>SJYG01000138.1:0-21320 GCA_006410535.1 Litocranius walleri | reverse complement strand
GGGGGGGGGGGGGGGTTGGTGGTGGGGGGCAGTTCTTTACTATTATCGCCATCTGGGAAGTCCAAGATGTTCATGTAAAAACTTAATAAAGCTTTTTTTCCTGTTAGAAGGAGGAAAGGGATAGTTAGGAAGTTTGGGATGGACATGTACAGTGCTATATTTAAAATGAGTAACCAACGAGGTCCTACTGTATAACACAGGGAACTCTGCTCAAAGTCACGTGGCAGCCTGGATGGGAGAGGAGTTTGGGGGAGAATGGATACATATATATATGCATGGCTGAGTCCCTTTGGTGTCTGCCTGAAACTATCACCACATTATGAACCAGCTATAAGTGTAATTTGTGCTCAGTCCTGTCTGACTCTTTGCATCCTCATAGACTGCAGCTCGCCAGGCTCCTCCTTCCTTAGAATTTTCCAAGCAAACAATACTGGTGTGGGTTGCATTTATACTCCAGTATAAAATAAAAAGGTTTTTTTTTTTTCTTTTTTTAAGTAGTAGCAGTAATGATACTAATACTAAAATGAGTAATAAAAGAAATCTGAACGGCTGGCAGGACTCCCAGCATTTACAAACTCTGCGACTTTGCAATACACTCCGTTGCAAGTCGAGGCCACAGCTCCTTTATACGCAGGGAGGGATGCCTGCTGAGGAACCCTGTGTATTACCCGAGATGAGAACTACACTTCCCAGAAGGCTCTGAGGCACAGCTCTAGTAGGGCCGTTGCGGAGTTGCATGCTGGGAAAAAGAGCCCATGAGCTTTCAGCTCCGCAAATTCCCCGTTTTTTGGACTACGTTTCCCAGAGGGCTCTGGGGCACGAGCAAATTAGCCTCGCCGGGAGTTGCGTGCTGGGAGATGCGCTTTCTGCGCGTTGTTTTTTTTTTTTTCAAGCTCTGGTTTCCTGGCGACGCTGTCCGGAGTTAACCTGCTCGGCTGCGCTCCCTCCCTCCCGACACCCTGTTAGTTGCTGGGCCCAGAGCCGTGAGTAATTAGCATCCCGGGAGGAAACCTGAAGTGGAAAGCGGCGGGCGGTGGCGGTGAGGAAAAAGGTCAAGAGGCCCGAAACGGAGCGTCGGCCTGTGGCTTCGGGAGCCGCTGCGGAGGGAGCGCGAGCGTGTGCGTGTGTGTGTATGTGTGTGGGTATGTGTGTGTGTGTGATGGGGCTCGGCCTTGCCTACAGACTAAGGTGCGCGTGGGCGTCGGTGAGGGACACGGGCCGGGTCCCTGCGGTTGTGACGCACTTGCGCGTGAGTGTGTGAAGGGGGGAGGCGACCCGACCTCATCCCCTCATCCCCGCCCTCCCGTCCCCGGTGCGCGCGAGCCTCGGGCTCGGACGCCGCCGCTCCGCTCCGCGTGAGTTCCGCGCGCGCGGGCTCTGGCGCGGCCGGCGGGGCTGTGAGAGCCGCCTTGACGGGTCTGTGGGGTTGGCGGCGCCGGGCGCCGTGTCTCTGGCGGGGGCGTCAGGCGGTGTGTCGCAGCCGCGGTGTGTGAGTTTGCTCAGCTGTGACAGGTGCAGGCTGGCCCCCGGGTGTGTGGGCACGGATTGAGTGAGCACGGGGAGGGGCGGTGTGACGGTATCACCTGTAGCTCGGGTGTCTCCGCTGGTCCCTCCGCCCTCACGTTCCTACCGTGCAGTACTTGCGGGGGCACAGCGGCCTCCAAGAGACGTGGGGGCCCGAACCCTGTCATGAAAATGACAGGAATTGACACAGGTGTCGTCATGAGATGGCGCCTTTAGAGCTAGAGGTGCCGTCCTTCTAAAGTCCAGGCCACCTGAGTGACAAGATGGAAGGGTCTTGGGGGGAAAAATTTTATTTTGGAAGAGAGAGGTCCCTGACCTGGGAGGTGCGGGGTGGGGGGGGCAGGGTACCCCCAATTAGTAGAGCCTAGTCTCCCGGAATCTCTGAAATACATCTGGGTGCACCCTTCTTGTTTTTGTTGCTTTTTTTTTTTTTTGAGTATAATTGCTTCACAATGTTGTGTTAGTTTCTGCTGTACAACGAAGTGGATCAGCTGTAAGTATATTTATATCCCCTTCCTCTTGGACCTGCCTCCCAGCGCTCTCCACCAATCTCACCGCTCTCGGTCATCACAGAGCACCAAGCTGAGCTCCTTGCTACACAGCAGCTCCCCACTGGTTGTGTTACGCTTGGTAGTGTGTGTATGTCAGTCCTAATTTCCCAGTTCATCCCACCCACCTCTCCCTGCCCCATCCCTGTGTCCACATGTCCATTCTGTAGATCCGTGTCCCCATTCCTGCCCTGGAACTAGGTTCATCTGTACCATTTTTCTAGATTCCACACATATGCGTTAATATATGATCTTTGTTTTTCTAACTTCACTCTGTATGAGAGACTGTAGGTCCATCCACGTCTCTACAAATGATCCAGTTTCATTCCTTTTTATGACTGAGTAGTATTCCATTGTACATATATACCACATCTTAGGTGTGGTCTTGGAGGGTATTTTCTCTCTCTTTCTCTCTTTTTTTTTTTTTTAAGCTTTTTAAAGACTTATGCTCTTAACCAGGGTTGGGCCCATGCTTTCCTTAAAATTAATTTTAGCTCTTTAATTAGATTTTTCTGTGTGAAGCTCACTATTTAAAGTCTATTCTCTTTAAACTAGGAAGAGTGAAAACATCTCTTTATGGCCTTTAACTGTGTAACTTTGATTTTTCAAGACTGACACAGCTTTCCCTGAAAGGGTTTGGTTCAAAAATACTGGTGTGAAATAGCTGAACTTAGGCAGGCAACAAAAAAGTACAGTTCTGTATCAGGGAGTGTAGTTTTGATTTGCCAATTTAGTCTTTGAGGAAAGCTATTACTTCATTTTGAGTCTGGAAATGGAAGGGTATTTCCTGATGTAGTCTGTGCTCTGGAAAGGCCCCAGTGTCTCATTCTCTCCTTTCTTTTCTCCAGGCTAGCTGTCCTCCAGAAAAAGCATCCTGAAGAAGAAGACAGATTATCACGGATCTTCACATCAAGTTCCAGGTAACTTTTTGTTCAGTAAATGACCTGAATCTGTAGCACTTAAGAATATTTGCCTTCCTTGACCTGAAATGTCCTCGGTATTAACTCAGTAATTGCTTTCCAAGCAATTGTGCAGGTGTCTTCGCCATTGACCAGCCCTCTTCCATGAGTACTCACATATTCAGTAGGCAAATTATTCACATCCTCCCATGTGATCTTCTAAGAATCCAGTAGAATCGAGGGATACTACTGGGAGGTTAATGTTAGCAATTTTAGCATGTGATATGGTAATATAATATCACTATGATATTAATTTTTAGTTGGACTCAAAGGCTACATATCTTTGGTCTTTTGCACAGGACTGACTTTCAAAGCGCAGTAAGAAAGGAGAGAGATTTGATTGTTTTAGTCAGTTAATGACAAAGTAAGTGTTCAGCTTTGTGAGGTTTTTAAGAATGGGATTTGAGCAAAGGTCTTTGTCATTGAAGGCAAGGTGTTTTTTTTTTTTCCTCTAGTAATCAGGAAATAGAAATTTGTTGTATCAGCCGGGTCTTATTTGAGGTCTGACAGTTTCAGTTACATCTTTTTACGAATGGTGAGACGCAGTATGGTTTGATACTGCGTGTGGGTTCTGGATCTTGAGCAGGGTTTGGCAAACTTTTTCTCTAAAGGGTCACATATTAAATATTTCGCTTTGTGGGCCACATGTGGTTGCAAATTGTTCTTTTTAATAGATTGTATTTTTAGAACCGTTTTACTTTTTTTTTTTTTCAGTTAGAACAGTTTTAGTTTTACAGAAAAATTACAAAGATAGTACACATAATTCTCAGGTACTCTGCACCCAGTTTCTCCTATTATTTACAACTCATATTAGTATAGGATATTAGTTACAATTAATGAACCGATTCTAGAACCTTACTGTTAACTGAAATCCATGCTTTATTCAGATTTCCTTAGTGCTTTTTTAAAAAACAGTTTTGACTACGTTTATTTATTTATTTTTTTGTTATTATCTGGCTGTGAGGCATGTGGGGTATTAGTTCCCCCACCAGGGATCGAACCCTCACCCCCTGCAGTGGAACTGCCAACATCTTCACCGCTAGACCACCAGGGAAGTCCCACAGGTTTCCCTAGTTTTTACACAGTGGTTTTTATCTGTGGGATCCTGGGATCCCATCCAGGATACCACATTACACATCATGTAATGTTGTCATGTCTCCTAAAGCTCCTCTAGGCTGTGTTGATTTCTCACACTTCCGTTGTTTCTGACAATGTTGGTGGTTTTAAGAGGTACTGGTCAGGTATTTTGTAGGCTGCCCCTCTGTTGGAATCAGAGGTTTTCCTCATGAGCTTATGGATTTATGGGTTTGGAGAATTCTGGGTGATGTACCCTGAGAGCTGCTAGGAAGAGGGCTTCATTCTTGTGATGTCAGATCATGACCAAAGTACTTCCAAATGATGGATTCTATGTGTCAATAAATGAATTTATTTTCTATGTTTTATACCTTACATATTTTCTTCTAATAGTGTTGCATGCAACAAAAATGCTAGCAGGGTTAGGTGATTTAGTGTTTATCTACAAGACACTGGCTGAAGGACAGGTTCAAAGCAGAGCTCACCCTCCCTTCAAGACTAAGACTAAGCAACGTCAAGGTACCTATCAGTATCTGCGGGGCATCTTGGCATTTTAGCCATTTTTTTTCCCAGTCAGTCAGTCCTCGAACATATGTGGGAAGATGTAGACATCACAGAGTTGGTTTAGGTATTAGGAAGTAAAAAGAAATGAGATGTTATTCAGATTAAAAAAATAAAATCCCCAAAATAAGTTATTCAGAGATATTTCTGCAAGTTCAAGAGGTCCCCTTTGAAAGAGAGTGGACCTTTATCTTTTGAGAATCTGTCTCAACATGTATGTGTGTTTATATCTATATAGATACAAATATCTTGATCATGGTGTATATTGTATATAAATATGTATATATGCATATTGAGAAACATCGTTTCAATAGCCTGATTTTCCTACTGACAATATACCTGAAAAAATTTTCATGTCTTCAAGTATTTTCTTCTGACTTAGCATTGAATAGCCCTCTAGTACACTTTCACTTTGATATTCTACATGTAGCCAGACCCTATCTGGGTAGTTCTCTCTCTGCCTTGTCCACCTGCCAGGTCTTGGTGACTTCACCCTGTCCAGAGGCCGGAAGAGCTCGAGTTGGCATGGTGCAGCCTCTCCCACCTGGGACGGTGTGAATGACCATAATGGGCCCTCTGCCCAGAGTCCCCTAGCCACCTTCAGTGAAACTTGAGGGCCTGGTCTCCACACAAAATCCCGCTCTGTCGTCACACCGAAGACAGGTTCAGGAGCTTCCCTAAACCACCCTGAGGTTTCGTAACTCAGGACTAGAAGGGACTCCTGGAACTCACCAAACGCTGCGCTATTCCTGGTTGCTGTGAATGACAGGGCAGGATGCAGACTAACAGCCGCCAAGGAGGCAGGTGCACAGGGTAAGGCCCAGCAAGTTCCCACCCTGGGGCTTCCAGTGCCTTCTCCGGTGAAGTCCGCACGCCAGCTATTGTGCCAACATCGGCGAGTGACGGTATGCTCTGAGTACTGCCAGCCAGGGACGCACACCTGAGCGTCAGCGTTCGGAGTTCTCACTGCGGCTTCATCACGTGGACATAATTGCTTGGTCCTGTGGATGTAGGTGATGGATTTGTTGTCCAGATGTTGATCTCAGTCCCCAAGTCCACTCATAGCCCATGACCCATGGTCTCCCCATCCTCACCCATCACCTGAGTGGTCTTCCTGGTGTGGCCAGTACCCACCCTAAGGTGTGGTGTGACCTGCCCTTACCCAAAGCAAAGACATCCCTGATACACGCAATGTCCATTACCTCTCAGAAGCTGAGGGCAAAGGCTGCACCTTTCTTTGGTCAAGGCCGGATTTTCAGCCATATCCCTCTCTGGGGAGCTGGCCAGGAATCCTCCCACTCCAGTGTCAGATCTAATTTCAAGACATAAAATAAGCGCTCCTCTGCCCCATCTATGCAGCTGGGTTTCCTGGAGTCTCAAGAAGAACTTGATTTTTCCAAAATCCTTTTAATCTTCTCCAGATGTGTTTTTGTGGGGGAGCTGTAGGGGAAGAAGATGGGGTTCTTTGGCAGCGAAGGTGGAGGAGTGAGAAGGCTGTACTAAGTCATTTGGGGACCAGGGTGCAAGCCTCGTTTTCAAGCCTCGTTTTCCTCTTGTAGATCTGGCATCTCTGGATTTTGTGTCTTCAGTAAAGGAGACCCCAGGAGCACTGATCAGTCCTTGAATTCTAGAACTATGGCCCACGTGAGTGTGTTTCTCTTTCCATCTTGAGCTGTGATGTCTGGGTCCTGTGCATACTTCTGTGAAATACTGTGAAGCCTCCTGCCCAAGTGAGTTCCACCGAAGACCTGCTCCCCTGCTCTTCCTGCTCCAGCAAATAACGATGCCATGTAGCCCTGTGCCCACCTCTGTGGCTAAAGTTTTTCACTGAACCCTTGAGCTAGTTACTCAGTGTCTCCTCTGCTCACTTTTTTTTGGTCAAGAGTAATTGCAACAATGGAAGCAGAAACTACCTTGGGAGAAATATTTGAGTCAGGTCCATGATTTGATGAGTTCTAGATGTTGGTCCCATATGACCACATGAGAGTCCTCTCTCACCTCCACTGATCTTCCCAGGCTCATGCTTTATGAAGAATTGGAGTGTGATGAAGCCCTAGCTCAGAGATCATGTTCCTCTCAAGGGACCCAGGAGATGAATTTTGTTTCTTGTTTTTTTAATTTTGTTTATTTTTGGCTGCCCTGAGTCTTCGTTGCTGCATGTTGCTTTCTCTTGTTGCAGTAACTGGAGGGCTACTCTCTAGTTGCTGTGCCCAGGCTTTTCATTGTGGAGGTTTCTCTTGTTTTGGAACATGAGCTCTAGGGTGAGCATGCTCAGTAGTTGTAGCACAGGGGCCTAGTTGCCCTGAGGCATGTGGGATCTTCCTGGACCGGGAATCGAACCTGTGTCTTCTGCATTGGCAGGAAGATTCTTAACCACTGGACCATCAGGGAAGTCCCTGAATTTTGTTTTAAACAGACCTGTCTGTGTTCCCAAATCGTTTGATACTTATTTCCTCTAAATCAGGAAAAAAGAAAAGGCAGAGTTAGTGGATAATTAACAGGTAAGAAGGTCATTTCAGGTAAAAGTAATAGATGATCATATACTCCTGGAATCGGGGAACTTAAGACATTTGACTCAACCTAAATGTGTAACTGTAATAATTCAGTCTAATCTGTTCATATTGACAGCTTATAGTGAACAGTGTCAGATTTGTGATCTCTGAAGATTTAGCTTCAGGATCAGGGACCAGGCTTGATCACTCAAGAACTTTTGAGTAGTAGAGTTTTATTAAGAGACAGAGAAGCTTCTGACATAAACATCAGAAGAGGGATGGAGAGTGCCCCCCTTGTTAGGTTTTAGCAAGCTGTTTTTTGTTTGTTAGAAAGCTATTAATCAGATAAGAGAGACACCTCAAGGCTAAGGGAGTTTAACTAGCCCCCTCTTCCACAATATGCATTTTTGAGATAGGATAGAACAGGTATGTCATCCCCCAGCCATAAAACAATTGATACAAATACTGGTTTGTTGAGCTGTTATCAGCCCAAGGTTTGAGAAAAGGAGAAAAGTTAGTCTTAGGTGGAACCATTTTGAAGAAAGGCAAATTCCAAAGCAAATACATAATTTCATTAACATAGCTTAAGAAAAGCATTCCCATAAGAGAAGCGCATTGGTTAGCTCAAGGTTTGAGAAGAGTTGAGTTCACGTGGAACCAGGTGTTGTCATAGCAACACAGAATTTTAAGAGAAACCTCCTTTTAATTTTGTATAGACAAGGAAAAAAATCTGACACTTGTAGTTTGTTTCTTCCTGCCGCTTCAGGGTGAGATTAAACAGTTACAGCCTGTTTCCTTGTTCGGAGACCCTTGGCCTTCCTGCCTGTTACCCTCTCAATATGATGGAGTAAAAAACAAAAACAAAAACTGCTTTTGTCATTACAAAGGCCGACTGCGTAAAAGATAACCTGTCAAAATGATGAGCCTGAAGCTTGAAAACATTCAAACCTGCAAGCCTGATTTTCTAAGATAAAAGATTTTATATTCAGGAAGCAAACCCCTAGCTTTTTTTTTTTTTTCCTTTCTCCTTAAATAGAACAGAAATGCTGTAGGAATGCATACTTGCTGAGAATTTATGAGACAGGCATGTAGCAGGCTCAGTACTTGTGAACAAGAGAAACCTGGGCTTGTTTTAGCCATTTCCTGGTAGAGTGGCATGGTTAGAGTTCCCCAGGGTGTTGATTGTCTTCCTTGCAGCAGGAGGGGCTAACCGTGAGTCACAGCGGTGACCTCCCTGGCCCCGACCCAGGTTCCAGGCCTTTAATCTGCTCACTGTGTCCACCCTTGCACAGAGCAGGGGCCTCCCTCCCCCTCCTTCATCTTGAAGTTATGTCCTTCTGCTCCATCAGGGACGCGAGGGTTTGGTGACCTTCTCGGATGTGGCCATCGACTTCTCTCAGGAGGAGTGGGCATGTCTGGACTCCAGGCAGAGGGACTTGTACTGGGATGTGATGCTGGAGAACTACAGTAACCTGGTCTCACTTGGTAAGTTCCCTGCCTCGGACAACCCGGACTCTGTGCCCGCACCATCAGCTCCCTCCATGGTGAGCTTCGGGACCACCTTTCAAGAGCCTCATTGAATTTCTTTCTTCCTGCTCCCAAGGGACACTTTGACCTTTGTCCAGTTGGAAATGGGCATCACGTATACACCTCTACCTCTGCACCCATCAGCAATCTTCCTACCACTGTCTGGCCCTCATGTAATTATTTCTCTTCCTTAATGACCAAAGGGTTGATTAGGGTTATTTAACTTATGAAAATAAATGTATTTATTTATTTCAAGACCATCTTTGGAGAAACCAAGCTTCATGCTATGAGCCCACGTTTACACCCAGATTGCTGTTGGTGGTACTGTGGGGACCCACCTTTAGGGAAGACGGCCTGACACATGACATGAGTTTCTCTAGCATACCAGCCTCTGTGTAGATGCAAACTGAACAGACAGAATCCGTGTAAAACCACACTGAGCAGATTCCACTCCCTACACACTGGACCTGAAGTGAGGTTGAAAGTTATAATCTGTGAATTCTGAGTTAAACACCAGATGATATCATCTTGTTTATAAGGAAATTTCTTATTTTTCTGTTAGCGAAATAACAGCCATAACATGCATGGCTAATATTGTGCTTACTATATACCAGGAAGCATCCTGAGCATGGTGTGTGTGTATATTAATATATTTCATCCCATTCTCACTAGTTTATCGATAGGAGCAGTTATTATATTACTATAGATCAGTATGCTGGGGCACAGGGTGACTTGGTCAGTCAAGGAGGCAGAAGCAAAAATGGAACCTAAGGTTTCTGGCCCCTAAATCCATACGTTCAACCACCATGTTCTACTTGCTTCTATAAGCTTAAAACAAGACCCTTTATCTACCCATCTGGTTTCCTCTTTGTCCTCCAATCCTTTCTGTTTCCTGAAATCTTTTATCATTTTGACACTTAGATTGTGACACATTTGACTGAAACGCAGTCAAAAAAATCTTGAGCCAACAAGTTTTTTCCCAAGTTCTGCCTCTTGTGAAGTTTCTCTTCTTTTGAAAGCAAGACATCTCATTTCTATGCCAGACACAACGCTCTTATGGAAGCAAGGGAGAGAGTTTTGATGGTTTAGGGGAAAAGATACCAAAACAGTGCAGAGCAGACCTTGGGCAGGGAGCAGCTGCCCCCCTGAGGTGTTTGGAGGGGTCTCCACAAAGGTCTCAGGCCCAGGGCCTCTGAAGAAGAAGTTACCACCTTGAACTTGATCTTCAGCGATTCCCTCCCAGTTGATTTTCCTTCTCATGTTTTACCCCTGTTGAAAGACAAGGGCATAGGAAACGACCCTGTGCCATCAGTAGTTTCTGAAATGTGGTTATTTTCCTAGCTTCACGTGCTTTCTTCATTTTCTTTATATATATATATATGTATGTATGTATGTATATAATTTTTTTTATTTTTTTTTGGTGATACTGCTTCTTGGGTGCTCTGTTCTTCCATCATGAAGCAACATCTGCTTGTGTCTCTTTTTGTGTCATTAGCAGTTGCTGACACTCAGTACCAAGATTCAGTATTTCATTGGGGTTCAAAATGATGATATTCTATCATTGCCTCTTCATTTGTTCACTGTAATAATTCTTTAAAGAGAAACCTTGATCCACCTGCTTATTGGTGGTATAGTGGAACTGCTCACGTTGAAAGGTAAATCTTTGTTCTTTAAAGGAAAAAAAAGTATTAGCTTTTAATAACAAAGGGTTGGTGTCCTAGCCTGCTCTAAGTTGGCCATTTAACATTTTTCTAGTGTCTTTATAAACTCATGAATTTAAATGTTTGCTGCTCAGATTATTCTAAGTGTTGCCTCATAAGTGTTTCACAGTTTTATTATTAAATTTAGTTCTACACATAATCTTTTGAATGTTGAATCTTTGTATCAGGAATTACTTTTAATGATAGTACGTGTGTGTGTGTATATGTATATATATATATATACAACCATCCAACTATATCTTTTTGTTTTTTACAGTTGTAGTATGTTTGATTTTCTTGGTTTTCCAGGCTTGTCATGACGTCTACAAATTGTGATCTTTTTCATCTTCATTTTTGAGATTTGTCCCTCAAGGTTTTTTTGTTTTGGGTTTTTTTTTTTTTTTGCTTAATTTTTATAGCTGATAGGAAATAGTAGAGCTATTCATAATAGTCAGTGCTTTTCAGGTTTGATTTTAGCAGGAATGTCTCCAGTGCTCCCTCATTAAGTATTGTGATGACATGGAATCTGCATCTTAGTAAGAGCTCTAGGTGATTCATATTTTTCCCACTGGAGAAGTTTTATTTCTGTTAGAGAAGTTTTGGTTTGTGATTAGTTTTGGTTTTGTTTCCTTAAAAAATAACAAAATATGTTGGATTTGTGTGTGTGTGTGTGTGTGTGTGTGTGTTCCAGATTTGGAATCACCATACGAGACCAAGAGTTTACCTTCACAAAAGAACACTTATGGGATGAATTTTTCCAAACGGACCTCAAATAGAAAAAGTAAATCCCGTGGCATTGGCTGGACATGTGAAGGTGAGCTGGACAGATCACGGGCCCAAGAGGGACGTACGAGTCAAAGGATAATCAGCTGTGGGGATACCCCCGCTTATAGAGAAAGCACCCCTGTTCGGCCACAGCAGAGACTCCCTAACAGGGAAAATTCCTATGAATGTAAGGAATGTGGGAAGGCCTTTAGCAGAGGCTATCAGCTTACTCAGCATCAGAAGATTCACACAGGCGAGAAGCCCTATCAATGTAAAGAATGTAAAAAGGCCTTCCGTTGGGGCAATCAGCTTACTCAGCATCAGAAAATCCACACCGGCGAGAAACCTTATGAATGTAAAGACTGCGGGAAGGCCTTCCGATGGGGCTCGAGCCTCGTGATCCATAGGCGAATCCACACGGGAGAGAAGCCCTATGAGTGTAAGGACTGCGGGAAGGCCTTCCGGCGCGGTGACGAGCTCACCCAGCATCAGAGATTCCACACTGGTGAGAAGGACTATGAGTGCAAAGACTGTGGCAAGACCTTCAGCCGGGTGTACAAACTCATTCAGCACAAGCGAATCCACAGTGGCGAGAAACCCTTCGAGTGTAAGGACTGCGGGAAGGCCTTCATCTGTGGCTCGAGCCTTGTGCAACATAAGAGAATCCACACGGGGGAGAAGCCCTATGAGTGCCAGGAGTGTGGCAAGGCCTTCACCCGCGTCAACTATCTCACCCAGCATCAGAAAATCCACACAGGGGAGAAGCCTCATGAGTGTGCATTCCCATAAGAGAAGCGCATTGGTTAGCTCAAGGTTTGAGAAGAGTTGAGTTCACGTGGAACCAGGTGTTGTCATAGCAACACAGAATTTTAAGAGAAACCTCCTTTTAATTTTGTATAGACAAGGAAAAAAATCTGACACTTGTAGTTTGTTTCTTCCTGCCGCTTCAGGGTGAGATTAAACAGTTACAGCCTGTTTCCTTGTTCGGAGACCCTTGGCCTTCCTGCCTGTTACCCTCTCAATATGATGGAGTAAAAAACAAAAACAAAAACTGCTTTTGTCATTACAAAGGCCGACTGCGTAAAAGATAACCTGTCAAAATGATGAGCCTGAAGCTTGAAAACATTCAAACCTGCAAGCCTGATTTTCTAAGATAAAAGATTTTATATTCAGGAAGCAAACCCCTAGCTTTTTTTTTTTTTTCCTTTCTCCTTAAATAGAACAGAAATGCTGTAGGAATGCATACTTGCTGAGAATTTATGAGACAGGCATGTAGCAGGCTCAGTACTTGTGAACAAGAGAAACCTGGGCTTGTTTTAGCCATTTCCTGGTAGAGTGGCATGGTTAGAGTTCCCCAGGGTGTTGATTGTCTTCCTTGCAGCAGGAGGGGCTAACCGTGAGTCACAGCGGTGACCTCCCTGGCCCCGACCCAGGTTCCAGGCCTTTAATCTGCTCACTGTGTCCACCCTTGCACAGAGCAGGGGCCTCCCTCCCCCTCCTTCATCTTGAAGTTATGTCCTTCTGCTCCATCAGGGACGCGAGGGTTTGGTGACCTTCTCGGATGTGGCCATCGACTTCTCTCAGGAGGAGTGGGCATGTCTGGACTCCAGGCAGAGGGACTTGTACTGGGATGTGATGCTGGAGAACTACAGTAACCTGGTCTCACTTGGTAAGTTCCCTGCCTCGGACAACCCGGACTCTGTGCCCGCACCATCAGCTCCCTCCATGGTGAGCTTCGGGACCACCTTTCAAGAGCCTCATTGAATTTCTTTCTTCCTGCTCCCAAGGGACACTTTGACCTTTGTCCAGTTGGAAATGGGCATCACGTATACACCTCTACCTCTGCACCCATCAGCAATCTTCCTACCACTGTCTGGCCCTCATGTAATTATTTCTCTTCCTTAATGACCAAAGGGTTGATTAGGGTTATTTAACTTATGAAAATAAATGTATTTATTTATTTCAAGACCATCTTTGGAGAAACCAAGCTTCATGCTATGAGCCCACGTTTACACCCAGATTGCTGTTGGTGGTACTGTGGGGACCCACCTTTAGGGAAGACGGCCTGACACATGACATGAGTTTCTCTAGCATACCAGCCTCTGTGTAGATGCAAACTGAACAGACAGAATCCGTGTAAAACCACACTGAGCAGATTCCACTCCCTACACACTGGACCTGAAGTGAGGTTGAAAGTTATAATCTGTGAATTCTGAGTTAAACACCAGATGATATCATCTTGTTTATAAGGAAATTTCTTATTTTTCTGTTAGCGAAATAACAGCCATAACATGCATGGCTAATATTGTGCTTACTATATACCAGGAAGCATCCTGAGCATGGTGTGTGTGTATATTAATATATTTCATCCCATTCTCACTAGTTTATCGATAGGAGCAGTTATTATATTACTATAGATCAGTATGCTGGGGCACAGGGTGACTTGGTCAGTCAAGGAGGCAGAAGCAAAAATGGAACCTAAGGTTTCTGGCCCCTAAATCCATACGTTCAACCACCATGTTCTACTTGCTTCTATAAGCTTAAAACAAGACCCTTTATCTACCCATCTGGTTTCCTCTTTGTCCTCCAATCCTTTCTGTTTCCTGAAATCTTTTATCATTTTGACACTTAGATTGTGACACATTTGACTGAAACGCAGTCAAAAAAATCTTGAGCCAACAAGTTTTTTCCCAAGTTCTGCCTCTTGTGAAGTTTCTCTTCTTTTGAAAGCAAGACATCTCATTTCTATGCCAGACACAACGCTCTTATGGAAGCAAGGGAGAGAGTTTTGATGGTTTAGGGGAAAAGATACCAAAACAGTGCAGAGCAGACCTTGGGCAGGGAGCAGCTGCCCCCCTGAGGTGTTTGGAGGGGTCTCCACAAAGGTCTCAGGCCCAGGGCCTCTGAAGAAGAAGTTACCACCTTGAACTTGATCTTCAGCGATTCCCTCCCAGTTGATTTTCCTTCTCATGTTTTACCCCTGTTGAAAGACAAGGGCATAGGAAACGACCCTGTGCCATCAGTAGTTTCTGAAATGTGGTTATTTTCCTAGCTTCACGTGCTTTCTTCATTTTCTTTATATATATATATATGTATGTATGTATGTATATAATTTTTTTTATTTTTTTTTGGTGATACTGCTTCTTGGGTGCTCTGTTCTTCCATCATGAAGCAACATCTGCTTGTGTCTCTTTTTGTGTCATTAGCAGTTGCTGACACTCAGTACCAAGATTCAGTATTTCATTGGGGTTCAAAATGATGATATTCTATCATTGCCTCTTCATTTGTTCACTGTAATAATTCTTTAAAGAGAAACCTTGATCCACCTGCTTATTGGTGGTATAGTGGAACTGCTCACGTTGAAAGGTAAATCTTTGTTCTTTAAAGGAAAAAAAAGTATTAGCTTTTAATAACAAAGGGTTGGTGTCCTAGCCTGCTCTAAGTTGGCCATTTAACATTTTTCTAGTGTCTTTATAAACTCATGAATTTAAATGTTTGCTGCTCAGATTATTCTAAGTGTTGCCTCATAAGTGTTTCACAGTTTTATTATTAAATTTAGTTCTACACATAATCTTTTGAATGTTGAATCTTTGTATCAGGAATTACTTTTAATGATAGTACGTGTGTGTGTGTATATGTATATATATATATATACAACCATCCAACTATATCTTTTTGTTTTTTACAGTTGTAGTATGTTTGATTTTCTTGGTTTTCCAGGCTTGTCATGACGTCTACAAATTGTGATCTTTTTCATCTTCATTTTTGAGATTTGTCCCTCAAGGTTTTTTTGTTTTGGGTTTTTTTTTTTTTTTGCTTAATTTTTATAGCTGATAGGAAATAGTAGAGCTATTCATAATAGTCAGTGCTTTTCAGGTTTGATTTTAGCAGGAATGTCTCCAGTGCTCCCTCATTAAGTATTGTGATGACATGGAATCTGCATCTTAGTAAGAGCTCTAGGTGATTCATATTTTTCCCACTGGAGAAGTTTTATTTCTGTTAGAGAAGTTTTGGTTTGTGATTAGTTTTGGTTTTGTTTCCTTAAAAAATAACAAAATATGTTGGATTTGTGTGTGTGTGTGTGTGTGTGTGTGTGTTCCAGATTTGGAATCACCATACGAGACCAAGAGTTTACCTTCACAAAAGAACACTTATGGGATGAATTTTTCCAAACGGACCTCAAATAGAAAAAGTAAATCCCGTGGCATTGGCTGGACATGTGAAGGTGAGCTGGACAGATCACGGGCCCAAGAGGGACGTACGAGTCAAAGGATAATCAGCTGTGGGGATACCCCCGCTTATAGAGAAAGCACCCCTGTTCGGCCACAGCAGAGACTCCCTAACAGGGAAAATTCCTATGAATGTAAGGAATGTGGGAAGGCCTTTAGCAGAGGCTATCAGCTTACTCAGCATCAGAAGATTCACACAGGCGAGAAGCCCTATCAATGTAAAGAATGTAAAAAGGCCTTCCGTTGGGGCAATCAGCTTACTCAGCATCAGAAAATCCACACCGGCGAGAAACCTTATGAATGTAAAGACTGCGGGAAGGCCTTCCGATGGGGCTCGAGCCTCGTGATCCATAGGCGAATCCACACGGGAGAGAAGCCCTATGAGTGTAAGGACTGCGGGAAGGCCTTCCGGCGCGGTGACGAGCTCACCCAGCATCAGAGATTCCACACTGGTGAGAAGGACTATGAGTGCAAAGACTGTGGCAAGACCTTCAGCCGGGTGTACAAACTCATTCAGCACAAGCGAATCCACAGTGGCGAGAAACCCTTCGAGTGTAAGGACTGCGGGAAGGCCTTCATCTGTGGCTCGAGCCTTGTGCAACATAAGAGAATCCACACGGGGGAGAAGCCCTATGAGTGCCAGGAGTGTGGCAAGGCCTTCACCCGCGTCAACTATCTCACCCAGCATCAGAAAATCCACACAGGGGAGAAGCCTCATGAGTGTAAGGAGTGCGGGAAGGCCTTCCGTTGGGGTTCAAGTCTCGTGAAGCACGAGAGAATTCACACAGGGGAGAAGCCGTATAAATGTACAGAATGTGGAAAGGCCTTTAACTGTGGCTACCACCTCACTCAGCACGAGAGGATCCACACTGGCGAAACGCCTTACAAATGCAAGGAGTGCGGAAAGGCCTTCATCTATGGCTCGAGCCTTGTCAAGCACGAGCGCATTCACACGGGGTTTAAGCCCTATGGGTGTCAGGAATGTGGGAAGGCCTTCAGTCACAGCCACCAGCTGACACAGCATCAGAAAACCCACACTGGTGAGAAGCCCTCTGAATGTAAGGAATGTGGAAAGGCCACATGTAACCACGGAAACCACCTTCGAGACCATGAGAGGATTCCTGCCATTGAAAAGCCTTTTGTGTACAAAGGCCTCCCTTCAACATTCGTTTCTTCCACGACATGAGGAAAATCCGTGTTGAGAGTGAATGCAAGGAAGCCTTCACTGGTCGCCCTTCTGCTTATAGACTATCAGAAGTCATGTGAGCGGTGAATTTGGAGAAATCGCTTTTTCTTATTGATCACAGCATACTCAGCTGTCAGCGGTTATCTCCTGGATTAGGTTAGTTTCAAGGAGAGCATAGAAACTTTCCAGTACCGCTTCATCTCTGTCGTATTTCAGATGTGTTCTAAGGTGAAACTCTGCTAGTGAGTTTGTGGGAGAGCTTTTCTTGTGGCACTTAACCCAACCTGTTACCACCACCCTCCTACCTCTCACTGCCTGAGAGACACTGGAAAAAGGAGCTCTTACCTGCTGTGCTTTATTCGTGAAGTGGGGATAATCACACCTAACTAATACTGCTGTTGTGATTAGATGAGTTTGGTACATGTGAACTCCCTGAACATGTATCTGGAATACTGTGTAAGCTCAATAAATATTAGCTGCTGCTGTTGTTCTCATTAGCATTAGCATTGCTATTAGTTATTACAGGAAGACATCCTGTAGGAGCAGTGAGTTGAGAAAAGTCTATCAGAGTCCTGTAAGAAAATATAGGGACTTCCCTAGTGGTCCAGTGGTTAGGACTCTGCGCTTCCACTGTGGAGGATGCAGGTTCAGTCTCTGGTCAGGGAACTAAGATCCCACAAGCCACATGGTACACCCTCCAAAAAAGAAGAAGAAAATAGAGGAGATTGCCATAACCATGGGGCAGGCAACATTTCTTAGTACACAGAAAACTCTCAACGGAAAATGAAAAGTTATTAAGTTGGAACTTATCGAAAGTTCAAAGTTCTGGTCATTGAGTGACATCATGAAGGTGATGAAAAAGCAAGAAGCAGACTGGAAGAAGACATTTACCTAAATGTGATGAAGGATTCACAAAGGATAAAAAGAATTCAAGTCAATAATAAAACAGCAAGTCAATTAAAAGGTGAAGGGAGGGGCTCTCCTGGCAGTCCAGTGGTTAGGACTCCACGCTTTGACTGCCGAGGGTGTTGGTTCAGCCCCTGGTTGGGGGAGTAAGATCCCACAAGCTGCACAGTGCAGCCAATAAAAATAATAAATACAAGGTGAAAGGAGACCTAGGTAATCATGTAAGATCATCAAATGTCAAGTAAGTGGAGATGAGTTAAAATGTCATTACTCCAGGGATATGCGAAGTCAGGTTGCCCTGGGAGTCACTAAACACCAGAATGGCTGACATTGAAATTGCATATGAGCCAGTGTCTTTGCTGAATGTTCACACATGGCTTGTTGAAGGAACAGAACCAGCACACTGGACCTCTCCAGGTTCTGGAGGTCTAGAAGCAGACTGGAAGAAGACATTTACCTAAATGTGATGAAGGATTCACAAAGGATAAAAAGAATTCAAGTCAATAATAAAACAGCAAGTCAATTAAAAGGTGAAGGGAGGGGCTCTCCTGGCAGTCCAGTGGTTAGGACTCCACGCTTTGACTGCCGAGGGTGTTGGTTCAGCCCCTGGTTGGGGGAGTAAGATCCCACAAGCTGCACAGTGCAGCCAATAAAAATAATAAATACAAGGTGAAAGGAGACCTAGGTAATCATGTAAGATCATCAAATGTCAAGTAAGTGGAGATGAGTTAAAATGTCATTACTCCAGGGATATGCGAAGTCAGGTTGCCCTGGGAGTCACTAAACACCAGAATGGCTGACATTGAAATTGCATATGAGCCAGTGTCTTTGCTGAATGTTCACACATGGCTTGTTGAAGGAACAGAACCAGCACACTGGACCTCTCCAGGTTCTGGAGATCCCAAAGCAGGGGGGGCGGGGGGTGGGGAGGCCAGTGCTCCAGGGATGCAAGTGGATTTTACCTGGGGGAGGGGCTGGGGCCCAGGGTCAAGTCCTGAGTGTGGAAGGAGCAGGTAGACTCAGAAGGGACCTGAGCTGTCTTATTGAGTTATCATTCAGTCACTCAGTTGTGTTTGACTCTGCAGCCCCATGGACTGCAGCACACTAGGCTTCCCTGTCCTTCACCATCTCCCGGAGCTTGTTCAAACTCGTGTCCATTGAGTCAGTGGTGCCATGTAACCATCTCATCCTCTGTCATCCTCTTCTCCCGCCTTCAATCTTTCCCAGCATCAGGGTCTTTTCCAGTGAGTCAGCTCTTTTCATCAGGTGGCCAAAGGATTGGAGATTCAGCTTAACTATCAGTCCTTCCAATGAATGTTCAGGACTGTTTTCCTTTAGGATGGACTGGTTTGATCTCCTTGCCATTTTAGGGACTCTCAAGTCTCCTCCAACACCACAGTTCAAAAGTATCAATTCTTTGGTGCTCAGCATTTATTGTCCGACTCACATCTGTACATGACTATTGGAAAAAACATAACTGACCATATGGATCTTTGTCGGCCGTCTTAAGAGGGTCAGTCCTAAGTGAAGATGGGGGTTGACTTGGGGAAAGGACTTGAGCCCGTGGTGGGGAATCTGAGAGTCTGGGCGGGGGAGGACTAGAGCCCACAGGAGTGTTTGATAAGCTTGGAGCGGGGCTCACAGGCTTGTGTGGTGGAGCAGCCAGAGCTCAGACAGGTCCGGGAGACTGGAGAAAAGGAGTTCTGGAGAAGGAGCCTTTGAGAGCTGGAGGACTTGAATGCCGTGGATGAATACAGCTTGGGAGACCTGAGGTGAGAGCTAAAGCCAGTGGGAGAACTGTGGCACAGGGTGGCTAGGTGGTTAGAGTCCAGCAGCGTGCCCAGTGAAGGCCAACAGAGGATCCTGAACCCAGCTGAAGTAGGGCTTATGTGTGGCATATCTCAGCGTTGTGGTTACAGCTCCATTAAAGCTGTTTTGTCCTTGGGTTATGTTTACCTTAAGGGCTTCCCAGGTGGTGCTAGTGGTGAAGAACCCACCTGCCAACATAGGAGATGTAAGAGACATGGGTTTGATCCCTGGGTCAGGAAGATCCCCTGGAGAAGGAAATGGCAACCCACTCTGGCTTGGGGAATCCCATAGACACAGGAGCCAGGGGGACTACAGTACATGGGGTTGCAAAAGAGTCAGACATGACTGAGCGACTAAATAAAAAATCCTTATCTTCATTTAATGAGATTTATTTACAAATTCCTCTGGCGCCATCTGTAGGCTGGTTAGAGTATCTTCATCAAAAGGAGAATTGATTTCCTGCCTTTTTGTGTTTGCTGCTTAATTGCCTTCAGCTCAAAATAAATTCTATGTCAGGTGTATTTTAGGATGACGTACCTGGTTTCCTTCAATTATGATACAGGCATTGTTCTCAATAAAGAAAGCCATGAAGTATTTTTGTATGTGTTCTCTTTGTATATCATGCCTTTTTATATTGTTTATGAATTAGTTTAATTTAGGTTTGTTTGCTGTGAGTCCGTGTGTGTGTGTGTGTGCGTGTGTGCGCATGCGTGTGCATGCGTGCTAAGTCACTTCAGTCATGTCCAACTCTTTGTGACTGTGACCACATGGACGGAATGACAGCCTCCTCTGTCCATGGGATTTTCTAGGCAAGAATGCTGGAGTGGGTAAGTCAGTAGCTTCTCCAGGGGATCTTCCTGACCGATCAAAGGGTGGAATGCATCTCTCGTGCATGCAGGCGGATTTTTTTACCATCTGAGCCACCGGGGAAGCCCCACAGGTACATGTATTACTGTCAAGTGAGTGTATGTTCCTTGGTTCTTTGTCTCATCACAACAAAGATTTGGAGTGATGGACATTAAGGCACCCTCGGCGTGTCACAGCTCTCAGGTCTTGGATAGACCATGTTATAGCTCTCAGGTCTCGAAAGGACCATGTTATAGCTCTTAGACAAATCAGTGTTACAGCTCAGTGTTACAGCTCGATTTTATTTAGAAGATAGCAGGACAATACTCAGGTGTGAAGGCACGTCGATCCAAAGACGCGAAGAGAAGAGCGCCTCAGTGTGCACGGGAGAGAGAGAGCTGGCTTTAGCTCCTCTTTTTATATGTTTCTCTCTCCCTGGGCCTGTCCTATGTAAATTGGGCCAGCCAGGAGTGTTGGTTTACCTGAGGTCCTCACTCCGGTCCTCGGACCTTTTGTTCTATTTTTGTGGGCTTTTCCCTTCTTTGTCTTTTAGTCACCACCATTTTGGGCTCCTTTCCCCTATTCTACCTACCTAACAATGCAAAAAAGCAAAATGGCTGTCTGAGGAGGCCTTACAAATAGCTGTGAAAAGAGAAGTGAAAAGCAAAGGAGAAAAGGAAAGATATAAGCATCTGAATGCAGAGTTCCAAAGAATAGCAAGGAGAGATAAGAAAGCCTTCCTCAGCAATCAATGCAAAGAAATAGAGGAAAAGAACAGAATGGGAAAGACTAGAGATCTCTTCAAGAAAATGAGAGATACCAAGGGAACATTTCATGCAAAGATGGGCTCAATAATGGACAGGAATGGTATGGACCTAACAGAAGTAGAAGATACTAAGATGAGGTGGCAAGAATACACAAAAGAAGTATACAAAAAAGACCTTCACGACCAAGATAATCATGATGGTGTGGTCACTCACCTAGAGCCTAGATCCTGGAATGTGAAGTCAAGTGGGCCTTAGAAAGCACCACTACGAACAAAGCTAGTGGAGGTGATGGAATTCCAGTGGAGCTATTTCAAATCCTGAAAGATGATGCTGTGAAAGTGCTGCACTCAATATGCCAGCAAATTTGGAAAACTCAGCAGTGGCCACAGGACTGGAAAAGGTCAGTTTTCATTCCAATCCCAAAGAA
>SJYG01000137.1:4204605-4260775 GCA_006410535.1 Litocranius walleri | reverse complement strand
CATATCACATCCTCACTGTGCATATCACATCCTCACTGTGCATATCACATCCTCACTGTGCATATCACATCGTCACTGTGCATATCACATCCTTACTTTGCATATCACGTCCTCACTGTGCATATCACATCTTCACGGTTTATACCACACCTTCACTGTGCATGTCAATCCTCACTGTGTATATCGCATCCTCACTGTGCATATCACATCGTCACTGTGCATATCACGTCCTCCCTGTGCATATCACATCCTCACAGTGCATATCACATCCTAACTTTGCATATCTCATCCTCACTGTGCATATCACCTCCTCACTGTGTATATCATACCTTTACTGTGCATTTCACATCCTCACTGTATATATTACATCCTAACTTTGCATATCACATTCTCAGTCTGCATGTCACATTTTCACTGTGCATATCACTCCCTGACTATTTATATCACACTTTCACTGTGCTTGTCACATCCTCACTGTTTATATCACATCCTCACTGTGCATATTAAACCTTCTCTGTGCATATCGTATCCTCACTGTGCATATCACATCCTCACTGTGCATATCACATCCTCACTGTGCATATCACATCCTCACTGTGCATATCACATCCTCACTGTGCATATCACACCCTCAGTGTGTATATCACACCTTCACTGTGCATTTCACATTTTGAGTGTGTATATTACATCCTCACTGTGAATATCACCTCCGCACTTTGCATATCACATCGTCACTGTGTATATCACAACCTCACTTTCCGTATCAAATCCTCACTGTGCATATCACATTCTCACTGTGCACATCACACCCTCAGGGTGTATATCACACCTTCACTGTGCATGTCACATCCTCACTATGTATATCGCATCTTCACTGTGCATATCACATCCTCGCTGGGTATGTCACACCTGGACTGTGCATATCACATTCTCACTGTGCCTATCACATCCTGATTGTGTATATCACATCCTCACTTTGCATATCACATTCTCACTGTGCATATCACAGTTTCACTGTGCATTTCACATCATCACTGTGCAAATCACATCATCACTGTGCATATCACATCCTCACTGTGCATATCACATCCTCACTGCGCATATCACTTCCTCCCTGTGAATAATACATTTTCACAGTGCATATCACATCCTCACTTTGCATATCACATTCTCACTGTGCATATCACAGTTTCACTGTGCATTTCACATCATCACTGTGCAAATCACATCCTCACTGTGTATTTCACGCCTTCACTGTGCATATCACATCCTCACTGTGCATATCACTTCCTCCCTGTGAATAATACATTTTCACAGTGCATATTACATCCTCACTTTGCATATCACATCCTCATTGTGTATATCAGATTCTCACTTTGCAAATCACATCCTCAGTGTGTATATCATATCTTCACTATGCATGTCACATCCTCACTGTGTATATCGCATCCTGACTGTGAATATCACATCCTCACTCTGAATATCACACCCTCAGTGTGTATATCACACCTTCCCTGTGCATGTCACATCCTCATTGTGTATATCGCATCTTCACTGTGCATATCACACCTTCTCTGTGTATATCACATCCTTACTATGTGTATCACACCCCCACTGTGCATATCACATCCTCACTGTGCATATCACATCCTCACTGTGCATATCACATCCTCACTGTGCATATCACATCCTCACTGTGCATATCACATCCTCACTGTGCATATCACATCCTCACTGTGCATATCACATCCTCACTGTGCATATCACATCCTCACTGTGCATATCACATCCTCACTGTGCATATCACATCCTCACTGTGCATATCACATCCTCACTGTGCATATCACATCCTCACTGTGCATATCACATCCTCACTGTGCATATCACATCCTCACTGTGCATATCACATCCTCACTGTGCATATCACATCCTCACTGTGCATATCACATCCTCACTGTGCATATCACATCCTCACTGTGCATATCACATCCTCACTGTGCATATCACATCCTCACTGTGCATATCACATCCTCACTGTGCATATCACATCCTCACTGTGCATATCACATCCTCACTGTGCATATCACATCCTCACTGTGCATATCACATCCTCACTGTGCATATCACATCCTCACTGTGCATATCACATCCTCACTGTGCATATCACATCCTCACTGTGCATATCACATCCTCACTGTGCATATCACATCCTCACTGTGCATATCACATCCTCACTGTGCATATCACATCCTCACTGTGCATATCACATCCTCACTGTGCATATCACATCCTCACTGTGCATATCACATCCTCACTGTGCATATCACATCCTCACTGTGCATATCACATCCTCACTGTGCATATCACATCCTCACTGTGCATATCACATCCTCACTGTGCATATCACATCCTCACTGTGCATATCACATCCTCACTGTGCATATCACATCCTCACTGTGCATATCACATCCTCACTGTGCATATCACATCCTCACTGTGCATATCACATCCTCACTGTGCATATCACATCCTCACTGTGCATATCACATCCTCACTGTGCATATCACACCTTCACTGTGCATATCACATCCTCACTGTGCATATCACATCCTCACTGTGTATATCACACCTTCACTGTGCACATCACATTTTCACTTTTCATATCATATCCTCAATGTGTATATCACACCTTCACTGTGTATGTCACATCCTCACTGTGTATATCTCATCTTCACTGTGCATATCACACCTTCACTGTGAATATCACATCCTCACTGTGCATATCGCATTGTCACTGAGCATATCACATCCTCACTATGCATATCACATCCTCACTGTGCATGTCACACGCTCAGTGTAAATATCACACCTTCACTGTGCATGTCACATCCTCACTGTGTATATCTCATCCTCACTGTGCATATCACACCTTCACTGTGAATATCACATCCTCACTGTGCGTATCACATCCTCAAAGTGTATATCACACCTTCACTGTGCATGTCACGTACTCACTGTGTTTATCACATCCTCACTTCACATATCACATTCTCTCTATGCATATCGCATCTTCACTGTGCATGTCATATCCTCACTGTGTATATCTCATCCTCACTGTGCATATCACATTTTCACTGTGCATATCACATCCTCACTGTGCATATCACATCCTCACTGTTTATATCACACCTTCACTGTGCATATCACATCCTCACTGTGCATATGACATCCTCACTGTGCATATCACATGATCACTGTGCATATCACATACTCACTTTTTATATCACATCCTCACTGTGCATATCACATCCTCACTGTGCATATCACACCTTCGCTGTGCATTTCACACCCTCACTGTGCATATCACATCATCACTTTGCATATCACATCCTCACTGTGCATATCACATCCTCACGGTGCATATCANCTGTGCATATCACACCCTCACTGGATATATTACTTCCTCACTTTGCATATCACATCCTCAGTGTGCATGTCACATTCTCACTGTGCATATCACACCCTCAGTGTGTATATCACACCTTCACTGTGCATGTCACAGCCTCACTGTGTATATCTCATCCTCATTGTGCATATCACCTTCTCTGTGCATATCTCATCCTCACTGTTTATATCACACCTTCACTGTACATATCACACCCTCACTCTTTATATCACATCCTCACTGTGTATTTCACACCTTCACTGTGTTTATCATACCCTGACTTTGCATATCACGTCCTCACTGTGTATATCACACCTTGACTCTGCCTATCACATCCTGACTGTGCATATCAAATCCTAACTGTGCATATCACATCCTCACTGGCATATCATACCCTCACTGTTTATATCACATGCTCACTGTGAATATCACATCCACACTGTGCATATCAAACCTTCACTGTGTATATCACATCCTCACTGTTCATATAACATCCTCACTGTGCATATCACACCTTCTCTGTGAATATCACATCCTCACTGTGTGTATCACACCTTCACTGTGCATATCATATCCTCACTGTGTATATCACACCTTCACCATGCATATCACATTCTCACTTTGCATATCCCATCCTCACTGTGTATATCACACCTTCACTGTGCATATCAAATCCTCACTGTGCATATCACACCCTCACTGTGTATATCACACCTTCACTCTGCATATCACACCTTCACTGTGCTTATCACACCCTCACTGTGTATATCACATCCTCACTGTGCATATCACATCCTCACTGTGCATATCACAACCTCACTGTTTATATCACATCCTCACTGTGTATTTCACATGTTAACTGTGCATATCACACCCTCACTGTGCACATCACTTCCTCACTGTGCATATCACATCCTCACTGTGCATATCACACCCTCATTGTGCACATCACACCCTCACTGTGCATATCACATCCTCACTGTGTATATCACACCCTCAATGTGCATATCACATCCTCTCTGTGCATATCAAATCCTCACTGTGCATAGCACATCCTCACTGTGCATATCACATCCTCACTGTGTATATCACACCTTCACTCTGCATGTCACACCTTCACTCTGCATATCACAACCTCACTGTGCATATCACATCCTCACTGTGTATATCACACCTTCACTGTGTATATCACATCCTCACTCTGTATATCACATTTTCACTTTGCTTATCACATCCTCACTGTGCATATCACATCCTCACTGTGCATATCACATCCTCACTGTGCATATCACATCCTCACTGTGCATATCACATCCTCACTGTGCATATCACATCCTCACTGTGCATATCACATCCTCACTGTGCATATCACATCCTCACTGTGCATATCACATCCTCACTGTGCATATCACATCCTCACTGTGCATATCACATCCTCACTGTGCATATCACATCCTCACTGTGCATATCACATCCTCACTGTGCATATCACATCCTCACTGTGCATATCACATCCTCACTGTGCATATCACATCCTCACTGTGCATATCACATCCTCACTGTGCATATCACATCCTCACTGTGCATATCACATCCTCACTGTGCATATCACATCCTCACTGTGCATATCACATCCTCACTGTGCATATCACATCCTCACTGTGCATATCACATCCTCACTGTGCATATCACATCCTCACTGTGCATATCACATCCTCACTGTGCATATCACATCCTCACTGTGCATATCACATCCTCACTGTGCATATCACATCCTCACTGTGCATATCACATCCTCACTGTGCATATCACATCCTCACTGTGCATATCACATCCTCACTGTGCATATCACATCCTCACTGTGCATATCACATCCTCACTGTGCATATCACATCCTCACTGTGCATATCACATCCTCACTGTGCATATCACATCCTCACTGTGCATATCACATCCTCACTGTGCATATCACATCCTCACTGTGCATATCACATCCTCACTGTGCATATCACATCCTCACTGTGCATATCACATCCTCACTGTGTATATCACACCTTCACTGTGTATATCACATCCTCACTCTGTATATCACATTTTCACTTTGCTTATCACATCCTCACTGTGCATATCACATCCTCACTGTGCATTTCACACCTTCACCTTGTATATCACATCCTCACTGTGTATATCACATCCTCACTGTTCATATCACATCCTCACTGTGTATATCACATCCTCACTGTTCATATCACATCCTCACTGTGTATATCACACCTTCACTCTGCATATCACATCCTCACTGTGTATATCACATCCTGACTGTTTATATCACACCCTCACTGTGTATATCACATCCTCAGTGTTTATATCACTTCCTCATAGTTCTTATCATACCCTCACTGTGCATATCACATCCTCACTTTGTATATCACATTCTCACTGTGTATATCCTATCCTCACTGTGTTTATCATATCCTCACTGTGTAAATGTAAGTGTTCATATGACTTTGCCAGGGTCAACATAACAAAGTAACAGGAACTGGTTTCGCCAGTCAACAATATTTTGTTATCTCACAGTTCTGGAGGCTCAAAGTCTAAGACCCTAGAGGCGGACAGAGTTGCTTTCCTTCCAAACCTCTCTCTTGGATTTGTTGTCGACCATCTTCTCATTGTGTCCTCTTGGTCATCCTTCTGTGCATCTGAGTCCTGGTCTCCTTTTCTCACAAGGACACCAGTCAGCCTGCATTGGGACCCACCCTAATATCTCACTGAAAGAGCTGACTCATTGGACAAAACCCTGATGCTGGGAAAGGTGGAAAGCAAAAGGAGAATGGGTGGCAGAGGATGAGATGATTGGACGGCATCACCGATTCAATGGACATGAACTTGGGCAATCTCTGGGAGATGGTGAAGGACAGGGAGACCTAGAGTGCTGCAGTCCATGGGATTGCAAAGAGTTGGACATAATTTAGCTACTGAACAACAACAACAAGATAATTTCTTTTATGTTAATTGCCTCTTTAAAGACCATATCTCCAAGTATAACCACATTCTGAGGTGCTAGGGGTTAGGACTTCGACATACAAATTTTGGGGGAACATATTGCAGCCTGTGATCATGGGTGCTGTCCTAGATCCACTGTCGGGTGCTCTGTGATAAAAGACAGGTACTGTTTATCTCTTTCTAAGACCTGAAGAAGCTCTAGGATCTGGGACACCTGGCTGGTCCCAGACTCTGTGTGAAGACCTCTGTTGCAAACAGATCCTGACAGCCTGTGGGCTGTGATCTGGTGTCATCCCCAGGTGCTCCTCCAAGGGTCCAGGTGAGGTGTACTGTTAGAAGTGCCCTGGTTAGATATCTCCTGAGAGCCCCCTACAATCCTGACATCCCTCACACCCAGGAGTTTGGCTCCACCAAAAGCCCAGATGGCAGTTTTGGGGATTTTCTTGGAATGACCCCCAAAGGCTTTGCTTGGCCACCCCACCTCTTGCAATTTCAGGTCAAGGCAGCAAAAGATCAGAGGGCCCCTTGACCTCAGCCAGCCCCATGAGTGCTCATGGACATCACCCTTCCCAACACTTCATAATGCTGGAACTGGCTTAGCATCCATCCCAGCTGCCTGCCTCACCTTCCAGAGGATAGTGCCCAGTGGTCTCTTTTCTCAACCATCCTCCAACGTTTTCAAGACTCCTCTGGAAGAGGAGACTGGATGCACCTTCCTGCATGTAACTGCTGTGTTTGCCTTTTTCTGTTTAGGGAAAGACATCCAGCCTGAAAAAGCATTGGGCCACCACAAGAAGCCCTCTGCTGGGTGCCTGCATCACCTCGAACGGACTTCTCAATATGTCTGCCCCAGCTCAATGATAGATTTCCTGTCTACATTTCTCTTTTGCAGGGAGTGCAGATGAAATTTCCCAGTGCAGGATGCAGAGGACCCTACAGGAAGAGGGGGCCTCAAGCTGTGTCTGTGAGGTGTTTCTACAGCTCCATCCAGGAATAACCTTTCCACAGCTTTCCCAACACAGAAACCATGGGTTGTGAAGTCTTCTTGTCCCCACCATGCTGGCTCCTGGCACCTCATGTCACTAGTCACACAGCAGGGCTACCGTTAACACTGGTGGACTTGCTGAGATCTAGCAAGGCTGCAGGCCTTTTGGTATCACTGGGGATTATTTCCTTTTGTCTTTGGGAGGACTTCCTGGCTTTGATTCTTGCAGGTGAAGCAGGAGTGTGAGCATGTGTGAAGCTACCCACCTGTGATAGGAGAGAAGAGAGAGGGCTGGCTTCAGTGGGCAGGGAAAGACACAGGTACTTAATGCAATTTTATTTAAGAAGTCAGAACACCCCCATCCATCCATTTCCTGCTCTTAGCCCACCAGATTGGCAGCGTTCCAGTCATCCCTCTAGGCTTCTTTCCTGTGTACTGGGACCAAGAATCTGCCAAGGGCTCAGTGCTCTTGAAAGTGAATGAAGAACGTCCAGATCTCCTTCGGGTAGATGGTGACCTTGGGGCCTCTTGGCAGTGGTGAGGGCTGACTGGAGTTTCCTGGGAGCAGAGAGGGTCAGTCCAGCACGGGCCCTGGACCACCTGCTTCCCCAGGTCCCCTCCTCCCAGCATCTTCCTTGCAAAAGGGCTCCTGCTGCGTCTGTGGCTCCCACTGTGGTTATAGCCCTCAGCTGACCCGTCTTGACAGGACTGCACTGTTGAGGGGCCTCTTTCATTTCTGGCCTCCTCCGAGGGACAGCACAGTGAAGGCATGTACAAGGGGTCCTGGCCCCACTTGGCCTCATATCTCCATGGGTTGTAGCCCCATATATGTATATAAAAGCCTTCTCACTGAGGCCATGAGGGGACCCTGGTCCCTCTTGGCTTCCTATTCCCATAGATTGTGGAACTCAATTCCTAAGAGCTTTATCAGTGAGGCCATTAGTGGGCCCTGCCCTTGATCTCAATGGACTCCACTGGAGGGTCACACCCTGGGGTTTAGGCTTCCTCCTTGGGTTGAAACATGGTCATCCAGTCATCCTTCCATCCATGCATCAATCTAGCCATCAAAACATTCATCATTTAATCATCTATCCATTCACCATCTACTCAACAGTCCATCTTCTATCTTCTTTCCTTCCTTCCATCGTTCCTTTCCTCATCCATCCATCCACCCATCCATTACCCATCCATCTTCTTTTCTTCCTTCCTTTCATCTTTCCAACCATCTATCATCCAATCACTCACCTGTCCAGCATTTACTTACCCTCCACCCTTCTTTACATCCTTTTTTCCCAACTAACCAGCTTTCTATCAATCCGTCTGTCAAGACTGACAAAGTGTCTACTTATGTAGCCAGACTATGCCGTGTGCAGTAGACAAAGAGGAGCTGAATGGGTCAGAGCAAACTGAGGGAGAGGGGAGAGCAGAGGAGGCCCCGGATTCAGCCCTGGACCTGGAAGAGCCCTGTTAGGAGATGCCCAGATAAAGGGGACAAGGGCATTCTAGGTAGAGGGAACAGCACAGATAGAATAGTAAAGCAGGTGGTGGTTTGCAGGAGCTAACCGTGTGTCATAGTGCAATGCACAGCAGGGCAAATGTCAGAACCCCTGAAGGTATGCTTTCAAGATGAGGCTCACCTAAAAAAAAAAGATGAGGCTCACCTAAGGCAGGGAGAGGGTGTGTGGTTTCGGACTCATGCACACACAACCTACATACATAGTCTGTGTGATGACTCTCTTGAAGACTTCATGAACCTTCTGTGGTAGATGCAGGAAGACCTAGACTTGGGGCAGGAGGGCACCACTTCAAGGTCACACAGGCCTTAGGGGCAGAGTTGGGGTCTAGCTGGGGGTCAGGCTGGGGACCTGGGGCCAGATCAGGACCAAGGTGTCCGAACCTCTGTGGCGGTGAGGGTCCCGCGTGCTCCAGGTCCAGCGGCTCATTGTCCTCACGTCCCAGGTCCCTGTGAGTGAGCGCTCCTCCACGGACACCATGGAGCCAAGTCCCCTCAGCACAGACTGCAGGACAGAGCACAAGGAGGGCTGAGCACGGCCCCAGATCTGAGCAGAGAGCCTGACGAAGAAAGGCAGTCACACCAGGGCCCAGGGCCCAGCGTCCCCCACATTCATTGTAGCGCAGGTCCCCATGGAAGGAGGGACAGTCCCATTTTACAGATGAGGAACTGAGGCCTGAAGGAGCTGCTCCCAAGTGCTGAGCTGGATCAGCACTTCCAACAGGTGGCAGGCAGGTGTGGCTGCCCCGGCAAACACCCAGTCACCAGGGTTTGTCTCATGAGGGTGCCTGACTCAGTGATGTCACAGTACATGGGAGGGGGCAGGTTACCCGCAGGTTCACCGTCACAGGCCGAGACAGCACGGGGTCCTGGTCCACCTCATACAGGTGCCAGAGCCGGAGCAGGACACGGCGGAGGTCTGCTTTGGCCTCATGCTTTTGGTCTTGGAGACAGAAGGAAGGTGGAATGAGGACACAGTCTCGGCCTGGCACTTTACACTCTCACCTCCCTTTCACATCTTCAACATCTTTCATGCCTTTCCCTCAGAGGCAGCTAACACAGCCCCACTTCGCAGATGAGCCAAACAAGGCTCAGAGAGGGGCGGGCACTTGCCCAGACACACAGCTGGTGTGCATAAAGAAGGAGGGGGCAGGATTCCACCTGAGGTGCACCAAAGTGACTTCCTCCCGCCACCCACACTGAAGCTGGTGCTGATTCTTATTCACTGATGGGGTCTTCACTGGGCTCATCCTTCCACCTTCCAGTTCTCTGGAAGATTCTCTCTGGCTTGGCCACTGTGAAGGGTGGTATGGCCTCATAACCCTGAAGATGAGGCGCCATCTTCAGGGTTGATGTATCAGGTCATTGCCACCAAGACCTAGGAAACGTGTTGTAATTCAGCTTCCACCTGCTGGGTCCTTGGTGACCAAGTGAGAAGACCCATGCTGCCAACCCAATAGAGCACAGGGACGAAATAACCTGTGCTGTGTGAGGACTGAGCACATGTGGGCTCCTTGTTGCTGCAGCCCAAGAGGTCTGTAATGTCTCTTGTCTCCATTCAAGTGCTGAGATCAGGAACTGGAGCTCTAGAATCAGGGAAGGACTTCTCAGAGCAGAATATGAAGTTGACCAGGATATTGGTGATGAAGATGGTGATGTTGGTGGTGACGGTGGTGATGGTGATGATGGTGATGGTCCTGATGGTGTGATGGTGGTAATGATGACGGTGATGATGATGACGATGGTGGTGACTGTGGTGATGATGGTGATTGTGTTGATGGTGGTGATGATGGTGATTGTGTTGATGGTGGTGATGATGATGGTCCTGATGGTGTGATGGTGGTGGTGATGATGATGGTGATGGTGATAATGTTTGGTGGTGATGGTGATTGTAGTGATGGTGATGATGGTATGGTGATGATGATGGTGATTGTGATGATGGTGATGCTGATGGTAACAATGGTGATGGTGATAGTGGTGATGATGATGTTGATAGTGATTGTGGTGATGGTGGTGATGATGGTGTGGTGATGATGACGGTGATTGTGGTGATGGTGATGATGATGTTGATGGTGATGATGGTGGTGGTGATGATGCTGATGGTGATGGTGGTGATGGTGATGATGGTGTGGTGATTGTGGTGATAGTCCTGATGGTGGTGGTAACGCTGATGGTGATGATGGTGATGTTGGTGATGGCGATTGTGCTGATTGTGGTGATGGTGGTGATGGCAGTTGTGGTGATGGTGATGATGGCAGTGATAGTGATGGTGGTGATGGTGATTGTGGTGATGGTGGCACTGATGGTGATGACGGCAGTGATGGCAATTGTGGTGATGGTGATGATGGTGTAGTGATGATGGTGATGGTGACACTGATGGTGATGATGGTGGTGATGGTGATAAGGGTGTGGTGATTGTGATGATGGTGGTGATGGTCTTGATGTGATGGTGACACTGATGGTGATGGTGGTGATGGCGATTGTGGTGATATGGTGATGGTGATTGTGGTAATGGTGATGGTGGTGATTGTGGTGATGATGGTGGTGATGGTGGTGATGATGGTGATGGTGACACTGATGGTGATGATGGCAGTGATGGTGATTGTGGTGTTGGTGGTGATGATGATGATGGTGATGATGGTGTGGTGATGATGGTGATGGTGACGCTGATGTTGATGATGGTGGTGATGGTCCTGATGGTGAAGTTGATACTGATGGTGGTGATGGTGATGGTGGTGATGGTGATTGTGGTGATGGTGATGATGGTGGTGATGACAGTGATGGTGATGGTAACACTGATGGTGATGATAGCGGTGATGGCGATTGTGGTATTGGTGGTGATGGTGATGGTGATGATGATGTGGTGATGAGGTGATGGTGATGCTGATGATGATGATGGTGGAGATGGTGATGATAGTGTGGTGATTGTGGTGATGGTCCTGATGCTGATGGTGATGGTGGCAGTGATGGCGAATGTGGTGATGGTGATGATGGTGGTGATGTTGATGTGTTGATTATGACTGTGATGGTGATGACAATAATGGTGAAGACAATGATAATGATGGCAATGATCATGCTGGTGGAGATTCCTTGAGGATCCAAGCATCATGAGAGGCAGCAGGCCTCATGCCATCCCCTGTGGCTCTCCTGATTCAATCTTTACCCATGTCTCTCTAGGAGGGTGGGCTTGCCCAGACCAGCCCCCTTAGCCTCCTCTTTGGCACAAGCTGCCCCCAGAAGATGCATTCTCAGTGCACTTAGCCTGACACATGTAACAGTAGAGGAGGCTCTGTCAATGCAGCTGAGGCTCCTCCATCTCACCTTCTGTGACAAGTGGAGATGCTATGGGTCAGTGTTAGAATTCTCATGTCTACAGAGTTGAGCCACAGTTGGCAACACCCCTCTATCAGGTACAAAGATGACCTTTGGCTTCTGCCTTTTCCCACCTTCTCCTCATTTCACAGACACTTGGAGTGTGCCAGCCCTTGGTGGGTCTCTTGGAGCAGGGGAGTGGCTGAGGCACAGTCAGTCCATCCTTTGAGAAGCATGGAGTTAAGGGAGCAGATAAGGTGCAGCAACCCCAAAATGAATAATGGATTCCTGGCAGTTGTTTCCTCCTCCAGGAAGGCCTCCCTGATCCCTTTCTGGGGGCTTCCCTCTGTACACAGTCACAGCATCTGATGTCATCCAGACGCACCTTGTTTCTGCTTGCTGAGTAACCTGCCTCCTTGAGGGCCTCAGATCCCTCTTTGGGCAGATAAGGGAACCAGGTGAACTCACAGAGCCTGGACGACTCTGAGGAGAGTCCTTTGTATGGTGAAGGCCTGGGGACTGGCTGACATGGGGAGGCAGGAGTGAGTCTGGACACCTGAACACCTGCCACACCTTTCTGGAGAGTCCGCAGGTGCTCTGTGTGGTTCGAGCTGTACTTCCAGCCGGGGACGCTGAGGGTCTGCAGGTGGACACTTGAGGGGAGTGTCACAGCCTCTTGCTTCCAAGAACCATTCTGAATGCCTCTGTGGGCAGTTTCTGCAAGGCAGATGGACAATAAGGAGAGGCTTTGGGCCAAACTCTTTGGGTTCATCTCTCAGCATTCTTAGCTCTCCATACTAAGGCCCCCATTTAATCTGCTCTCTTTCCCTCAACCACACCACAGGTAGCCTGAAGCACCTACCTGTGCAAATGCCCCAAAGTGCCTAGAATCTCTAGTCCAGCCCTTTCAAAACTGCACACAGGGAGACTGATACCAGAGAGAAGATGCCATTTCTTCCAGAAAGTGCAGCAAGTCTACACAGAGACTTGCTCTGTGAACAATTTTGGGAAGCCAGCTCCCGTGCTGTCATCTATCACTGTCTTTGCCAGGAGAGACTGAGTCCTCCTCTTCCAGGAGATGCTCTGTTCAACCCTGGGCTCCACCTGGAGCCGCCATCCCCTTTCAGTTCCCAGGCCACAGGGATTCGTCAGGCTTGTGTCACATGATTCGACTGGGGCCAATCAGAACCTTTCTCTGAGATCTCTGCTTTTGAAAGAGGAGTTTCATTTCCTCATACTAGCTGTATGACCTTGAGCAAGTCATTGAAACCTCTTTAACCTCAGTATGCCCATGTTTACAAGGAGGGGCTTAGATCTGAGGTCCCTGATCACTTTCTGCCCCATAGTAGCCCAGATCCCTGCAGGCATCAGCTCAGCTCCAGCGCTAGACAGGTCGCCTGACCCCGGGCAGTGATGACAGGTGCACTGAAAGGACCCCCCACCTCACCGTTCATCTCTCTGAGCATCACGATGGGCCGGTGCTGCAGGGCCAGCCCGCTCTTCTGGAGCAAGCCACTGGTGAGTGTCCTGGGTCCCAGAAGGAGCCAGAACACTGGGTGGACAACCGAGGAGTCATTTAGTGTGAGGTCGTTGTCGAGGGCCCACTTGTGATTGTTCCACAGCCGCCGGTGGAGCATGACCTGCAGGGGACAACTGTCTGACCGGGCCTGCCTGGGCCCTGGGGTCCCCGAGAGTGACCAGAGGGCCTCCTCCTACCTCCACCTGCCCGTTCCCTTGGCTGGAGATGCCGTGTGCCTGCTCGGACAGCAGCACCAGCCTGCTTGATAAGTCCTCGATGAAAGCCGATTGGACCATGGGGTAGTAATTCTGTGGATGGAAACATTGGCAGGCTGGTGGTGGGAGCAGAGGGCCAGGTCAGCCAGCAGGTCTGAGGTCTCCCTCTGGCCCCAGGCGGCCTCCTCCATGGGCACAGCAGCAGCCCAGGGTGACACAGTAGTGATGGGATGGGCTCTGACTTTTGAGATGGACACACTGGGTTTCGAATCCAGCTTCACTGCCCTTATGCCCTGGGGGACCCAGCCTGGCCAAGCCTTGGTTTCCCCATCTATAAAATGTGCCCCAAAGGTCCCCGCAGTGCAGGGAGACAATGAGGCATCTGTGCCAGCCTAGCCAGGGATGGCCCCCAGCCAGGGGTTCCAAATAGAAAGGGGCTGGTGTCTGGGCTGGAGGGTGCTCATACAACTTTTTTTCTATTTGTTTGTTTTACTGGAGCAAGATGTCCTGGGCTGATTTCCCCAGGCTCTCTGGAGCCTAGGCCACAGTGGGTGAGGAACAGCTGCAGAGTTGAAGGGACAGAGGTTCAAGGAAGACAGAGCAGGGAGGACCCACACCCATTCTCAGGGCCCCGGTGGAAGGAGAGACAACTAACAGGGATGGAGGCTTAGGAGGTGGTCAGCACGGCACTGCCCCCTGGATCATCCCAGTGCTCAGCACACTTCTCTTCCCAGGAGAGCACCAAGGCCCAGGGACACCCAAGGACTCAGCTGAGGTCACGCTTTTGGAGGACAAGGCCCTGGGAGCTGACTGATTTTGGAGTTCAGCCCCTGCTCAGCCCTCCCTGGCAGCCAGGCTTTGGCTCAGCTCAGAGCAGCAGAGGAGGGTCACACCCCATTCAGGCCTAGCCAGATACCACATGCTTAATCCTCAAGCAACCCCCAGTGGGTCACCCATTGACCGAGTAGGATCCGCGGTGGACATAGGAAACCTCAGGGACACACCTCACACTCGGCAGCCCCAGACTCTGAGACCAGGTCTGAACATGCCTGGGCCGCAGCCCCTAGAGGCAGACACAGGGCAGCGGGGCTCTGGGAGGTGCTCTGGCCCTAAGGGGGCTCTCCTGCCTTCTGGAAAACGGCCACCAGGACTGGATCTGTGGCTGCCACACCCCGGGACAGCTCAAGGGGTACCCAAGCAATGGTGTTCCACACGTTCTGCCGGTAGGGCCTGCGCTGCATCTGGAAGCCATTGTTGTCCGTGTGGAGGATCCGCCCCGTGTTCAGATCAGTGCTTGTCCTCAGGATGGCCTCGCGGTTCAGCTCTAAGGGGCCCACCCGGTACTCCTGCTCTATGCGATGGCAGAGCAGCTCCCCGTCAGAGCCCTGGGGCCCGCGGGCCAGCCAGGAGAAGATGGCGAACGTGGGCTCACTGTCGTTCACCTTCCTGGAGGAGAAGCAGGACAGGTAGGTCAAGACTTGGGAGCCTTCTGGACGCTCCGCCCTTCTCCTTTCTTTCTTCCTCTCCTTCCAATACCCTCCCTCCATCTTTCCTGCCGCCAGGGATACAGGGAGCCTGCTTAGGCAGTAGAACAGGGGCAACCCAGTTCTCAGAAGGTTCTGATTACCCAGTCATACCCGGGCGGCTCTGTCTGTCCTGCTCGTTAAAACACAAGAGCTGCTCTCGTGTCTAGGTCACTGCCACCGTGGGCTCCTGTCCCGCCTCTGGACTTAGGCACCACCACGGTGGCACAGCGCAGGCAAGCAGAGCAGGACTGCAGAGATGGGAGCAGCACATGACTTCAGTGAACTTCCATGGAAGAAGAACCGTGTGCCAAGCCCAGGTCCAGGAGCTGGGTGTCTGAAGCATGCCGGGCCCTCAGTTCCTCACTCCCCTGCCTGTGAGCACCTCCACATGCTGAGCACAACCAGGAGGCTGCCCTCACCTGTAGAAGTACTGCCGGATCTCAGTCACCAGAGGCCCCTCCACGATCTCCATCCTCACAGCCTCCCATGCAGGCTCTGCTCTACCATTGGGTGTAAACACATAATTATCTGAAATGGGGCCATGATTGACATCACCCTTCACATGGTACTCCATGAAACTCTGGGTCACCAGTACTGTTCGGTTACTCCGCCTGCACAGGAAGGAGAGAGAAAAGAGCAACATCGTCATGGCCATCTCATCCTCATTCTGGGACCCAGGCTGACAGAGCTTCTGGAATGCCAGCCTGGGCCAAGGGGGGAACACAAACAACCTCCTAAGTGCAGTAGTGACATTTGTGAGCTCACTCAGTGAAGCTCATGCACTTGGTTTGGAGAAGAGCGGTATGGACCCACCAGAGCTCACATGACATCAGATCCTGTCCCTTTCCTGGTTGTTGCTGTTGTTCAGTTGCTAAGTCATGTCCAAATCGTCTGACCCCATGCACTAAAGCACACAAGGTTTCCCTGTCCTTCACTATCTCCTGGAGTTTGCTCAAATTCATGTCCATTGAGTTGGTGATGCTATCTAACTGTCTCACCCTCTGCTGCCCCCTTCTTCTTTTGCCTTCCATCTTTCCCAGCATCAAGATCTTTTCCAATTAATGGGCTCTTCCTATCACATGATCAAAGTATTTGAGCTTCAGCTTAAGCATCAGTATTTCCAATGGATAACAGGGGTTAATTTCTTTTCAGATTGACTAGTTTTATCTCCTTGAAGTCCAATGAACTCTCAAGAGTCTTCTGCAGTACCACACTTCAAAAACATCAATTTTTTGGCACTCAGTTTTCTTTATGGTCCAACTCTCAAACCCTCACAGTTGAGTTCAGTTCAGTTCGTCACTCAGTCGTGTCTGACTATTTGCAACCTCATGAATCACAGCATTCCAGACCTCCCTGTCCATCACCATCTCCCGGAGTTCACTCAACTCACGTTCATTGAGTCTGTGATGCCATCCAGCCATCTCATCCTCTGTCGTCCCCTTCTCCTCTTGCCACCAATCCTTCCTAACATCAGAGTCTTTTCCAATGAGTCAACTTTTCACATGAGGTGGCCAAAGTACTGGAGTTTCAGCTTTAGTGTCATTCCTTCCAAAGAAATCCCAGGGCTGATCTCCTTCAGAATGGAGTGGTTGGATCTCCTTGCAGTCCAAGGGACTCTCAAGAGTCTTCTCTGACACCACAGTTCAAAAACATCAATTCTTAGACTAAAGCTTTAAGTATATGTATATTTGTTGTTAAAATGATATCTCTATTTTTTTTTTTTTTTTAAATTTATTTATTTTTTAAATTACATTACTGCATTTGTTTTGCCATACATTGACATGTATTAGCCACAGGTGAACACACTCTCCCAATGCTGAAGCCCCCTCCCACCTCCCCCCCCACACCATCTAGCTGAATCATCTTGTGCACCAGCCCCATGCATCCTGCATCCTGCATTGAACATTGGCGCTTCGTTTCTTACAAGATAGTATATGTTTCAATGCCATTCTCCCAAACCATCCCACCCTTTCCCTCTCCCCCAGAGGGGGATCTTTAATTTCATGTTACATCATGACCTGCTGCAGTACATTTTGGAGCCCAAGAAAATAAAATCTGCTGCTCTCTCCATTTTTCCTGTTTTTATTTGCCGAGACCTGATGGGACCCGATGCCATAATCTTAGTGTTTTGAATGTTGAGTTTTAGGCCAACTTTTTCACTCTCCGTTTTCACCTTCATCAAGAGGCTCTTAGGTTCCTCCTTCATTTTTGCCTTTATAGTGGTATCATCTGCATATCTGAGATTGTGGATATTTCTCCCGGCAATCTAGATTCCCCTTGTGATTCATTCAGCCTGGCACTTCACAGGATGCACTGTGCGTATAAGTTAAATAGTCAAAGTGACACTATACAGCCATGAGGAACTCCTTCCCCAATTTTGAACCAGTTGGTTATTCCATGTCCAGTTCTGACTGTTGCTTCTGAGTTGTATACAATTTTCTCATGAGATAGGTAAGGTGGTCCACTGTTCTTATTTCTTTAAGAGTTCTCCACAGTTTCTTTTGATCCACATCCAAGGCTTTAGTATTATTAATGAAGCAGAAATAGATGTTTTTCTGGAATTCCCTTGCTTTTTTCCTGATCTGACATATGTTGGCAATTTGACCTCTGGTTCCAGGAAGTTCTCAGTTCACGTACCACTGAAGCCTAGCTTAAAGGATTTTGAATACATCCTTGCCAGCATGTGAAATGAGAGCAACTGTACAGTAGTTGGAACATTCTCTGGCATTGCCCCTCTTTGGGACTGGAATGAAAGCTGACCTTTTAGGGTCCTATGGCCTCTGCTGAGTTTTTCAAATTTGCTAACATACTGAGTGAAGCACCATAACAACATCATCTTTTAGGATTTTAAATTGATCAGCTGGAATTCCATCACCTTCACAAGGTTTGTTCATAGTAATTCTTCCTAAGTTGAAAGAACTCTTACAACTCCACAGTAAAGAACAGACCAATTTTGAGATGGGCAAAAGATCTAAAAAGACATTTCACCAGAGAAGATGCACAGATGGCCAAGAGGCCCATCAATAGATGCTCAGCATCTACAGTCCATAGGGTTGGAAATCAAAGCCACAGTGAAATAGCACATCACACACACTCGGGTAGCTACACGGAGTGGGCAGTTAATACAAATAGAGGGGGATATGGGGAAATCAGACCCACCTAGTTTTGGATAAGATTGAAAAATGGTGCAGCTGGGTGTGACACAGTCCAACAATTTCTCAAAGTGTTAAACATAGAGTTTCCTGTGACCAAACAATTTCACTCCTAGGAAATGACCCAAGAGAAAGGAAAGCTTTTGTCAACACAAAATCTTATACATGCACGTTCACAGTGGACTTCTTCTCAAAAGCCCCAGAATGAAAACCACCCACATGTCCATGAGGTGCTGCTGCTGCTGCTGCTAAGTCGCTTCAGTCATGTCCGACTCTGTGCGACCCCATAGATGGCAGCCCACCAGGCTCCCCTGTCCCTGGGATTCTCCAGGCAAGAACACTGGAGTGGGTTGCCATTTCCTTCTCCAATGCATGAACGTGAAAAGTGAAAGTGAAGTCGCTCAGTCGTGTCTGACTCTTCGTGACCCCATGGACTGCAGCCCACCAGGCTCCTCCGTCCATGAGACTTTCCAGGCAAGAGCACTGGAGTGGGGTGCCACTGCCTTCTCCAGTCCATGAGGTGAGGACTGGATAAATGAACCCAGGGATATCTGTCAATGGAATATAAATCAGCCCCACAGAGGAACTGGGTCTCACTCACACTGCAATGTGAATGAAACTTGGAAATACGATGCTGTGTGGAAGAGTACATCATGCAAAATGTAGGGCTGGATGAGCCACAAGCTGGAATGAAGGTTGCCGTCAGAACAGCGACCTGAGACGTGCAGATGAGAGTGAAGGTGAGAATCCCTAGTCGTGCCCGACTCTCTGCGACCCCGTGCACTGCACAGTCCCTGGGACTCTCTGGGCCAGAGTCCTGGAGCGGGTAGTTTTTCCCTTCTCCAGGGGATCTTCCAAAACCAGAGATTAAACCCAGGTCTCCTGCATTTCAGGTGGATTCTTTACCTGCTGAGCCACAAGGGAAGCCCAAGAATACTGGAGTGGGTAGCCTATTCTTTCACCAGGGTATCTTCCCGACCTAGGAATTGAACTTGGGTTTCCTGCATTGCAGGTGGATTCTTTACAAACTGACCTATCAGGGAAGCCCTACATATGCTGCTGATACCACTCTAATGGTAGAGAATGAAGAGGAACTAAAGACCCTTTTGATAAGGGTGAAAGACGAGAGTGAAAAAAATGGCTTAAATCTGAACATTCATAAAACTAAGGTTATGGCATCTGTTCTCATCACGTCATGGCAAGTAGAAGAGAGAAAAATGGAAACAGTGACAGACTTAATTTCCCTCCAAAATCACTGCAGATGGTGACTGCAGCCAAGAAATTTAAATACACTTGTTCCTTGGAAGGAAAGCTATGACAAACCTAGACAACATACTAAAAAAGCAGAGATAGCACTTTGCCGACAAAGGTCTGTATAGTCAAAGCTATGGTTTTCCCAGTAGTCATGCAAAGATGGAAAAAGTAGACCATAAAGGCATAGATTTGATGCTTTCAAATTGTGGTGCTTGAGAAGACTCTTGAGAGTCCCTTGGACTGCAAGGAGATCAAACCAGTCAATCCTAAAGGAAATCAACCCTGAATATGCATTGGAAGGACTGATGCTAAAGTTGAAGCTTCAATATGTTGGCCATCTGATGAGAAGCACAGACTCATTGGAAAAGACTCTGATGCTGAGAAAGATTGATAGTAGGAAGATGAGGGGGTGACAGAGGATGAGATGGTTGGATGGCATTACTGACTCAATGGACATGAATATGAGTGAACTCCCAGAGGGAGTTGAGGACAGAGGAGCCTGGGGCACTGCAATTGATAGGGTCACAAAGTTGGACGCGTGGTAGCGACAGAACAACAACTATGTGAAGGATACCAGGCTCCAAAGGGCCCCCTAGGGTGTGATTCCATTGAATGAAATCTCTAAACTAAGCAAGTCCAGAAGATTCCACTAGCTGGGTAGGCCTGTGTGTGTGCTTAGTTGCTCAGTGTTGTCTTGACTCTTTGCAACCCCATGGACTCTAGCCTGTCAGGCTCCTTTGTCCATGGGATTCCCCAGGCAAGATTACTGGGGTGAGTTGCCATGTCCTTCTTCAGAAGATCTTCCCAATCCAGGGATTGAACCCAGGTCTCTTGCATTGCAGCTGGCTTCTTTACCATCTGAGCCAGCAGGGAAGCCAGGTCCCTGAGGGAGGTGAAAAGAGGACATGTGAAGATTCTCTTGGGGGTGATGTAAATGTCCTAACCTGAGTGTGGATATGCCTGTAAAATGCTGTGATCACAGGGAACAGCACAGGTGTGTACAGTGTAAGGTGATGACCCAGACGGTATGCGAATTTCAGCAACACCCTTGACATATATAAAAGAACAAAGGCCCTCCTCCAGCAAAACTGCCCTGGGGTGGTCTGTGCACATGCTGGCTCCCTGCCTTAGGCCTTTGCACGTGCGGGTCCTTCTCAGGAACCACTGCCCCCTCCTCTGACTCACAGACTCTCTCCTGCCCTTCTGCCTCACGCTTGGCTCCAGGGGCCTCATCCCCGCCATGCCCACTCTGTACCACCCTTTCTCAGCCCCCGCAGCCTCCCCTCTTTGACTCTGCAGCAGGCGCCGGTGGTTCCCCTACTGGGATGTGGAGCGGCCCCATAAGGAACACGCTGTCCTCCCTGGAGACAAAAGCACCTGAAGACACACAGGGTAAAGAAGGTGGCCAGCAGGACATGTGCCCTCCCCCTGGGGAGCACCGTGTGGGGTCCTGGCTTAGGGATGGGGTACCTGAGGGAGGGAAGAATGGGGTGGCGAGGTGGACCTGGCTGTTCAGGGGTGTGGCAGAGGGGGCATGGGGCCTGAGTGATGGCAGAGCTCAAGCTGGCCTGCAGACTCCACCTTTCAAAGCATGACCCTCAGAGGAGGGGGGCAGTCACTCAGCCTGCTGGGTGGCAGCCCATTTCTTCTGCTCCGCCACACTCTCTGCAGTCAGCCCTGACTACGTGCCTCACGCCCTCTTAAGAAGGACCCGTGGCTGACGGGAGGAGGGAGCCCCAGCGAGGGGGTCCAGGTCTGTGCTTGCAGACTGCTGACAGATGACAGGGCTGAGCTGCAGGTGGCACTCACCTCAGACCACTGTGCCCTGTCTTCCTCCCTTTCTCTGGCTACCTCTTCCTTCTCTTTCTTTACCTCACTTTCTGCCCGGTGCCCGGCCCCCCACCCCAGGTTCCTTGCCCCTCTCCCTGGCAAACTTTTGCTCCTGTTAGGAGATCACATCAGGAAACAGAAGTGGGTGCATTGAACAAAGAGCTGAAGAGGTACCAAAACTGCCTGTCATGTGACGTCACCATGGACAGTGCTGACTTCACACTCTGGGGGCCTTTCATGGGGCTCAGCTGCCCTCTCTGCTGCCAGTGAACAGCTAGTGGTGATTGAATAGTTCAGTGGATGGGTGGATGGACAGATGGATGGATGGTTGATACATGGCTGGCTGAATGGTTGGGTGGATGGAGGATGGATGGATGATGGGTGGAAACCGGGAAGGTTACATGCATAGACAAGTGATTGTGTGAGTGCGTAGTGGATGGGACCATGGGTGAATAGATGGATTTCATGTGGCTCTCAGTTTAAAAAAAAGTTGATCTCATGATTAGTATATTTTCCCAGGGTGTGTTAGTAAATATCCCATTTTCTGAGGATTAAAATCTTTGGAATGAAAAAGTTCAAGAAAGACTGTATAGACCTGGCTTAGATTCCCATTACTAGACATAAACCTGTTTGCACTGCAGGGAGCTCCCCCACCATCACATCCTTGCCCTGCAGCTGAGGAAGTGGAGACCCAGGTGGGGCATTGCCTGCCCAGGTCCAGGGTCTTCCTGGCCTCACCCACCTCTCCCAGATGCTGTGCATCAGGTTGGTATCTGTGTCCAAGAACACGGTGTAGCAGTCATTCTTCACAGGCACCAGGTGGCAGCCCATTTGTCCGCCCTGTCTCCTGAGTCTGTGTCCAAAATGCTGGGTGCTAGCCACAAAGGGTGCAGTCTCCCCAGTGGCCTCCTGGGAACTCCTGCTGGGCTGGATGCTATAGTGCCAGTAACTGAGTCCTGGGATCGTGGTCAGCACATGCAGGTCATAGGCAGAGGGCACCTCCTTCGAACTCTGGACCTGAAAGGCCTGAGGGACAAGATGAATGATGGATGGCAGGGGTGGAAGTTGCCTCAGTCTCCTTGGAAGTCCTGGGCTTACACACCTGGTGAGTGGAGTGCTTGCTCTGCCCAGAGACACTTGGGTCATCCAACACAGGGCTGAGCTGGCTCCCCTCCTGCACCCTCCCTGCTCAAAAGGGTTCAGCCTCTTCTCCCTCCTTCCTCTTTCTCCATCAGGGCTGCAAACCACCTGCCCTCTTCACACATTCCCTCCTGTTCCTGCCTCTGAGCCATTGTTCATGCCGTTCCCTTGACCTCTTTGAAGGGGGTTCCCTTGTCTCTTAATCCTCCAATTTTCCCAAGGAGGGAGGTTTCCAGATTATCCTGCAGGACTTTCTCCATCTCCATGTCATCTGATTCAGGGAAGGGAGTTGGATGAGGACACTGGGTCCATGCAAGAGGTCCTTCACTTTCTAGGAAACACATGTCATTTCTGAGTCCTGTACAGAGGGTTTGGGGGATCTATGAAGAAACTCATGTTTCACTTCACAGTCTCCAGCACAGCCTTTCTCTGAGCTAAAGAAGACATCTGTTGCCACCTCACACCCCAAACCCGTCCTGAAGGATTTCCTCCACCACAATTGTCATCTGTCACACCTACACGTTCTTTTCTTCTCTCCTGCATCCCCCACTAGAATAGAAGCCCCACAAGAGCAGGGGTTATTGTCTACATGATTATTAAAGTTTCTCCAGTGTCTAGAGTAATGCCTGGCACATAGTAGGTGTTCAGTAGTATTTAATAGCATTTAGAGCACTTAGTGGGCAGTGCCTTTGGGTGGGGAGGGGGATGTTATGTGTTGGGTCTACTCAACACAACACCCTCGTGTCTCCCAACCCTGGCATAGAGGAATCTTCCTCCTCTGTCTCAGCCAAGGATCACTGCCCTGCCTGCCAGGTCATCACCCCACGCCTTAACTGTCCATTTCTGTGTCTGTTTCTTGAATCCCAGGATGGTTCCAGAGTCCAGGGATGAGCATTCATCTGGGGCCAGGCCCAGAATAGACATTTGTCAGTGTTTCCGGAATGATGGACTGATGGCATTACCTCTCTCACCTCTTCAAGAAATGGCTGGCTTGGTAATAGTAGGGTCACCTCTAGAACCAAGCCTAGCTCCAGGTCTGGGAAGGAGACGTGGGTGTCATAGCTGGGGCCTGCCCCTAACACAGCACCTCCATAAAGATGCACAGTGAAGACTATTGCTGGCTTCCCTATGAGAAGTAGAAAGGTACACAGGGACATATATATATATATTCTCAGTGGGAGGCTGGACAGTGGGTGGATGCCTCCCACGGTGCTCAAGATACCATGAGACCTTCCAAGGCAGAAAGAGTAGCACACACTTCTGGTCAATTCAGATGCCCAAAGCCCAGGGTCAGTCCCTGGGTGGATCCACTGACCCTGTTGGCGACCCACCCATAGGACCCTGTCCTCACAGTGAAGGCAGTGTGTCACCTCTTCCCTTTAGATGCCCACTTCTGGGGGCCCAGCCCAAAGCAGGGGCAGCAACAGGGTATGCACCATAGACGGGATGTCCCCTCACCTGTGCAGGCACAGGGCGGCCTGACTCATCTGTGATGCTGACATTAGGGAAGCCCACAGTCAGGGTGATGATGGTGGTGACCATCCAGGCCAGCGGGTTGTAGACCACCGCAAAGTGACCCCCAGGCTCTGGGCCTGCACACAGAGAACAGGCTCTACTGACTGCTGGACCTGACCCACATCTCATCCCTGGTGCCCCTCAGAACAAGAGAAACTGAGGCAGGTGGGGCCAGCTCTGCAGAGTCCAGGGGGAAGGAAAAGCAGACACATGGGCTCTGACGTCCAACCCCCTCCTGGTCTTTTCAAGCTGGGTCCTGGTTCCCAGGATGGGTGGGAGAGCGTCCATCCAGAGATGAGGGTCCATGAGCTCCTCACTCATCTCTTCCTGTCAGCCCACTTTACTGGTGCAGACACTGAGGTGCAAAGAGAAGGGTCAGCTGTCCAAGGTGACCCATGTTCTAAGGCCTGGTTCCAAAGCTTGAGAGCTTGGAAATGTACAGCAAGTTCTCTGGAGCTTGAAGGGTCAAGGTCAGTCACCAAGGTCAGCACTGGAGGTCTCTTTGGTATGAACCTGGATTCTCTTTCTGCTCCGTCCTCCACCAGATGTGCCCCAGGATGAGAGCATGTGCTGTGACTCCCAGATCCCTGAACACTGCACACACTGCCCAGTCCCCGGCTCTGCCCAGGCAGCTCCCATGGCTGGATGCCTTTCTGGGGTCTCCACCTGCACCTTGCTTGGGGAGTCAGTCACCCTTCTGAGCTCATGGGAATAGCCAGCCCCACCAAGAACCGGAAGAACCCAGTTCTAAGTCCCTTACAGAGAAAGTCTTCCCTCCCAACACCAGTCTGCTTGGGTAGAGTTCCTGTATGGGCACCCCTGGTCGGCAGGGCCCTTCCAGACTCTGAAAGTAGGATGGGACGGCACACAAACACAGAGCGGAGGGCAGAGCTGGGCAGTGCAACCGGGCAGACGCCTGCCATGGCCCCCTGTGCCCCCAGGGGCCTCGCTCACCTGAGCGGGCTGGAGACCTGTCCTGGATGATGGAGGCCATCAGCTTGTGCACCCCTTGCATCCCGGTGCTCAGGTGCTCCACAAACATGTCACCAACCTTGACGGCGTGAGTCCCGGTGATGGCGTCGTGGTGCTGGACCTGGACCCCCGCAGGAGCAGGAAGAGAGTGGGGTCAGGTTGGCCTCTGCTCAGTACCTGCTGTCCTGATGCCCACTGGGCCCTGACTCCCCTTCCCTCTCAGCAGCTGCTGCTGGAGAAATGGGGGTTCCTCCCACTTTACAGAAGAGGAAACAGGTCAGAGAGGTTGATGAACTTGCCCAAGTGTTTTTGACCTTGGCAAAACACATAACTGTGTCCCTGACTCTGGACAGAAAACTGACTTCCAAAAAGGACCCTCCCCAGCTTCCCTCCATGACCTAGTCATCCCAGAATGAGAGGGTAACAAGCAGGAAGGCCAGGGGTCTCCAAACGGAGGACTGTCAAACATTTTTATCTCTCTCTTAAGGGGCAGGAGGAAACAAACTAGTGTTATATTTTTTCCCCTTCTCTATACAAATTGAAAAAGAGGTTTCTCTTAAAATTCTGTGTTTCCATGACAACACCTGGTTCCACCTGAACTTAACTTTTCTCCAACCTTGAGCTAACCAATGCATTGTTCTTATGGAAATGTTTGTCTTACGCTATGTTAATATACTATGTATTTACCCTAGACTCTGTCTTCAAGTTGGTTCCCCCTAAAGACTCAGAACCCACTCGACAAACTAGTATGTTATACTCATACATTGTTCTCCTAATCTATGCTAATGAAACTGTATATGTGTATGAAAATCTGCCTTTCTTCAAGGTTCGTGTCAATCATTTAATGGCCTGGATGGCTCACCTGGTGCTAATGTTATTTCAGTGAATGTTGTGGGTGAGGGGCCTGGTGCCATTCTCTGAGTTTTGAGACATTTCCTTTCTCTGATTAGCAGACTGCTAGTAGCTCTATAACATTCAGCTAAAGACTGGCAGGGGGTACTCTTTCTGCCCCCTTCTGATCTCTATCTCTTTTATACTTTAATAAAACTTTATTACACAAAAGCTCTGAGTGATCAAGCCTCATCTCTGGCCCCAGATTGAATTCTCCTCCAGAGGCCAAGAATCTGGTGTTTTTCATGGTTCAGCAAAAACCTTTCAATAGGTGCTGATAACCTGCTCCAGAAAAGCCCCATACACGGCTTATTACTTGTCTGCACCATGTAGGGTTGGATGACCTCCTCTTCACAAAAGGGAAACTTGAGTCCCTGTGAAGTGAAGCCACAGGGCCACCCACTCTGATGGATGCTAAAGTCAATCCCCTTCACCCCTGCACAATGACTAGTCCTGCCAGCAATTCTTTTTAGTGATGATGAATGTCACGAGCAGTGTGGACCATTTCTGACTAGTGAAGAGCCAAGTTATGGGAGATCTTCAGCTTCGGTTTTCCCGTCTGTAGAGTGGGGACAAGTAAGATGCAGAGTTACGGACAACTTCCTCTGTGGCAGTACGGAGCCCAACAACTTATATGTATTATTGATTTGGATATCGGGTTCTCATTTTCCAAGGAGGAAATTAGACCTCAGAGAGGGCAAGTCAATAGCCTGAGCTCACAGAACTGAGCTGAGATTTGAGCCCAGCACTGGATTGCTAGACATCAGTGCTGCTCCACTTTGCCCTTTCTCTCTGCGGCAATCTGGCTGTATATCTTCCTTAATCACAAGCTTGACCCAGGCAGGCCATGGTCCTAGCCTTGGGGCAGCTTCATCACGCATGTGTCTCGTGATCAAAGGTGACCTTTGTGTTCTCACCTATAAAGTGGACGTGTAGTGACCAGGGACGGGGAGGTGTGCTGACTTAGGGGAAGAGGAAAAGTTAAAATTTTACATAACCTCCTGCTCCTTCTGCCTCTGTAACTCAGCATGCTCCTTGCAACGTCTGGATCATATAGGTCATGTAGTCTCAGAAAGTGGGGACTCACAATACTAGGAATTGGATCGTATTTCACTCACTCTTGTCCTGCTCTTTGCAATCTCCCAGCCCCCTGCAAATGCACTTAATCATCACTGTGTATAAAAACTCTCTATGCCCTGTGTTCGGGGCTCAGAGCTTGGAGTGTTAACTCCTCTGGAAAACCTGAGCTCTCCAACTCTCTGAATGTGGTGCTTGGTTTCTCGAGTACTGGTTTCTGCAACATTTCTGGAGGCTCCAGCAAGATTGCAATCATGCCATCCCCTGAGCCACCAGACTGGGTGCTCGGCCAGGTCGGCATGGAGGAGCCCTGAAATGGATGAAGTGGCACACCACCTGGTGGTATTCTGGGTTCCCTTTCAGACCAGCGTTCTGACTCTCCAGGTGGCTGAGCCCTGACTGGACTCATTGGAGGAATGGGCCAGCTTACCAGGAATGGCCACAGGATCAAGTGAGGCCCCGCGGCCAGTGCCCAGTCGGGCCCGACCCTAACGGGGAGAAGAGGAGTCTGAGCACCTCCTTGGGGACCCAGGAAGGTAGGGAGACCTGGGGACTCAGGGGAAGCGAGGCACTGTGCTGGCCTCTTGAATCACTGTGTGTGCGTGATTGCTGATTGAAGGCAGTGGGAGTGAGCTACACAGCCCTCAGACTGCAGAGCCTGGGAGGGTCCGGAGCCTGCCGTTCTGGGGTGGCCTCACAAGGCTGAAAGGCAGGGCCAGGCTGTGGGGGACCTGATCCCTCCCTGTGAGGCTGGCCTGGGTCGGCAGTTTATATCGACCTGCCAATGTTCAGAGGCATCTTAAATCTCCCTCAGGAGAGCAGCCAGGAGGATGAGACAGGAACGTGGATGAGTGTGCAGCCTGATTCGCTTGTGATTCCGGCTCAGTCGTGTGGCTTCACGGCCTTCATGGCTACGGAGTCCGTGTGGGCCCTGACTTGTGGTTCCGTGGTGACCCCATGTGGCTCAAGGTGGTGTCTGCTCTGAGGGACCCAGTCCCTCATTGCGAGACAGAACTGGATCAGGGGTATATACTGATCTGCCAAGGCTAAGAGGCACCTAAGTTCCCCCCAGGGACTCAGCCAAGCAGTCACCTGAATGGCATTCTCTTTTGATGGGCCACCCACCCTTGCTTGTCTTTGCACCACTGACTCAGGGCGGGATATACAGTGAGGGAGAAATTATTGGTTACTGGTTATTCTTCTGTTGACTGACTCCTTGAGCTGACAGGTAAGAGATTAGGTTTCCCTCAAAACCCTGCCAGGTAGATTACACTTGTCAACGTAGGTGGCAGTTCCTCTAAAGCAACAGTATTAGACTGCATGATAAAGAACTCTAAGAAGGGCTTTGCAGGAGATTACGGAGTCAAGATGGCCCCCAGGGAGCTTAATTTATGTGAGCTCAGTTGGCTATGCTTTGATGTTGGATGGCTGCCAGAGGGCAATCCTGACCTTCCCACTGTCCAAGCAGTGAACCAGGTAGTCACTGGGACTCCAGGCTTCTCTATCCATGGGATTTTCCAGGCAAGGGTACCGAAGTGGGTTGCCATTTCCTTCTCCAGAGGATCTTCCTGATCCAGGGATCAAACCCAGGTCTCCTGCATTGTAGGCTTTACCCTCTGAGCCACCAAGGAAGCCCCGTACATAGAAACCTGGATTCTAGTAGCACAGATCCTGCCCCAACGGGCAAGAGTTTTGCATGAATGGATAGGGACAGAGTAGGGTATTTGTCGGAGAAGGCAATGGCAACTCACTCCAGTACTCTTGCCTGCAAAAGCCCACGGATAGAGGAGGCTGGTGGGCTGTAGTCCATGGGGTCACTATAAGTCAGACATGACTGAGCGACTTCACTTTCACTTTTCACTTTCGTGCATTGGAGAAGGAAATGGCAACCCACTCCAGTGTTCTTGCCTTGAGAATCCCAGGGACGGGGCTGCCATCTATGGCGTTGCACAGAGTCGGACACGACTGAAGCGACTTAGTAGCAGCAGCAGCAGGGTATTTGTTCCCCAACCAGAACTCAGAAAAAGAAAGAAGAGAAAAAACATATATTCCAGGGATATCCAGTGAAAGACCCATGGCTGCCCCTGCCATACATTCCCTTGACTCCAGATACCTTGGCACAGTCAGCGCCAGACCCATTGCCAGATAGTGCACCTCCCTCCATGTCCCCCGCGCCACCTCATGAGCAAGACGCTAGCCCTGAGCCAGCAGGGAAGCGGCTCTGTTTGGCCAAACAACCTAGCCAGCTGGCCATGGCCCGTGAGACGCCACTGCAAGAAACTCAAGGTCCTCAACAAGCGGACAAGGCTCAGTCCAGCCTGGACACTCCCTCCTCTATCACCAGCCCTTCAGCTCTACTGATCTCCTCAACTGGAAACACCATAACCCAGTGTACTCTGATAAACCACTGGCTATGACTGACCTCCTAGGGTCTATTTTCCACACCCATCAGCCTACATGGGATGACTGTCACCAGCCCCTTATGTCTCTCTTCACCACTGAAGAAAGGTGACTCATCTCAGCAGAAGCCCAAAAATGGCTCCAAGGACAAGTATCCACAGAGGTCTCAGATGCAGAAGGATGGGCACAAGAAGTGATGCCAGAGATGAGGCCTAGTTGGGATTTCAATTTCAGAGAAGGATAAGAAACCCTGGGTCGCTACTGTGATACCGTTCTACATGGATTTCAAGCAGGAGCCTAAAAGCCCACCAATATGTCCAAAATTACAACAACAGTCAAAAAGAGCAGATGAAATTCCCACCAATTTCTATGAAAAACTGTGTGAAGCATTCCAGACATACAACCTGTTCATCCCTGAGATAATAATCAACCGATGATTAATGCTGCCTTTGTGGCTCAATCCTGTGCAGACACACAACAAAAGCTCCAAAAGCTGGAAAGCTTCACTGGGATGAATCCCTCACACCTACTGGAGGTAGCAAATAAAGTCTTTGTGAACCTAGACCATGAAGCCTGACGAGAATCAGATAAATCAATGAAACAGAAAGCAGCCCTGCTAGCAGCATCATTGAGGAGCTCAGATCAAGTGAAACAATGTTCCCTCGTGGAAAGAGGAAACTAAGAAGAGACCAGCTCTACACCATGACCAGTGCATTGCAGAGACTGGACTCTGGAGGACTGAGTGCCACAATCACAGAGGGACATCTAAAGGGTCGAAGAAGTTTGGTCAATCCAAAAAGAAAGCTACCAGCTTGAGCTGGCTGTCCAAAACCTTGTTGGCCTGGCCAGAGCAGAATCAGACTAAGGAAGACTGGGCTTGCTAATCCTGGGCCCCTGGGAGCCCCTGGTCATGATGAAAGTAGGAAGCCAATCAATGACTTTTCTGGCAGATACTGGAGCTGAACACTCCATGGTAACCACACCTCTGGCTCCCCTCACAGGCCGAACAGCAGCTATTGTTGGGGCCACAGGGACATGGCAGCCTGCTCATTTTGCAAGGTCCATTCGTGTCAGCTAGGGGGCCATCTGGTGACTCGTGAATTTCTCTACTTACCTGAATGCCCCATCCCCTGGCTGGGTAGAGACTTACTGACAAACCTGGGGGCACAAATCACCTTTGCCCCTGGAAAGCCTGCGAGCCTCACTCTGGGGAGCCAATCAGCTCTGATGAAGGCTGTGACTATGCCCAGGGAAGATGAATGGTGTCTCTGCTACTTAGGGAGGGAAAAAATAAATCCCCCCAGCTTGCTAATAGTCTGGGAAGAGAAGGAATCCCCAGGTTTGGCTAAAAACCATGCCCCCATTGTAGTGGACCTGAGGCCAGGAGCCACTCCTGTTAGAAACAATATCCAGTACCTACGGGAGGCATGCCTGGGAATTCGGGACCACATCCAGTGCCTACAAGGTGCCGAGACCCTAATGGAAATGTCAGTGTCCCTGGACACCCCACTCTCACCAGTCGAAAAGTCTGGAGGGAATGGCTGCGGCCCTGTGCAGGGCCTCTGTGGCATCAGCAGTGCAGCGATCAGCAGCCATCCAGCGGCCCCAGATCCCTACCTTCTCCTGAGTCTCTTTCCCTCTCACCCAAGCTGGTTCACCTGCTTCGATCACAAGGGTGCATGCTTCTGGCTCTGGCTCTCACGAGCCTGCCAGCCAGCCCTGCTTTGCCTTTGAAAGGGAAGACCCACACACTGGGAGGAAGACACAGCTGACTTGGACCCGACTGCCACAAGGCTTCAAAAACTCACCTACCCTGTTTGGTGAAGCCCTGGCTGAAGACCTTGCTGCCTTTCACAGAGAAACTTTCAACTGCACCCTGCTCCTGTATGTGGATGTCCTGTGGCTAGCCAGTCCCAGCCAGGGGATTGCTGGAGAGGCACCAAAGCCCTTTTGACGTTTCTCTCCACCACAGGGTACAAAGTGTCATGGAAAAGGTCAAATCTGTACATAGGAAGTCAAGTACCTGGGGTGTGCCATCTGAAAAGGGCATCAGGCACTGGGACAGGAGAGGAAGCAAGCCATCTGCTCACTCCCTCAGCAGAACACCAAGAAAGAAGTCCGTGAGTCCCTCGGGCTGGATTCTGCTGGATCTGGATACTGGGTTTCTCTGAAACTGCCAAGCCTTTGTTGAAAGCCACAACAGAGTGGTAAGGACCCCCTGGAGTGGCAACCTTAACAGGAAAAGGTCTTCAAGGAGACCAAGAGACTCTAGACCACTGATCCTGCACCGGGGCTGCCAAATGTGATGCAGGACTTTAACCTCTTTGTACATGAGAAAGAGAGCACTGCAGTGGGGCTCCTCACACAGCTAGGCCGTGGCAGCACCCGGCCACATACCTGCCAAAGCGACTGGACCCAGCGGCTGTGCGGTGGCCACCATGCCTCCAGGCGTGAGCTGCCACTGTGATTTTGGCCAGAGAAGCAGACAAGCTTACTGTAGGACAAAATATAAAAGTAAAGCCTCCCCATGTTACTGCCCTGATGAACAGCCAGGGCCGTAAGTGGCTGACCAGCTCCAGGATGATTCACTATAAAGGACAGCTCTGGGAAAACAAACAGGTACAACTAACTCGAGACTGTGTGAACGCTGAACCTTGCCACCATTTTCCCTGTGCAAGTGGGGACCCCCGGCCATAACTAAAAGGAGGTCACAGATGAAATTCATTCGAGCAGGCCGGACCTGATGGACATTCCCCTCCAGAACCCAGAACTGGAACTGCTCACTGACAAAAGCAGTTTCATCCAAGGCAGGCAGCACAAAGCAGCTCTGCCATAACAGCAACTGACAGAAAGTGAAGGTCGAGGCCTTGCCACAGGGTGGTCAGCACAGCGGGCTGAGCTACAGGCATTCGCCCAGGCACTAAGGCACACCAAAGGGAGACGAGTCAACATCAATACTGAATCAAGGTATGACTTGGATTTTCTACATGTACATGAAGCCATTTATAAAGAAAGGGGACTATTGACAGCAGGGGGAAAGGAGATTAAAGACAAAAAAGAAATCCTTTAGTTGTTAGACTCAGTCTGGAAGACTTTCCAAATAGCAGTCATCCATTGTAAAGACCATCAGTGAGGAACTGATCCAATCAGCAAAGGAAATTGGTCAGCTGACCAGGCAGCCAGGGAGGCAGCGACCCAACCGATCCCCAGAGTCAGCCCTGAGGCAATCTTTAAGGTCTTCTTGGCACCAGAATTGCCTCCGTCCCTGAGATATATGAAGAAAGAAGACCAATGGGCTCTACATGATGGAGGAATAAAAAAAAAGGGGGGCTGGTGGAAGCTCCCAGACCAAAGACTCGTCCCCAGCAATCATGCAGTCCAGCTGGTAAAACAACATCACGAGACAACTCATTTAGGAAAAACTGCGCTGGAGAGCTGACTGAGCTGCTACTGTTTCATTTTTAAGCTCCCAATCCTGTGTGCCCAGATCAGTACTAGAGGTATGATGTGTACACAAAACAACTAGGCCGTGGCAGCACCCGGCCACATACCTGCCAAAGCGACTGGACCCAGCGGCTGTGCGGTGGCCACCATGCCTCCAGGCGTGAGCTGCCACTGTGATTTTGGCCAGAGAAGCAGACAAGCTTACTGTAGGACAAAATATAAAAGTAAAGCCTCCCCATGTTACTGCCCTGATGAACAGCCAGGGCCGTAAGTGGCTGACCAGCTCCAGGATGATTCACTATAAAGGACAGCTCTGGGAAAACAAACAGGTACAACTAACTCGAGACTGTGTGAACGCTGAACCTTGCCACCATTTTCCCTGTGCAAGTGGGGACCCCCGGCCATAACTAAAAGGAGGTCACAGATGAAATTCATTCGAGCAGGCCGGACCTGATGGACATTCCCCTCCAGAACCCAGAACTGGAACTGCTCACTGACAAAAGCAGTTTCATCCAAGGCAGGCAGCACAAAGCAGCTCTGCCATAACAGCAACTGACAGAAAGTGAAGGTCGAGGCCTTGCCACAGGGTGGTCAGCACAGCGGGCTGAGCTACAGGCATTCGCCCAGGCACTAAGGCACACCAAAGGGAGACGAGTCAACATCAATACTGAATCAAGGTATGACTTGGATTTTCTACATGTACATGAAGCCATTTATAAAGAAAGGGGACTATTGACAGCAGGGGGAAAGGAGATTAAAGACAAAAAAGAAATCCTTTAGTTGTTAGACTCAGTCTGGAAGACTTTCCAAATAGCAGTCATCCATTGTAAAGACCATCAGTGAGGAACTGATCCAATCAGCAAAGGAAATTGGTCAGCTGACCAGGCAGCCAGGGAGGCAGCGACCCAACCGATCCCCAGAGTCAGCCCTGAGGCAATCTTTAAGGTCTTCTTGGCACCAGAATTGCCTCCGTCCCTGAGATATATGAAGAAAGAAGACCAATGGGCTCTACATGATGGAGGAATAAAAAAAAAGGGGGGCTGGTGGAAGCTCCCAGACCAAAGACTCGTCCCCAGCAATCATGCAGTCCAGCTGGTAAAACAACATCACGAGACAACTCATTTAGGAAAAACTGCGCTGGAGAGCTGACTGAGCTGCTACTGTTTCATTTTTAAGCTCCCAATCCTGTGTGCCCAGATCAGTACTAGAGGTATGATGTGTACACAAAACAACGCCAGCCAAGGACCAAGACCTAACCCAGAGGTGCAGACAGTTGGGACTCTGCCCTTTGAAGATCTAGAAGTGGACTTTACTGAAGTCAAGTGGTATAGGGGCTATAAGTATTTACTTGCGGCAGTCTGCACCTACTAGGGATGGGCTGAAGCCTACCCCACATGCACTGGACAGACACGAGAAGTGTCCAAGGCCCTACTAAGAGACATAATCCCGAGATACAGGCTGCCTCGGTCCATAGGGTCTGACGATGGGCCAGCTTTTTAATGCAAACTTTACCCAGGACACAGGGAATCGAATGGAAGGGTCACACCACTTACAGGCCACAGACCTCAGGGAAAGTGGAAGGCATGAATCAGACCCTCAGGACTACATTAGTCAAACACAGTCAGGAGACTCAGTTATTTTGTGTCGACATGTCCCCGCTAGACTTAGTCTGAGTCAGATATATGTTGTGGTCCTCAGGCAATTCTCTTCTCAAGATCTTATATGGGAAAATGCTCCCAGTGATAGGAAAACTCAAGGGAAACACCCAACAACCAGCTCACCTGGAGATGTACTGACACGTCCAGGCTCTGGGAACAGTCTTCCACCATATAGCCCAAGAAAGCTTAGAAAGGACCCCCATTCCTTTGGGCAATTGGATTCATCTCTGTCAGCCCGAAGATGAGCTATGGGTTAAAGACTGGAAAAAGAACCATTTCCGCAAGATCAGACAGGCCCTCCCATTGCCATCCTGGCGACCCTTACCGCTGTTAAAGTCGCAGACTTCATCCCTTGGATCCACCACACCAGAGTCAAGAAGGCAGTGGCTTTCTGTGACGAGGACATCTGGAAAGCAGCTCAGGACTCTGAAAATCCCCTCAAGGTCGGTTCCAAATACAGTGGCCCTCACCCACAAAGGGCGCTGAGCTCTTCCCCAGTCACTTCAGAAGCTGACTCATCAATGCACAGCAGAAGCTTGAGGACTGCTCCAGCCACACGCCGACAGCTGACTGGTCATCCCCTGGCGGAAGCTTGAGGATCTGGCTATCCAGATATCAATGGATTTTCATTGTCAGCCTTGGTCTTTATCCCTGGTTGGAGTTATCGCTGTGCTCTTCACTCCAGGACTAGCTTCAGTCGCACTCCAGGACTGGGATTTGGGTCAGAAGCTGCAGCTAGCTGTCTGTTATCTCACTGAGTGGGAAGCCTCAGAGATCATGTCTCTTATGATCAATTCTCCCTACTAACTAAATCGCTCACAGTATAGCTGATCCCCCTTCATGACAGGCTCAGTTGCTATTGCCATGACAACCCAAAGACGGAGAGAAAACCTTTTGCTAGTGTTCAGTTATCTGTTATGTGCAGGCTGCTTGGCAAACTTTTGCTGTCCCTTGCTGCAACAGATGGTGCCGTTCCTTACTCATCACACACCGGTTAATATTATAGTCAGTCCTTGGAAAACTGCTTCCGTAATCACCAGCTTGAACAATGGATAGATAGCCAATCCTATAGGTTGATCACCTACTGCCTTCTTAACCATGTGACGTATATCCAGAGGCCTGAGCACCAAAAATGTTCTCCGTTCCTGCCCCCTGATGCTGCTACCTTTCCTCCACCAGGTGGTCCAAGCCCCGGGGGTATCGTGATACCATGCCATTGCCATCATGCCCCATGCCTCCATTTACCCCCAAACACCACACAGATGTAATAAAAGAGAACAGGTGTCTGTCTGCAAATAAATGGAGAAACCTACTGGATAGGAACAATAACACAGACAGACAAAATCACGGACCAACTTTGCCCTGAAAACTCAGGCTCTCAGTATGACTCAGGTTATGGAGTAAGCTCCCCTTTAGACCCTCGTCTGTGCCAGGTTCTCAGTGCAACCCATTGCCGTCTCCAAGACACCATCCCCCAGCTGGTCAGGGATGGCTGGCTTTGCTTATCCTAAGGAGTGCCACGGTACTTAGCTACACCAGTACCACTGAATAATGCAACAGCCACGGGACCTCCTATGTATTCACTCTTACAAGGACCAGTCTTCAGGACAACTGAGTTAACTCAAAAAGCTCCAGAATGCTTTACAAATAATGCAGGAACTGAACCTGTAGACAGTTTAGCCAGGGACCAATGTAATCAACCAATGGCCCACTCATCCTCCCACAAACACAATATGGTGCTGCCCCCATCAAGGCCTTTTCTCTGTGGGACAGATGCCTACTTATGCCTACCAGTCAGCTGGATGGGTATCTGCATTTTACCTTTCCTCCCTCTGCCGATGAACATCGCCCCTAACAGCCAGACTCTCGCCTTACCTCTGGCAGCAAAGACATGGTCAAAAAGAGCCATCCAGTTAATACTTCTACTAGTTGGTCTGGAAATTACTCCTGGGATAGGTATGGGAATAGGAGGAATTGTTTCATCAACCGCCTCCTACCATACACTATCCAAGGACTTCACAGACAACATTGAGAGAGCAGCCAAATCTTTAGTGGTTTTTCAGGACCATACAGATTCTCTGGTTAAGGCGGCTTTACAGAATAGGAGAGGACTGGACTTACTGACAGCTGAAAAGGGAGGACTCTGCCTCTTCTTGAACAAACACTGCCGCTTTTACGTAAACCAATCAGGAATAGTCAGGGACACGGCCCAATATCTAAGGGAATGAATGATAAAAGAGAGAGAGGAACTAGCAAATTCCTGGGGTCACTGGAACCATATATGGAGCTGGACATCACGGCTTCTCCCTTAAACCAGTCCTCTTTTCATGTTCTTTGTGGCACTCTTGTTTGGCCCTCGTATTCTCAGTGCTATTACCCAGTTCATAACCTCTAGAATTGAGTCCATAAAGTTACAAATGGTAATAGCTCAATATACCCCCTAAACAAAGGGGAGCTTTGAATATCTTGCCAAAACACGAGATGATGCTTTCTACAATGAATGATAGAAGCGTCAAGAGGGAGGGAATGCAGAGGATAAGTTAAAGTTTTACATAACCTTCTGCTCCTTCTGCCTCTGTACCTCAGCTTGCTCCTTGCAAAGTCTGGACATGCAGGTCACGTAGCCTCAGAAAGTGGGGACTCACAATACGAGGAACTGGATCTTATTTCACTCACCCTGTCCTGCTCTTTGCAATCTCCCAGCCCCTGCAAACCCACAGAATCATTCCTGTCCATGTTTAAAAACTCTGTAGCCCCTTTGTTTGGGGATCACAGCTTAGAGTGCTAACTCCTCTAAGGCCTGCCTGCACAGTAAACCTGACTTCTTCAACTCTCTGAGTGTGGTGCTTGGTTTCTCAAGTACTGGTTTCTGCAACAAAGCTCAGAGAGGGAAACTCAGTAGCCTGAGGCCACAGAACTGAGCTGAGATTTGAGCCCAGCCTTGGACTGTTGGACATTAGTGCTGCTCCACTTTGCCCTTTCCCCTCTGGGTCAATCTGGCTCTGAATCTTACTGAACCACAAGCTGAACCCTGGCAGGCCATGGTCCTAGCCTTGGGGCAGCTTCAACATGTAGAGGTCTTGTGACCAAGGAGACCTCAGTATTCTCATCTGTAAAGTGGACCTGTAGTGACCAGGGACAGGGAGGTGTGCTGGCCTAGGGAGGGAGAGGCACACAGCCCAGGAGGGTCCAATCCTGTCCTGTCTCTGGGAGGCATTGCCTTACCTCGGAGACCACCCAGCGGAGCTGCTGGAGCTGCTGCAGGCCCCAGGCCGGGTCCAGGAACCGGTGGGGAGCCAATAGCACATAGCGAGTAAACATGGACTCCCCGGCGTACAGCAGACGGCTGGCTCTCCTCGCCAGCCCCTTGAGCCCACTTCGAGAGGCATAGAATCCGGTCCAAGCATGAAATATTTCTAGAAGCAAAAGGTCAGTAGTGGGTGTGACGTCCTGCCCACAGAGGCCCCTGAACCTCATCTGGGAAATGCTGAGGAAGATGAGGTCAGAGACAGATCTGCCTGGGTCCCCAGGGACACAGCCTAGGTCAGGGGAGTGATCTCAGGGCTTCTGTTCCAGCCAGATCAGCAATGTTACAAGATCCCTGGATGGCTGGGCAGCTGGCAGGGTCAGGCTGGGCTGAGGCCCGAGTGCTGAAGCACAGTGATGACAGCAAGAATTCAGTGTGCCCCTGAACCCTTGGTATGGCCTGTGGGGAATGGCCCTGAGTACCTCGGGGGAGGAGGGAGAGGGATGAGGGCGAGGCCTGAGGGACCCAGAGGGGAAGAACTGGAGTGCTGGCAGCCCCTGTGCACCTCCGGAGAAAAAGTGGGTCCTGGAAGGCATGCATTTCAGCAGTTCTCTCTGGAGGTTCAACAGGGAAGGATGGCAGCGTGAGAGCCCTGGAGCCACTGTCCTGACACTGGACTAAGAGTGTGAGGCTGGTGGAAGGGGCAAGAGTCTGAGCACCTTGGGGCTGGGATGTGTCTCAGCAGGTGGTTCAGGGTTCCTGACTGTTCCCTCCTCCTGCCTCCTCCGCAGGCTGGGTAGTGCCTCCATTCTCTGTTCTTCCCTCAGAGAAACTTGGCTAGACAGGAAGGGAAGCCAGGGGGACCGGGGAAAGGCCAGACCTGGGGGCCCTCCGCAGCTCCTCCCGGAAGCTGAGCACACAGGTCAGGCACCGGCTCACCACAGCCTCAGCTCTAAGCAGGGACCCAACTAGACAAAGCTACCAAGATAATCCTGCACTCAGATCGGGAACAAGTCTCCTCCTTGAACTTCAGTGTCTGATTAAATGAGGCCTTTCTAGAGGAAGGCTAAGTGGCCACACCCACCTTGCTTTTCACTGGGCCTTTCAGCATACCTACCCAGACGCAGACACTCCTTCCTGCCTCCTGGTAACCAGGACCACATCCTCTGTCTCTTCCCATCTCCTGTGACCACGCCCACCCGGCAGTGTCCACACCTATGTCAATTGTAACCCCGCCCACATCCTCTATCCCCTCCCACTTCAAGTATGACCACGCCCACACCCACATTCTTGTAGCCCCTCTCACCTAGTCCAGGAGTCAGCCCTCCCCCAGTCTGATGAGGTCCCAAGGGAAGTGTCCTGAGAGGTAAGTACTTCTCCTTTCTCACCACTCAGGCTGAAGACCAAGGCCAGAGAGGCACTGCAAATCCAGGTCTGGGGCAGTCAGGGTGGCACCCAGCCTGGAACCAGCCCTGCAGCTGGAGGCCCATCCTGCTGTCTCTTCGGAAGGGAAGGGAATGAGAAGGGAAGTGATTGTATTTGAACTGCCATGTGGGAGTCCCTCCAGTCCTCTGAAAACCCATGTTACGGATGACAAAACCAAGCCTCAGACGTCACTTACCCAAAGCCACCCAGCCCGTGGGGGCAGGAGCTGCGATCTCAACCCAGGTGAGCATCTGAGTCACCACCTGGGGCCAGCCCTGCTGAGACACTGTGCCTGCTGAATGGTGAGGGTGGGCAGCGGACAGGCCCTGGAGAGGCACAGCTCAGGCACCCTGGTCCCCGGAGGACATTCAGCCAGTGGATGCTGCTGTGAGCCTGGGTCTCCTAACTGTCCATGGAGAGACACCTCACCTCTCCCTTCTAAAATGACCTGTCCTGTTGAGTGATCCCACCGTGGACCTATGGCTGGGCAAACCTGGCTGGGAGGTAGGTCTGAATAGGGTCCCTGGGCTGCCCTGGTTCATGGGGTACCCCCACGCTGATATCCCTTAGCTCCTCTTTTTTCTTTGGAAAAGGGGAGCAGGACAAGGATCCTTCAAGGATTCTGGCATTGTATGCAGCAAGGGTGTCAGATGTTCAATAATTTGGCCAACGCCATCCCCCGCGGATGCCCTGAGCAAGGGCTGGACTGGGCTGTGGAGGGCGTTTCTGCCTCCCCAGCTGTCAGTGGGAGGCTGTGTGTGCATAAGTCCTGTCTGGCTTGCAGATAGAGGAGCTGGACCTTCTAGGGGGTCTGCTTGAAGGTGGATGGGGCTGGACCGGGAAGAGGCACTGATGCTGGGCTTCCTTCAGGGCATCAGGCCCTGGGCTAGCTTCCTCAGCATGGAGTGCCCACAGCATGTCCAGGATGGCACTGGGCCTCCCAGGATGGAGATGCTGCTGCCAGTGTCGACAGCTGCATCTGCTGAGCCTTGGCTCTGGCCCAGGCACTAGGCTAAGGGCTCTGCTGTCTCACTTCATTCTCACACTGGATGCACTAACCAAGATGAACGTCCCCACTTTCCTGACACAGAACAGTTCCATGGTGCACACAACCCAGCACAAGGCTCAGTCCACGACCTTTCACCCTGAGCCTTGCTGGCCATAGCCAAACCCGTCCTGGCCTCCAGGACACAGGCTTGTGGGAGACAAGGTCCCCCAGTAATGCCTCTGTGGCAATAGGTGAAAAGTGGGAAGTGGGGCCCTGAGGGGAAGAGGAGACACCCGATCTAGACTTAAGGTCAGGAAAGGCTTCCTGGAGGAGGTGACATGCATGCATGCATGCTCAGTTGTATCCGACACTGTGACCCCATGGACTGTAGCCCAGGCTGCTCTCTCCATGGGATTTCCCAGGCAAGAATCCTGGAGTGGGTTGCCATTTCCTCCTCCGAGGGATCTTCCCTACCCAGGGGTCCAACCTGCATCTCCTGCATCTCCTGCATTGGCAGGTGGGTTCTTTACCACAAGCACCATGTGGGGATCAGAGGAGGTAACACTACAGGACAATTGGGACTTTGCAGGAAGAGGAGGTGGGCACGGGGCAGTCCTTCCAGCAGCACTGCAATGAAAGGCAGAGACGGGACCTGCTGCGTGTGGACAGCGTGAGAGCCTCCGGGGGCTAGGTAGTGGGCAGAGTGTGGAGGGCATCAGGCAGGAGGGTCAGGGCCTGCACCTCCCTCAGGGCCCTAGCAGGCTCCAAGCAGAGGCCTGAGCAGGCACTGAGTTTGGGGGCCCTTTTCCTCCCTGGCACCGAGTCCCTCCCTGCTCCCCCACCAGGGGCTCCTACCTGAGGAATAAGGCAGGAAGTCTCGGTGGTCTCGGACCTTCCAGGAGAGCTGGTGAGCGTGCACAGCCTGGAAGTAGTTGCCCAGTGTGGCATACTGCATCAAGATGCCATGCTGGTATGTGAACTTGTTGACCTCCTCCATTACACGGTCCATGTTGGTGAATTGCAGTGAGGCGTTGAAGAACTGCCTGTCACATCCCTGCAGGCCCGGGGACAGAAGTAATGCCCGGGTGCAGAGCCCAGCCTGCATGGGGAGACCCCCTCCTATCCCCATGACCACCCGCACTCCCCATGGCGGGCATGCATCCCAGGCTCTGTGCTGGGTGTGTCTGCCTTTCTGCCATGTTGAGGGTGCTTCTTCAGTACTGGTTTGTCTTACAGCTGCAGGTTTGTACCTTTCCACAACATTCCCCAGTTCTGCACACTCTCCAGGGCCACCTTTGGCTGCCAAAATCTGATCTCTTTCTCTATGAGACTGGTTTTGTAAAGTTCCACATAAGTGTGATGATTTCGGTTTTGGTTTTCTGTGTCTGACAGATTTCATTTCCTGACAATTTCTTAAATCCCAGCACTGCTGTTAGTTACCCTAACCATGATTATGATAAGATACTAAACAAGAATAAAAAGCAGAATGGCTTGCTTGAATTTACTGACCTTAATCCCATCCTCAGGAAGATGTCAAAGCAGAAAAACTGATAAATTCCTAGAAATATATAACCTGACCAGTCTGAATTATGTGTAAATAGAAAGCCTGAACAAATGGATAGTAGAACCAAACTGAGCCAGGATCCAAATACTTCTCAAGGAAGCAAAGATCAACATTCAGTGCCTATGTCTATCGAAAGTCGAAGAAGAATTTATACAAATCCTTATTCAGTCAGTTCAATCACTCGGTTGTGTCCAACTTTTCAAGACCCCATGGACTGCAGCACACTAGGCTTCCCTGCCCATCACCAACTCCCAGAGCTTACTCAAACTCATGGCATTGAGTTGGTGATGCCATTCAACCATCTCCTCCTCTGTCATCCCCTTCTCCTCCTGCCTTTAAATTTTCCCAGCATAAAGGTCTTTTCCAATGAGTCAGGTCTTTGCATCAGGTGGCCAAAGTGTTGGAGCTTTAGCTTCAGGGTCAGCCCTTTCAATGAATATTCAGGACTGATTTCCTTTACTATTGACTGGTTTGATCTCCTTGCAGTCCAAGGGAATCTCAAAAGTTGTCTCCAACACCACAGTTCAAAAGCATCAATTCTTCGGGGCTCAGCCTTCTTTACGGTACAACTCTCATATTCATACCTAACTACTGGAAAAACCATAGCTTTGACTAGATGAACCTTTGTTGGCAAAGGAATGTCTCAGCTTCTTAATATGCTTTCTAAGTTGGTGATAACTTTTCTTCTAAGAATCAAGCATCTTTTATTTTCATGGTTGCAGTCACCATCTGCAGTGATTTTGGAGTCCAATAAAATAAAGTCCTTCAGTGTTTCCATTGTTTCCCATCTCTTTGCCATGAAGTGATGGGACCAGATGCCATGATCTTAGTGTTTTGAATGTTGAGTTTTAAGCCAGATTTTTCACTCTCCTCTTTCAGTTTCATCAAGAAGCTCCTCAATTCCTCTTTGCTTCTTCTATAAGGGTAGTGTCATCTGCATATCTGAAGCTACTGATATTTCTCCAGGCAATCTTGATTCCAGCTTGTGCTTCATCCAGTCTGGCATTCTGCATGATGCACTCTTCATATAAGTTAAATGAGCAGGGTGACAATATACAGTCTTGATTTACCAGTCCATTGTTCCATGTCTGGTTCTAACTGTTGCTCTTGACCTGCATACAAATTTATCAGGAGGCAGGTAAGCTGGTCTGGTATTGCCATCAAGAATTTGGGAATACAAATCCTTTTTAGTCTCTTTTACAAACTAGAAGGGGACTGAAAGGTTTCAATATAATTTTACAATGCCAAGGTCACCCTGACACCAAACCAGGCAAAGAAGCCTCAAGAAAAGAAAATTATAGCTGAATATATCCTAGGAACATAGATGCAAAATTCCTTAACATATAACAACAAACAAAATCAATAGTATTGAAGATGATATTGCATTATCATTAAGCAGAATGCAAGGAATTTATTCCAGGAATGTAAGGATTGATCAACATCCTCAAATCAATCAGTGAGAAAATGTGAGATAAAAATTATATGATCATCTCAACAGATGCAGAAAAAGCATAAGACAAAATTCAAATTCCACTTGTGATAAAAGCTGTCCTCAAAATGGGTGTGGATGAAAATTACCTCAACATAGTAGAGGCCATATATGACAAGCTGATAGCTAACACCAACTCAAGGAAGAAAAGGTAAAACTATTCCCAGGAGATCAGGAAAAAGACAAGAATGATCCACTCACCACTCACTTATTTAATGTGGTATTATAATGAGGTATTATAATGAGGTAATTTTCATCCACACCCATTTTGAGGACAGTTTTTTTTTTAAATCACAAATGGAATTTGAATTTTGTCTTATGCCTTTTCTGCATCTGTTGAGATGATCATATAATTTTTATCTCACATTTTCTCACTGATTGATTTGAGGATGTTGATTGATGCTTACATTCCTGGAATAAATTCCTTGCATTTGCTTTATGATAATGCAATATCATCTTCAATAATCAGGGCTGCAGCAATTAGTAATGAAAAAGCATAGAAATCAGAACAGAAGAAATAAAATTCTCACTAATGGCTACTGTAATAATGCCATAAAAATAGTGACTATAGAAAACTCTAAAGACAAATCTTAAAAATTTTTTAATATATATTTGTTTATTTTAATTGGGGCTAATTACTTTACAATATTGTAGTGGTTTTGCCATACATTGACATGAATCAGCCATGGGTGTACATGTGTTCCCCATCCTGAACCCCCCTCCCACCTCCCTCCCCATCCCATCCCTCTGGGTCATCCCAGTGCACCAACCCCGAGCACCCTGTCTCATGCATCGAACCTGGACTGGCAATTCATTTCACATATGATAATATACATGTTTCAATGCTATTCTCCCATATTATCCCACTCTCGCCCTCTCCCACAGAGTCCAAAAGACTGTTCTATACATCTGTGTCTCTTTTGCTGTCTCGCATACAAGGTCATCATTACCATCTTTCTAAATTCCATATATCTATGTTAGTATACTGTATTGGTGTTTTCCTTAGTGGCTTACTTCACTCTGTATGATAGGCTCCAGTTTCATCCACCTCATTAGAACTGATTCAAATGTATTCTTTTTAATGGCTGAGTAATACTCCATTGTGTATATGCACCACAGCTTTCTTATCCATTCGTCTGCCAGTGGACATCTAGGTTGCTTCCATGTCCTGGCTATTATAAACAGTGCTGCGATGAACACTGAGGTACACGTTTCTCTTTCAGTTCTGGTTTCCTCGGTGTGTATGCCCAGCAGTGGGATTGCTGGGTCGTATGGCAGTTCTATTTCCAGTTTTTTAAGGAATCTCCACACTGTTCTCCATAGTGGCTGTACTAATCTTAAATGAATAACAGCAGTAAAGTTGCAGGATAGAATATCAACAGACACAATCACTGGCTGATTAAGAGAAATGAAGGAAACAGTCCTCTTGATGGTTATATCAGAAAGGTAAAATGCCTAAGAATGCATTTCACGGAGCTGGTGACAGCCCTACACACTGAAAACTAGATGACACTGTGATGATCAAAATGGAGGAGGACACAAGTTAAGTGGGAAAATATTCTGAGCTCTTGACTGCAAGAGGAGGGCTGTGTTTCCTAAAGCAATTTACAGATTCAAGGCAAAACCTTTTAAAATTCCAATGACGTTTTTCACAGAAACAGAACAACCAATCCTAAAATTTATGGGAACCTCAAAGACCAGAGCAATCTTTAGTAAGAAGAACAAAACCAGAAGCACCGTACACCCTGATTTCATACTTCACTGCAAAGTCATAGCAATCTAAATAGTCTTGTACTGACAATAAAAGATAAAGATAGATCAATGGGATAGAATAGAAAGCTCAGAAATAAAGCCGTATGTATATGGTAATTACATTAAAGCAAAAGGGGAAGAATATAAACTGGGGGAAGGACATCTTCTACCAGAAAAGGTCTGGTGAACCCTGAACATCCTCAGGTGCAGAATGAGGTTGGAACATGGCTGGACACTGTACTCAAAGAGTAAGTCAAGCTAATTAAAGACTTGATTGTGACTCCTGGAACTATAAGGGTTTCCAGAAGAACACATACACTGTAAATTCCTCATCATCAATCTTGATGATGAGTTTTTGGATTTGACATCACATGGAAAGAGAACACAGAGAATAATAAGTAATACTACATCAAACTAAAGTTTGCACAGCAAAGAAACTTCATAAATAAAGACAGCCTATGAAATGAAAAATTTGCAAGTCATAAATCTGAAAAGGTATAATACGTAAGGTATATAAGAACATATATACATCAGTGCTGGGAAACTCGTCAACCACTTGTAAAAGAATGAAACTAGAACACTTTCTAAAACCATACACAAAAATAAACTCAAAATGGATTACAGATCTAAACGTAAGACCAGAAACTATAAAACTCCTCAGTTCAGTTCAGTTGCTCAGTCGTGTCCGACTCTTTGTGACCCCATGAATCGCAGCACGCCAGGCCTCCCTGTCCATCACCAACTCCCGGAGTTCACTCAGACTCACGTCCATCGAGTCCGTAATGCCATTCAGCCATCTCATCCTCTGTCGTCCCCTTCTCCTCCTGCCCCCAATCCCTCCCAGCATCAGAGTCTTTTCCAGTGAGTCAACACTTCTCATGAGGTGGCCAAAGTACTGGAGTTTCAGCTTCAGCATCATTCCTTCCAAAGAAATCCCAAGGTTGATCTCCTTCACAATGGACTGGTTGGATCTCCTTGCAGTCCAAGGGACTCTCAAGAGTCTTCTCCAACACCACACTTCAAAAGCATCAATTCTTCGGCGCTCAGCCTTCTTCACAGTCCAACTCTCACATCCATACATGACCACAGGAAAAACAATAGTCTTGACTAGACGGACCTTAGTCGGCAAGTAATGTCTCTGCTTTTGCATATACTATCTAGGTTGGTCATAACTTTCCTTCCAAGGAGTAAGCGTCTTTTAATTTCATGGCTGCAGTCACCATCTGCAGTGATTTTGGAGCCCCCCAAAATAAAGTCTGACACTGTTTCCACTGTTTCCCCATCTATTTGCCATGAAGTGATGGGACCGGATGCCATGATCTTCGTTTTCTGAATGTTGAGCTTTAAGCCAACTTTTTCACTCTCCTCTTTCACTTTCATCAACAGGCTCTTTAATTCCTCTTCACTTTCTGCCATAAGGGTGGTGTCATCTGCATATCTGAGGTTATTGATATCTCTCCCGGCAATCTTGATTCCAGTTTGTGTTTCTTCCAGTCCAGCATTTCTCATGCTGTACACTGCATAGAAGTTAAATAAGCAGGGTGACAATATACAGCCTTGACGTACTCCTTTTCCTATTTGGAACCAGTCTGTTGTTCCATGTCCACTTCTAACTGTTACTTCCTGACCTGCATACAGATTTCTCAAGAGGCAGGTCAGGTGGTCTTGTATGCCCATCTCTTGAAGAATTGTCCACAGTTTATCATGATCCACACAATCAAAGGATTTGGCATAGTCAAGAAAGCAGAAATCAATGTTTTTCTGGAACTCTCTTGCTTTTTCGATGATCCAGCAGATGTTTGCAACTTGATCTCTGGTTCCTCTGTCTTTTTTTAAAACCAGCTTGAACATCAGGGAGTTCACAGTTCACGTATTGCTGAAGCCTGGCTTGGAGAAGTTTGAGCATCACTTTACTAGCGTGTGAGATGAGTGCAATTGTGTGGTAGTTTGAGCATTCTTTGGCATTGCCTTTCTTTGGAATTGGGATGAAAACTGACCTTTTCCTGTCCTGCAGCCACTGCTGAGTTTTCCAAATGTGCTGGCATATTGAGTGTAGCACTTTCACAGCATCATCTTTCAGGATTTGAAACAGCTCCACTGGAATTCCATCACCTCCACTAGCTTTGTTCATAGTGATGCTTTCTAAGGCCCACTTGACTTTACATTCCAAGATGTCTGGCTCTAGATGAGTGATCACATCATCATGATTATCTGGGTCGTGAAGATCTTTTTTGTACAGTTCTTCTGTGTATTCTTGCCACTTCTTCTTAATATCTTCTGCTTCTGTTAGGTCCATACAATTTTTGTCCTTTATCAAGCCCATCTGCGCATGAAATGTTCCCTTGATATCTCTAATTTTCTTGAAGAGATCTCTAGTCTTTCCCATTCTGTTGTTTTCCTCTATTTCATTGCACTGATCACTGAAGAAGGCTTTCTTATCTCTTCTTGCTAGTCTTTGGAACTCTGCATTCAGATGCTTATATCTTTCCTTTTCTCCTTTGCTTTTCACCTCTTTTATTTTCACAGCTGTTTGTAAGGCCTCCCCAGACAGCAATTTTGCTTTTTTGCATTTCTTTTCCATGGGGATGGTCTTGATCTCTGTCTCCTGTACAATGTCATGAACCTCATTCCATAGTTCATCAGGCACTCTATCTATCAGATTTAGGCCCTTAAAAACTCCTAGAGGAGAACATAGGCAAAACACTCTCCTACATAAATCACAGCAGGATCCTCTATGATCCACCTCCCAAAATACTGGAAATAAAAGCAAAAATAAACAAATGGGATCTAATTAAAATTAAAAGTTTGTTTCACAAGAAAGGAAACTTTAAGCAAGATGAGAAGACAGCCTTTGGAATGGGAGAAAATAGTAGCAAATGAAGCAACTGACAAACAACTAATCTCAAAAACATACAAGCAACTCCTGCAGCTCAACTCCAGAGAAATAAATGACCCAATCAAAAAATGGGCCAAAGAACTAAATAGACATTTCTTCAAAGAAGACATACAGATGGCTAACAAACACATGAAACGATGCTCAACATCACTCATTATCAGAGAAATGCAAATCAAGAACACAATGAGGTACCATTTCACGCCAGTCAGAATGGCTGCGATGCAAAACCCAACAAGCAATAAATGCTGGAGAGGGTGTGGAGAAAAGGGAATCCTCTTACACTGTTGGTGGGAATGCAAACTAGTACAGCCACTATGGAGAACAGTGTGGAGATTCCTTAAAAAACTGGAAATAGAACTGCCTTATGACCCCGCAATCCCACTGCTAGGCATACACACTGAGGAAACCAGAATTGAAAGAGACACGTGTACCCCAATGTTCATTGCAGCACTGTTTATAATAGCCAGGTCATGGAAGCAACCTAGATGTCCATCAGCAGATGAATGGATAAGAAAGCTGTGGTACATATACGCAATGGAGTATTACTCAGCCATTAAAAAGAATACATTTGAATCAGTTCTAATGAGGTGGATGAAACTGGAGCCTATTATACAGAGTGAAGTAAGCCAGAAAGAAAAAAAAACCAGTACAGCATACTAATGCATAGATACGGAATTTAGAAATATGGTAACGATAACCTTGTATGCAAGATAGCAAAAGAGACACAGATGTATAGAACAGTCTTTTGGACTTTGTGGGAGAGGGTGAGTGTGGGATGATTTGTGGGAGAATGGCATTGAAACATGTATAATATCATATAAGAAATGAATCACCAGTCTAGATTCATTGCAGGAAACAGGATGCTTGGGGCTGGTGCACTGGGATGACCCAGAGAGATGGTACTGGGAGAGAGGTGGGAGGGGGGTTCAGGATTGGGAACACGAGTACACCTGTGGCGGATTCATGTTGATGTATGGCAAAACCAACACAGTAAGGTACAATAAAAATAAATAAATAAAAGACCAAAATAATAAGTTTGGTCTTTGAAAAGACTTCCATTAAAAAAAAAAAAAAGATTAGTAGTAATAATGAAAACAATCCAGGTAAAACAATAGGCAGAGGTCCTGAATAGATATTTGTCCAAGGAGACATGAAGATGTCAACAGACACAGGAAAAGATGCTGAACAAGTCGAAACCACACAGATGTGCCACCTCACAGCTATTAGAATGGCTATTGTCTACTTGAACAGAAACAACCAACGTACATCAGGATAAGGAGAAATTTAAACATCCATGCACTGTTGATTTAAAAGTAAATTGTTTCAGCAATTATGGAAACCAGTGTGGAGGTTCCTCGAAAAACTAATGATAGAGCTACCACGTGACTCACTCATCCCACTTCTTTGTATTTATTCAAAGAAAATAAAAACACTAACTTGAAAAGACTTCTGCAACCCTGTGTTCATTGCAGCTGTATTTATAATCGGCAGGAAATGGAGTGAACCTACATGTGCACCAGTGGATGACGAGATCAAGAAAGTATCATATATGTACACAGCATTATTCACCATAAAAAGAGGAAATCCTGCCATTCGCAACAGCATGATGAAACTTCAGGGCATTATGCTCAGGAAACAAGTCAGACAGAGAAAGATGAAATACTATATGGTCTCAGGCATACGTGAATGAAAGGAAAATAGAAAATACGTGGAAAATAACTTCATGTATGGAGAGAAAATATGGGCAGATCCAAAGACAGGGGGTGCAGGGTAGGTTAAATGCATGACAGAGGTCAGAAGTTGTTTCCATCTGAGAAACAAGTCAGAGGATGTAATGCGCAGTATGCTGACTGCATGCACAGGTGGCTTTCTCGCTCCGGAGCTTTTCTGACAGCTCTGAGCACAAATTCCACTTTCTTAGCTGCCCTGCTAAGTACCTATGTGGCCTCAGGAAGATTCCTGAACGTCTCTGGCTCTCAGTCTCTTATGAGTAGATAGGACACCATAGGCCCTGCCCCTACGCCCAGTGGGGCAGAGCAAATGGGGGAGACACATGCATCCCATAAATCAGGGGGTGCCTCATACAGTTTAGCTGTGACAACAATGGTGACTGGGTGTTGGGCACTGTTCTCTGGGGGTGTCTTTCCCACTTGACCTCAAATCCAGCTTATGGAGCAGGTCCCGTCATCATCCCCATTTCACAGATGAGGAAAGTGAGGCTCAGAGTGTTCCCAGTCTCACAGCCCCTGAGCAGGAAGCCAGGATTCAGGCTGAAGCCTCTGCTCCCAGCATTGGGAAAGAGAAAGGAGGGGAGAGCTGGGGAGAGGCTGGAGCCTGCGTGGGGGAGGGCCTGCACAGGAGACAGAGGTTGTTGGGGGTGATTCAGAGTGGGGTGAGGAGCTGGTAGACTGGGTGAGGACTCGGGGTGCAGGGAAGGAGGACTGAGCCGGGGCTGGGATGGCCCACTGCATGGATGGACACTGGCCTGATTAGAACAGGACACACAGTCCTGGGGTGGCCCCAGCTGCTGGGGTCGGATACGTGAGAGCAGCCCTCGTGCAGAGCTGAGCGATCAGGGCCTGGGACCTCCACTTACCCAGGGCCAGAGGATGTGTGGTGTCTGGAACCAGGTGGCTCGAGCCAACACGTTGTTCACCAGGAGACTGGTAAATCTTGGGATGGTGTCCTCAGTGACGGGGATTTCCATGCTGGGGTACAGGCCGTCGATGGGTGGGCCTGGGAAGACTGGGTCGCCATCCAAGTAAAATCCCTCACTGAGAGAGAGACGAGTGTTAGGGACCAGCCCTGAGAAGGGCAGTAGCCTGAGGCCTAGGAGGCCGTGAGGACTCAGCAAGGCCAGAGCAACTGTGCCTGCAGAGCCTGCTCGGGGCCTCTGTCTCCCATCAGAGGGTGGAGGGCAGTGGGCAGATGAGAGCTGTGTGGACAGAAGGTGTCACCTTTCAGCCCTGCAGGACCTTGGGCACATGACCCTACAAGTCCGTATTTTTTCAGCTGTTCCCTGGAGCCCACAACCTCTGGGCCCCACTTCCTCCACATGGATCAGGAGCAATTCAGGCGATCCCTCATCCTTCAGGTCATCCTTGTGCCCTTCAATTCTGATTCCAAGAACCCTGAACAGGGCTGCAACCAGAATGAGGCAAGTGAGATACTTGCCTTCACACAAAATTCCGCGCTTGTAAAAATCTCAGTAACAATATAATGAGATTTTCACACTTTTCAAATTAAAAAATAATGCAAAAAACATCGTGATGAACAGAATCATAAAATTCTATATTAAGACAGAGCAGTATTACAAAATCCTCAGACCCAGGGAGACTGAGGACATGGAGGCCTTGGTGCTGCCTCCAGAGCCCAGTGCAGCTGCCCTATGGCTGCTGCTGTGGGATGTTGGCTGGGTGTCCAGGCCTCAGTTGTTCTTTCTGTAAGATGGGTACTCAGTGCATGCCCTCAGGGCTGGTCATGAAGGGCGTGGCTGAGGTGGTCCAGGGAGGGTGCCAGGACAGGGACTGGCCCGAGGCAAGTGCTCACGAGCAGTAGCTGAACTGGTCCAGGACATGTGTGAAGATTTCCTGCTGCGCCGACAGGGATCTGGACCCTCGCCACACGAACTGCAGCTGCTGCAAACCCAGAGGGACGGAGTGAGGGCCCAGGGGCGGCACGGCTGCTGGTTCCCCCCCTCCAGTTCCCGCCTGAGTCTCCTTGCTCCCCACTGCCACTACTCTCACGGGTTCAGGAAAAAATCCCCCTCTGCTGCCCCATCCTCACGGTTCCCCCTGACCTCCCAAAGCCACAGGAGGCGGAGGAATTGGCCCTCCAGATGCTGCCTGTCTGCACCTTCATCTGACCCTCCTCAGGGCAGGACTCTCTGCCAGGGCCTGCCAGCCAGGCTGTCTCTAACTAGGCTTGAATGTCCCCAGACATGGGGAGCTCGTTATGGATCATTATAGGTGCAGCAGTTCTGACGATGAGAAAGTGGATGAGTAGATGTGGTTCACCACTCACCCGGTTATCCTGCATGGCCTCCTTCAGGTCGTAGTCGATCCTAGAGATGACGTGGGCATTGAAGCCCGCCAGGGCCAAGAGGGTGGGGGTTGTGGAGGATGCGCCAAATGGGTCCACCTGCCAGGAGAACTGCGGCCGGACCTCAAATGTTTCATAGAGAAAGCTGTGTCCTTCTGCAAAGAGACAGCCAGGCGGTTGGACTTGGAGTGGGCTCTGAGAACTCAGGGACCAGTGGGAACAGCAGAGGGGGCTCAGGAAGCAGAGGAGACCAAGGAGGAGCAGCAGTAGAAGAGGGGGAAGGCTAGGGGATGGGGGGGTCTGAGATGGGGGCTCAATAATCTGTGGAGGGCACACCCTGTCCCCATATCATCTGCCTGAGGTGGGGGCAGGTCTGGTGGCTGCTGATTTGCTGGCCCCTAATTCCACACTCAGAATCCTCACTTCAATCAGGGAACACTGACCCAGACCCAAGGGATGACTTAGCACTGATCTCACAGGTCATGGAAAGGTCATCCACCTCTGCCCTATTCTTGTTTTCTCCACCTCTGTGGGAACTAGAAGTGGGCATGCAAATAGTTATAGCCGAAAAGATGTATGGGCTTAACTGGCTTGAGTTTCAGGGCAAGAATTCACACATTTTCTATTTTAAAAAGATTCAGCAAGAAATGTCCCCTGTACCCCTTTCCTTTCCTGATGACGGGAGCTGTAGCAGCCGTTCTGTGATCATGTGGGAGAGGATATGAGAATATGAGAAACATCAGTGGGCTGCAGAATCAGTCCCTAAATCCTCCCCCTTCTTTGTAAGGAAGCAGTAAATATCTTAATGACAACTCAGTGTACCTCGGGTCTTCTCAACACTGTTAGAAAACCTTCCTGAGGTCCAGATGAACAGGTGATTAATGCATAAAACAATTAATCTTTGCCCAACATATACTCTCCCCTCTGCCTTTTAGGAACAGAACCACACAGCCCCTCCCAACTAGGACAGGGTAATAGACTCCTGGCAGGAGCCTGCATTCCCCTGCTTCCTGAGGATGACAGACCACATGACGAGGTTCTGAACAGTGGCTGTGCCCAGAAGTGATGAGGGTAGCTCAGGGCCATCTTCTCAAGGATGCACTGCCCTCTTCCCTTCATTCCCCTCCCCTTCCCAATTGAGATGATATTTCAGGGGGGTGAGGCACCTTCAGCCTTGCAAGGAAGGCAGGGACACACAGGGGTGGCCGAGCAAAACACAGCCACTGCTGGAAGCCTCACAACTCCGTCGAGCAGTGACCCCTGAAGGCCCAGAACAGCCTGCAGCGTGGACTCCACACCCAGCCCCATGCTGAGAGAAGCAACCTTCCCTCTTGCTCAAGTCCCTGTCATTCAGTCACCTTCATGCAGCTGAGCCCGCGTTCTAATGAGCACAAAGACCAGGCAGGATCCCTGCCCAGTAACAGAGGGCGGGGCCAGAGTGCAGGGGCCAAGGAGCCTGAGAGGTCAAGAGGCCACTGGAATTGTGGTCTCCGCCTCAGCTGGAGAGACCTGCTTCCTTCCTCCTCAGGAGAATGTTAAGCAGTTTTTAACTCTGCTGAGGAGGAGTCGGAGAGAAGCAGGGAGGTGGAACAGAGGGGCACGCAGGAGACAGGGGATTACTGGTATTGGGAGGGGGAGGGGGTGGGCACAGGCCGAAGCTGGGGCAGGAATAACCAGGACAGCAGGGTCCTCACAGGACTGTCCCAGGCGTGTCCTTCCCTCTTGGGGACATTTGCTTCTGTCATTGCACTTAGGGGAGCCCCAGCCCCCATGTGACTTGAGCTGGGCTCCCTCCCAGGGGATGGGGTGGCTGGGGACATCCCCTTGTGTCCCTCCTCTCTTCCAGGCTTCTGCTGAGAATCCCAGCTGGGAACTGTCACCTCAGGGAGGGGATGAGCTCGCATCCCCAGGGCCTGCTGCCCACACTCAGTTCGTTCTGTCCTCTGAGCTGCTGGGAAAACTGCTACCCCCTCATAAAGATATTATATCTAAAACTAAGTCTCGAGAGTGTTTATCAAGACCTAGGAGAATGAAAACACAGTGACTCAAAACCTATGGGATACAGTAAAGCAGTGCTAAGAAGGAGGTTTATACCAATACAACCCTACCTCAAGAAACAAGAGAACCAGCAAATAAACAATCTAACTTTGCACTAAAGCAACAAAAAAGAAGAACAAACCCCCCCAAAGTTAGTAGAAGGAAAGAAATTATAAACATCAGGACAGAAATAAATGGAAAAGAAATGAAATAGACAATAGCAAAGATCAGTACAACAAAAATAAATTCTTGGAGAAGCTAAACAAAATTGATAAATTAGCCAGACTCATAAAAGAAAAAAAAAATACAAAGACTCAAATCAATAAGATTGAAAATGAAAAAGAAGTTATATTAGATAACATAGAAATACAAAAGATCATAAGAGACTACTATGAGGAAATATATGCCAATAAAATGGACAACATGGAGGAAATGCACACATTCTTAGAAAAATATTACTTTACAAAACTGAACCAGAAAGAAATAGAAGATATGAACAGGCCAGTCACAAGCACAGATTCCCAAAATTGTATTCACAAAATCTTCCAACAGAGAAACACCCAGGGCAAAAGAACTTCACAGGCGAATTCTGTCAAAAGTTTTGAAAACAACTGTTACCTATCCTGCTCAAACTCTTCCAGAAAATTGCACAGGAAAAAATCATCCCAGTTCATTCTACATGGCCACCATCACCCAGATAACCAAACCATCAAAAGATGCCACAAAAAAGAAAATTACATACCAATATCACTGGTGAAAACAGATGTAAAAACACTCAACAAAATTCTAGCCAACTGAATCAAACAACATATTAAAAAGATCATACTTCATGATAAAGTAGACTTTATCTCAGGATTGCAAGGATTCTCCAATATAAAGAATATTACCATCACAGGAGAGACAAATCAATCAATATGACATGCCATCTTAACAAAATGAAAGATAAAAGCCACATGGTCATCTCAGTAGATTAAGATAGAGCTTTTGACAAAATTCTACACTTATTTATTATAACACTTCAGATAGTAGACATAGAGCATCAGTTCAGTTCAGTCGCTCAGTCATGTCCGACTCTTTGCGACCCCATGAATCACAGCATGCCAGGCCTCCCTGTCCATCATCAACTCCCGGAGTTCACTCAGACTCACGTCCACTGAGTCCGTGATGCCGTCCAGCCAGCTCATCCTCTGTCATCCCCTTCTCCTCCTGCCCCCAATCCCTCTAAGCATCAGAGTCTTTTCCAGTGAGTCAACTCTTCGCATGAGGTGGCCAAAGTACTGGAGTTTCAGCTTCAGCATCATTCCTTCCAAAGAAATAACAGGGCTGATCTCCTTTAAAATGGACTGGTTGGATCTCCTTGCAGTCCAAGGGACTCTCAAGAGTCTTCTCCAACACCACACTTCAAAAGCATCAATTCTTCGGTGCTCAGCCTTCTTCACAGTCCAACTCTCACATCCATACATGACCACAGGAAAAACCATAGCCTTGACTAGACAGACTTAGTCGGCGAAGTAATGTCTCTGCTTTTGAATATACTATCTAGATTGGTCATAACTTTTCTTCTAAGGAGTAAGTGTCTTTTAATTTCATGGCTGCAATAACCAACTGCAGTGATTTTGGAGCCCCCCAAAATAAAGTCTGACACTGTTTCCACTGTTTCCCCATCTATTTGCCATGAAGTGATGGGACCGGATGCCATGATCTTCATTTTCTGAATGTTGAGCTTTAAGCCAACTTTTTCACTCTCCTCTCACTTTCATCAAGAGGCTTTTTAGTTCCTCTTCACTTCCTGCCATAAGGGTGGTGTCATCTGCATATCTGAGGTTATTGATATTTCTCCCGGAAATCTTGATTCCAGCTTGTGTTTCTTCCAGCCCAGC
>SJYG01000137.1:4150105-4201758 GCA_006410535.1 Litocranius walleri | reverse complement strand
TTACTCCAGGTGTTTCTTGACTTCCTACTTTTGGATTCCAGTCCTGTATAATGAAAAGGACATCTTTTTTGGGTGATAGCTCTAAAAGGTCTTGTAGGTCTTCATAGAACCGTTCAACTTCAGCTTCTTCAGCGTTACTGGTTGGGGCATAGGCTTGGATTACCGCGATATTGAATGGTTTGCCTTGGAGATGAACAGAGATCATTCTGTCGTTTTTGAGATTGCATCCAAGTACTGTATTTCAGACTCTTTTGTTGACCATGATGGCTACTCCATTTCTTCTGAGGGATTCCTGCCTGCAGTAGTAGATATAATGGTCATCTGAGTTAAATTCACCCATTCCAGTCCATTTTAGTTCACTGATTCCTAGAATGTCAACGTTCACTCTTGCCATCTCTTGTTTGACCACTTCCAATTTGCCTTGATTCATGGACCTGACATTCCATGTTCCTATGCAATATTGCTCTTTACAGCATTGGACCTTGCTTCTATCACCAGTCCCATCTACAGCTGGGTACTGTTTTTGCTTTGGCTTCATTCCTCATTCTTTCTGGAGTTATTTTCCCACTGATCTCCAGTAGCATATTGGGTACCTACTGACCTGGAGAGTTCCTCTTTCAGTATCCTATCATTTTGCCTTTTTATACTGTTCATGGAGTTCTCAAGGCAAGAATACTGAAGTGGTTTGCCATTCCCTTCTCCAGTGGCCCACATTCTGTCAGACCTCTCCACCATGACCCACTCGTTTTGGGTTGCCCCGCAGGCATGGCTTGGTTTCATTGAGTTAGACAAGGCTGTGGTCCTAGTGTGATTAGATTGACTAGTTTTCTGTGAGTATGGTTTCAGTGTGTCTGCCCTCTGATGCCCTCTTGCAATACCTGCCACCTTACTTGGGTTTCTCTTACTTTGGGCATGGGGTATCTTTTCATGGCTGGTCCAGCAAAGCACAGCCGCTGCTCCTTACCTTGGATGAGGGGTATCTCCTTACCACCGTCCTTCCTGACCTTCAATGTGGGATAGCTCCTCTAGGCCCTCCTACTCCCGCGTAGCCACCACTCCTCAGGTGCTCCTCCTGGCTGCCGCCTCTGGCCTCGGGTGCCACCCTTGGCCTCAGATGCAGGGTAGCTCCTTCGGCCACTGCCCCTGACCTTGGATGCAGGGTGTCTCCTCCTGTTTGACACTGACCTCGGACGCGGGGTGTCTCCTCCCATATGCCCCTGACCTTGGGCATGGGGTAGCTCCTCTTGGCCACCCCCTGACCTTGGATGCAGGGTGTCTCCTCCCAGCCGCCACTGGCTTTGGACCCGGGGTAGCTCCTCCCGGCCGCTGCCCCTGACCTCGGACTTGGGCACTTATATGAGAAAGCCATAGAAAGCATTGTTCTCAACAATGAGAAACTGAAAGCATTTCCTCTAAGATAAGAAATAAGACAAGGGTGCCCATTCTTGCCACTATTATTCAACATAGTTTGGGAAGTCTTAGCTACAGCATTCAGAGAAGAAAAAAAGAATCCAGACAAGAAAAGAAGTAAAATTCTCACAGTTTGCTGATAACACGATAATATACAGAGAAAACTCTAAAGATGACGCCAGGAAATTACTAGAGGGAATCAATGAATATAGTGAAGTTATGGGATATAACAGAGAAGGCAATGGCACCCCACTCCAGTACTCTTGCCTGGAAAATCCCATGGATGGAGGAGCCTGGTGGGCCGCAGTCCATGGGGTCGTGAAGAGTCAGACATGACTGAGCGACTTCACTCTCAGTTTTCACTTTCATGCATTGGAGAAGGAAATGGCAATCCACTCCAGTGTTCTTGCCTGGAGAATCCCAGGGACAAGGGAGCCTGTGTGGGCTGCCGTCTATGGGGTCGCATAGAGTCAGACACAACTGAAGTGACTTAGCAGCAGCATGGGATATAAAATTAATAAACTGAAATCCCTTGCACTCCTATACCCTAATAATGAAAGACACATGTAACCCTAATGTTCACTGTAGCACTATTTGCAATAGCTAGGATATGGAAGCAGCCTAGATATCTATCGACATGGATAAAGAAGTTGTGATACATATATGCAATGGAATATTACTCAGCCATAAAAAGGAACACATTTGAAGGAAAGGAAGCCCCAGTGCCATCGTGACGTCCTACACACAGTCCCTCTTTAGTGGGGTGAGAGTGGGCAGAGCTCAGCACACACTGCAGTCAGTCCTGGCTCACCCACTGCCTCTGTGTCCTCCTTGTGCTCTCTGTTCTGCCTGTATTCTCTCTTCTATACTCTGTTCTGCAGAGGAGCCTGAGAGCCATGATGCCCCCGGCACACCCTGCCTTTAGTGGTGAGTGAGGCGGTGTATGTAGAGAACACTTGTTAAACGAGAGGAATGTGCCCATTAGTCACCAGCGTGAGCAGTGATGGAAGGGATGGTGGTGACAGTGGTGGTGCTGGTGGTCGCAGTGACACGGTGTGGAGGTGGTGTGGCTGTGATGGCGATGGTGTGGAGGTGGTGCAGGTGTAGATGGTGATGGAGGTGGTGTGGCTGTGATGGTGATGGTGTGAAGGTGGTGCAGGTGTAGATGGTGATGGTGGTGGTGTGGCTGTGATGGTGATGGTTTTGGAGGTGCTGGTGTCAGAAGTGATGTAATGATGTGTTGAGCTGTTAGTGGTGGTGATGGTGCTGGGGCTGGTGGGTGAGGTGATGGCAGAGATGGCATCTGACTTCTACTGATCATTTACTAGAGACCCACACCCCATACACTATGTGCTCTGTTGGAATTATCCCAATTTAATCTCAATAACCTGATGCTGGGAGGGATTGGAGGCAGGAGGAGAAGGGGATGACAGAGGATAAGATGGTTGGATGGCATCACGGACTCGATGGATGTGAGTCTGAGTGAACTCCGGGAGTTGGTGATGGACACTGACGCCTGGCATGCTGCAGTTCATGGGGTCACAAAGAGTCGGACACAACTGAGTGACTGAACTGGACTGAAATGAATCTCGATGACACCCCTTTGAGGTAGATCTTCCATCACCATCAAGCACTTTCACAGAGGAGAGAACCGAGCCCTGATGAGGCTGCATTACATGCCAGGGTCACAGGGCTGGGAGTTAGCAGAGTCAGGAACCGGCCAGGCTGGCTCGTCTAGAATCCACACCCTCAGCCCCTGCACTCACGCACACATGGACATGGTGCCAGCAGTCACAGTACTGACTGGTCAGTCTCCTGCTGAGAGGGGAAGATGGACCCCAGGACGAGGGCTCAGACACCCAGTCCCAGCCCTGCAGGAGGCCACAGGGACACTGATTGGGGAAGGGTAATCGAACCTGTGAGCTGGAGGATCTGGTCATCAGCGTGGGTCACGGCCTCGTCGTGCATGACCTGGCCTCCAAGGACAAACTCCAGGCGACCTTTGGCCACGAGCTGGTGGACCTTGGCATAGTGGGCAGAGAGAAAAGGCCAGGTTACACCTCCCAGGCTGAGCCAGTTGTATTTTCTGGGCACTTGCCTACAGCATTTCATGGTCCTTCCTTCAGACTCCACAGTGTCATTTATTCTGCAAAAGCAGAACGCTGTCTGTCCTGGTCAGCACTGCATCCAGCTCCGAGAGCAGCACCTGTCCCTGGCTGCTGCTTCAGCAGGCGTATACACAGGCACATATGTTCACAGCTGTTGCTTTTGAATGATGCCAAGATTATGGAAAACTTGCAGGAACTGTACCAAAAAACTCCCATAAATCCTTCTCCAGATTATCTCATTGCTAATATTTTTTACCTCTTTATGTTAACACTCCCCCATGTCATTATACACAGTAAGTTTTTTCTAAACCATTTGAAACTACAAGTTAGCAACTGTATGCCTTTATCTGAATAGTTCAGGTCATTTTTGAAAGAAAAAGATCATCACAACTGCTCTAGAATGATCACAACTCAGGCTATTTCACATTAGTAACGTGTGCACGCATTCATGCTCAGGTTCTCAGTCATGTTCAACTCTTTGCGACCCCGTGGACTGTGCCCCACTGGGCTCCTCTTTCCATGGGATTCTCCATGCAAGAATACTGGAGTTTATCCTCTAATTTCCAACACTTCCTGAGCATTTCTGTTTCATAATTTTTATGGTTTCAGGCTAGTACGTTTGTAGAATGCTCTTCAAATTGCATTTGTCACATGCCTGCCTAGCAAATATTTTAGAATACAGGAATGAGGGAAATTTCCTGGGACTTCAGTGTGTAGGATGCACTTTCAGTGCTGAGGATGTGACTCTGATCCCTTCTTGGGCTTCCCTGGTGTCTCAGATGGTGGGGAATCTGCCTACAATGCAGGAGGCTAAGGTTTGATCCCAGTGTTGGGAAGATCTCCTGGAGAAGGGAATGGCTATCCACCCCAGTATTCTTATCTGGAGAATTCCATGTACATAGAAGACTGGCAGGATACAGTCCATGGGATTGCAAGGAATTGGACATGACTGAGTTACTTTCCTTTTTACTTTAACTAGGGAGCTAACAATCCACAGACCTCATGGTACAAAAATAAAATATAACCATGAAAGAAGGGAAGAATGGAAGCATAAATACAGTCAGAGACCGTGACACTGTGCACACCATGCTCCTGGTAGACTGTGGTGTGGATCTGATCTGAAAGGACCGTCTTTGCAGACCGTTCATTTGAGAAATGTGGAATGACTGTTTCAAACGTGCAGCTGCTTCATGCTGGGCCCCATCCAGGACCTGGGATTCAGGCCACACAACTCATGGAAAATTGCCAGTTTCCAGGGACTTCCCTGGTGGCTCAGATGGTAAAGCGTCTGTCTACAATGCAGGAGACCTGGGTTCAACCCCTGGGTTGGGAAGATCCCCTGGAGAAGGAAATGGCAATCCACTCCAGTACTATTGCCTGGAAAATCCCATGGACAGAGGAGCCTGGTAGGCTACAGTCCATGGCGTCGCAAAGAATCGGAGGCTACAGTCCATGGGGTTGCAAAGAGTTGGACACGACTGAGCGACTTCACTTTCACTTTCAGGGACATATTATTGAATTTCCTGTCTAGGTCTTGGCCAGCACACCTAACTGTGAGAGTAGGATTAAGCAGTTTGCATCTAGGGGTGTCCGTGTAAAGAAGGAAGAACTGTCCAGGGGACACCAGAGAACTATGCTTTGATTCACAATACTGACCCAGAACCCATCTGTCAGGTATAAGCTGTGTGACCTTGAGCCAGATGCCTGCCCTCTCTGAACCTGGACTAGCTCTGTGCAGTAGGATAAGGGTCCTCACCATGCAGGCTGTGGGCAGGAGTCAGTAGAGTAACCTGTACAAACCTGAGCCCACACCTGGCCCACGGCAGAGCCCATCAGATGGGAGGCTCGTCCTCTCGGCACCATGGGCTGCAGGGTCATGTCCCCTCTGGGGACCTGGTGGACACCCGGCTTCACCGTCTGAGCTCTCTGCCTTGAGCAGGTGGCTGAGCCTCTGAGTTTCACCATCAGCGACTGCTCTGAGGGCAGGTGATGCCTGGAGGGGACCACGCCCCAGGCACCCTAGGTGCTTACATCCTGGGCACATTCGGGGCACAGCCTCTCTGAGGAAGGAGGTCACTCCTGCTTCCAGATGTGGGACCAGCAGCTGCAGAGCCAGCCCCACCTGTGACCACATGGGGACCGGGGAGGACCTGGCCCCAGGCTGCTCCTCCAAAGACCAGGGCCTCTAACCCCCTGTGACATGGAGTTAATCAGCCCCAGAGGCGAATCCACAGGGATTCCTGCATCCCTGGCTGGTCCTGGGCTCCGGTGCCCATGGAGGCCATGCAGATCCACAGATGAAGTCAGAAGTGTGGACACAGAGTCACCCCAGAGCGCGCAGGGTCAGAGGTGACACCATTCACACCAGCTGAGTGCCCGGCTGGGCTGCCAGAGCCTCAGTTATTCAGGAGACACCAGAAAGGCAGGATCAAATACAAACCTGCCCCCTGGGTCTGGGGCTGCCCACAAATCTGTACTAAATGGGCCCTGGGAGCAGCTAAGCCAGCAGGGGCCTCCTGGTTTACGCAGCCCCACCCTAGCCTCATGGAGCACAACCAAGGAGCTTCCTGAAGGGTCATCCCCCAGGGCATCGACTCTCAGCTGCCTGATGAGGACCCCTGAGGGCAGCTTTACCTGGCTTTTCTGCCTGTCCGAGGCGACGCCATCCCACCACAGCTGGAAATATTCCTGCTCCACGGCGATGAACCTGTGCTTCTTCTCAAGGGTCAGTTCCTCCACCACAGAGTTGTAGACGTTGGTGACATAAGCCTGCATGCTCTCCTGGGGTGGGGAGGGGGAGAGACCATCACTCCAGACCCATGGGGGAGACCAGAGGGCGTGGACCAGGGACCGAGGAGGAACATCCAGGAAGACACGGTGTCTGGGGGCCACTGGCACGCCCCCCAAGCCTGTCCAGGCCCTGCAGTCAGCTCCCTCTGCTCCTCAAACAAGGGAGCCTGGTGTCCACTCTGTAATGGACACACGGTGAGCCCTGCACTGAAACTAGGACCGGGGCGGACCCCCTTAGATGGGAGCCTGCCCCTGAGGAGAGTCATGAGGAGACAGACACTCTACGTGACAGAGGGTCGTGCCAGCCCAGCCAAGGCCCCGGGCCAGCCCAGAGGGGCGTGCTGACCACTCCTGCCTTGGAGGACAGACCAGTCGACAACAGGGCCCTGGGAGTGAGGTCCAGGGACCCTGATGGGCCTTCTTGGGATGAAATAATGGGGAAGCGTGTGTCAAGGCTGAGGCTGAGAGGAGCTGACAGCTCGAGCATCTCTGGATCGATCTCCCCTGCACCCCGAGGCTGGGAGCCTCCAGGATGGAGCTCTGTCTGCTTCTATCTGGGTCAGGCTGGCTCAGCATGGTTCCCAGAGATGCTGATGAAGGAATGCAAGGAGCCTTGGGAGGGGGTGAGTGGGCAAGGCGGCGATGTGTGCTGACTTGGCAGCACCCCCCTCCCGCCCCCGCCAAGGCTACATAGTCCCTTCTCTAAACTGGGGGTGACGGGCATGCCTCCTCACACATCAGCAGTTCCACACGCAGGTGGGTGACCACCCACAGAGGCTGCCCAGTGACCTGGGACCAGACTCAGCCCTCAGCCTCGGGGCCTCTTGCTGCCCGACTCCCTTTAAAATCAGCGACTCACTTAGTAACGTCTCATGGAAAGTATTGCATCCGTGATCCCAGAGTGGTCATATTCACTTATTTCCTTCCTCCTTCCAGAAAAGAGCTTGTGCAGCCCTGGGTAATCATTTCAGTTTCCTGCCCCGGAAACTTACGGAAATCAGTCCTGACCTCTTTTCCTCTGCTCTGTTTCATTCATTCACTCAAGGAATATTTGAGGAACACCTTCCACCCATTGCAGCAGGGGACACATTCTCACCCCTGCCCACAGCCAGCCCATGTCAGCTGCTCATCATGTCCAACTCTTTGGCCCCATCAACTGTATCCCACCAGGCTCCTCTGTCTATGGAATTCTCCAGAAAAAATACTGGTGTGGGTTGCCATTGCATTATCCAGGGGAACTTCCTGACCCAGGGATCAGAGCTGGGTCTCCGTCAATGTAGGCAGATTCCTTACCATCTGAGCCACCTGGGAAGCCCTCAGCCAGTCCATAGTCAAGTAGCAATGGACCCCAGGCTGAGACTCCTGACGGCAGAGACCCAGGACACAAACTCACTCTGGAGTCCAGATGGAAAAAGGACCGCAGCTTCAAGAGGGGTGCAGGGGTCGCTCGGGGCACCTACCTGTATGGTGTGCAGCCAGCCCACGTCCATGTGGCTGTGGGGAACCACGAATACCCTCAGTCGGGGCTCAGAAAGAGCCCTCAGGGGCCACATCAGGCCCAACTGCAGGAGCAGAGGCAGCCAGCCCCGCGGCTCCATCTCCTCGGCCAGCTCAGGGGCTGGAGGACGTCAGCCTGGCTGCAGGGCCCGGCCTCCTGCCAGCTGACTGGGCCGCACCCTTTGGTGGATGCAGTGGGAAGGAAACCAGGAGTGACGCCCACTCAGATGCTGTCACCCGAGCAGTGCAGGCAGGTGGCACTCGCTCACTGCCTGGCAGCGCCCTGCTCCCACCTGCAGCTTCCTGACCATCCGCCTTAGACAAACCCCAAATGCCGCGTCCCCTGAGGGGACTGCCAGCTTCCCTCTGGCCGGGCCTGGCTCTCCTCACCCCAGTCCTCATGCCTTTCCCTTAGGCCTCTCCCAGTATTTCCCACTGGGCATCTTATTCTTCCCTGCCCCCAACCCACTGGACTGGCTCCTTGACACTGCCCTGCAAAACGTGACACTCAGTGTGGGGCCGGCCACCACCAGGATGCCCACTGTGATACACTCTCCCTCACATGAACCCCAGACTGAGCCTTGCAATAGGAATTGTAATCTCTCTTTTAAGGAGAAAAGTGGGCTCCCACATAGGACCTGACTACCAAAGGTTGCAATGACAAACAAAGCTCAAACTACCGCGCAATTACACTCATCTCAACGCTGGTAAAGTAATGCTCAAAATTCTCCAAGCCAGACTTCAGCAATACATGAACCATGAACTTTGAGATGTTCAAGCTGGATTTAGAAAAGGCAGAGGAATCAGAGATCAAATTGACAACACCCACTGGTTCATCAAAAAGCAAGAGAGTTCCAGGAAAACATCTATTTCTGCTTTATTGACTATGCCAAAGCCTTTGATTGTGTGGATCACAATAAACTGTGGAAAAATCTTAAAGAGATGGGAATACCAGGCCACCTGACCTGCCTCTTGAGAAACCTATATGCAGGTCAGGAAGCAACAGTTAGAACGCGACATGAAACAACAGACAGGTTCCAAATAGGAAAAGGAGTACACCAAGGCTGTACATTGTCACCCTATTTATTTAACTTATATGCAGAGTACATCATGAGAAACGCTGGGCTGGAAGAAGCACAAGCTGGAATCAAGATTGCCAGGAGAAATATCAATAACCTCAGATATGCAGATGATACCACCTTTATGGCAGAAAGTGAAGAGGAGCTAAAAAGCCTCTTGATGAAAGTGAAAGAGGAGAATAAAAAAGTTGGCTTAAAGCTCAACATTCAGAAAACGAAGATCATGGCATCCAGTCCCATCACTTCATGGGAAATAGATGGGGAAACAGTGGAAACAGTGTCAGACTTTATTTTTGGGGGGCTCCAAAATCAATGCAGATGAATATTGCAGCCATGAAATTAAAAGACACTTACTCCTTGAAAGGAAAGTTATGACCAACCTAGACAGCATATTGAAAAGCAGAGACATTACTTTGCCAACAAAGTTCTGTCTAGTCAAGGCTATGGTTTTTCCAGTGGTCAGATATGGATGTGAGAGTTGGACTGTGAAGAACGCTGCGTGCCAAAGAATTGATGCTTTTGAACTGTGGTGTTGGAGAAGACTCTTGAGCGTCCCTTGGACTACAAGGAGATCCAACCTGTCCATTCTAAAGATCATTCCTGGGTGTTCTTTGGAAGGAATGATGCTAAAGCTGAAACTCCAATACTTTGGCCAGCTCATGCAGAGTTGACTCACTGGAAAAGACTCTGATGCTGGGAAGGATGGTGGTCAGGAGGAGAAGGGGACAACAGAGGGTGAGCTCACTGGAAAAGACTCTGATGCTGGGAAGGATGGTGGTCAGGAGGAGAAGGGGACAACAGAGGGTGAGATGGTTGGATGTCATCACTGACTTGATGGACGTGAGTTTGGATGAACTCTGGGAGTTGGTGATGGACAAGGAGGTCTAAGTACTGCAGTCCTTGAGGTCACAAAGAGTCGGACATGATTGAGCAACTGAAATGAACTGAACTGAACCCAACGTTGCACAGCTAGTGGAGAAGCAAGAAGGCCTGAAACTCAAAATTAGGTCTGGATCAGGGATAGTGACCTTGGCAAGAAACCCAAGTTATCTGGGTCTCAGCAGCCCATCTGTAAAATGGGACAACAGGAGCTGGGGCCTTTGAGGGAATGCACATGAGATGACAACCACAGGATCTCCTTACTGGAGGGCAGATGGCACGGAGGTGCACCTGCAGGGGCCAGAGTGTTGCCTGGGGGTCTCTGTACCCCTCACTCAGGAGCAAGGGAGTGGGGTCTTCCGTCTGATACCCAAATGCCTGAGTGGCTCTTAATATCACTGCCAGACCTGAGACGTGTCCTCTCCCCCGGCAAATACATGGGGAGAACACGGCCTCCAAGCAGGTCTCCATCCTCTCTCTCTCATCCCCTCCCTGGTACCCACCTGACCTGACTTGACCTGCACTTTCCTCCCACTGAGGGTCTTAAACAGCAGACATGTATTATTTCACAGATCTGGAGACCAGAAAGCCCCCGGAGAGTTAGGGGTTAGGGCACATTCTGTGACAGACTCAGGGCTCACTGTCCTTCACTGGGTGGTTGCTAAATCACTTTAGTCAAGTCCAATTCTTGGGGACCCTATGGACTCCAGGACCTCTGCCCATGGGACTCTCCATATAAGAATACTGGACGGTGTTGCCATGCCCTATTCCAGGGTATCTATCCAACCTAGGGATCTAACTTGAATCCGTTATGTCCCCGGCAATGACAGGCAGGTTCTATATCAGTAGGTGCCTCAGATGGTAAAGAATCTGCCTGCAACACAGGAGACCGGGATTCAGTCCCTGGATAGGGAAGGTCCCCTTGAGAAGGGAATGGCTACTGACTCCAGTATTCTTGTCTGGAGAAATCCATGGACAGAGGAGCCTGGTGGGCGACAGTCCTTTGGATCACAAAGAGTCAGACACGACAGAGTGACTAAGAGACTTCAAGAGAAGGTATAGTTTCCTTGCAGGGACAGGCTACAGCACAGGAGCGGTTCTTTCTGAATCAGGCTCTGTCATGCCCAGTGGTCCAGTGGAAGAGGCTACTTGAGGTTCTGGGACACGTGATCTTGGTTCCTGGCAGCAAAACGTTGTCAAGCGAAAGGGCGAGTGCACACGTGTTCAGCTCCAACGAGATGCACCAGGAACTGCACACTGAGCCCGGCACCGTGAGAACACAGGGTCCTGGCAGGACCCCGCAGCAGTGCCAGCTTGTCCCCAGCATCACACATGGGCGTGCGGCCTGTGAGCCTCTCCCTGATCTTGGCCATAGCAGCTCATGAGAGTGTGAAGCATGACTTGTGCTGGGTGTTCCAGAGAAAGAACGGCCCGACCCTCTTCTGTGCTGCGTGGGAGTTTGCAAGATGGACCCACCAGCACCACTTCCATGCGTTCTTTGTGACATCAGCGCTGTCTGTCCTCTAGGGCCTGTGACCAGCCTGGGGGCTCAGGATGCCCTGATGGGCAGACTGCCTGGGGCTGCACCCAGTGCCAAGCGCCTCCCCACAGCAGCAGGGCCTCGGCATCCTCTAGCTTCCAGCCTTCCATGGCCCCCGTGTCTGCCCTCTGGGAGCCTGACCTGAAGCCTGCACCTAGGCCCTCCAGCACATGTCTCCCCCTGCCTTTCTGGCCTCACCGCCCACCCACTCTTCTGCTCAGTCCACCCTGAAGCTGCTAGAAGCTCCACTGCCCCCCATCCTCACGCCCCTTTTCCTCTGCTAAGTCCTGGCCTCTGTGCTCCTGGCCTGGAAGGAGCCCCGTCCTCCCAGCAGCACAGCTGCAGGGTCAGCGCCTCCCTACAGGTCGAGCCCTTTCCTGGGTCAAGCCCTTTGAGGTGCTGCCCCTCTGCTGGGAAGCATCTCTCCCCACTTCCTGTCTGGCAGGTGCTATTCCCCGTTTATGTCACCTCATCTCTGAGAGATTTTCTCTGGGCCTCCCATCCAGCCTCCACAGCATTTACTGAAGAATATTATGCTGTATTAACCTGTGTGTTTGGTCCACATGGGTCCATTATGTCCTTTGCTGGATCAGCTCCCAAACAAAGCATATCGGGCAGACATGGGAGCCATGGAAGGCTGGAAGCTAGAGGATGCCGGGGCCCTGCTGCTGTTGGGTGGATCTTGGCACTAGGAGTAGCCCAGGCAGTCAAGTCACACGCCCTAGAGGACAGACAGCGATATGTCCCTCTTGATCCTCTGAGGGAACAAATTCAGGGATGTAACTGTCATGGACATGGCTGTCCCCTCTACCATGGGTGACATGGGTGATACCCACAGCACAGCATATGAAGCTCAGCTCAGCAGCGCCTCCCCACCCCACCTCCACCTGCTGTGTGAGCGAGTCCCTCACTCCTGGAGCAGGGCGGTGCATACCTCCTGACAGCCTGACTCAGAGCCCCGGGCTCCTGACCTGTACAGTGGGCACTCGTAGGTCTGTCCATAGGGTGGTTTGGATACTAAGCTGTTGGAGATGTAAGTGCCCGCCCAGTGTCTGAGCACAGAGGTAATTCTCCTCATACACAGCAGGCCCGCCCCACCCCAGGCTGCAAGGCTGCCTGCACCCCATTCTCAGGTTTTCATCAGTTAACAGCCACTGAACCCTGACTCTGTGCCAGGCTCTGTGCTGGAGGTGAGGGCCAGGAGTTGTGCTGCCCCCAGGATGCCCTAGTGGGGAGACAGGACTTGGCTGTGGTGGCTCTGCCCACAGCAGAATCTGCTCTGGTGGCTTGGACGTGCTTGGAGGACCCTGGAGGGCTTCCTCCAGGAGGGGTGGAGGGCACAGGGTGCTGGGGAGATGGCTGGTCCTGCGCCAGGCTGTGGGAGGAGAGCCAGGGCGAGGCTGGGTCTTGCAGGCTCTCTCTCTCTCTCTGCTCTGGCCTCCTCTCTTTGTAACCCCACCTGTTCCCTCTCCCTGGCCATCTCTCCTCTAATCTCACTCTGGGGCTGGGAGATGGGTAGGCAGGGTTTTCAAATCCATCCACAGTCCTGCACTCTAGGGGTCATTAGTGTCCAGAGGGGAGGTTATTGTTCCGCATTGGGTGAGGCTGCTGGAATCAGAAGGTCAGTCCTCCACTCATCTGTCAAGATCACACAGGGAGCATCTCTATTTTCCTCCTTGGAACTGGCTTCCAGGCTTAGTCCAGCTCTAGAGGGCGTTCCTGGGGAGCAGGGGAGTTCAGACAGCTCTGCCACCAACAGAGGGCATTTGGGGCTGGGGAGAAAGAAAAGTTTTTCAGGGCAGAGTCAAGCATCCAGTTTGAGAACCTTCCTCTCGACCCATTCCCGTTCAGTTTGTCTTGCATAAAATGGGCTTCATACTAAGGCAGGCGACCCCAGTGCAGAACTTGAGCACAAGGACACAGCTGCATGGCACTGACATGCTCTCGTATGGCCACCTGCTCCTGCCATCTCCTCTTCTCCCCTCCTTGTGCCGACCCTTCTGAGGGTGCCCACCGGCTCCAGAGCCCTCCGTGTCCTGCTCTGTCTCCTAACGGTCACCGGGGGCACAGAGTCCTGAGGCAGCAGCTATTCTGGGTCCTGAAATTATGAGGCCAGCAGGATCCTTAATATTAACGATCCTTACACTGGGGTTTCCGTGTTTCACTTGCTACATGGTTTCCTTCCATCGTTCGGTGGCCTGAGCTGTAGGAACTTCCTGTAGGGCAGATGTGCCCAAGGGCCAGGGCAAGAGCATCAGACTGGACGCAGCGCCTGGTATCACACAGCTGGGTCAGTAGGCCAGTGCTGTAGCTTCCTCCCGTATATCTCACACATATCCCTCCACAGCAGGGGCGTCTCCACCCCGGGATGAGCCCATGAGGGTGCCCGGGACACAGCAGGGCCAGTGTTAACACTGGTGGACTTGCTGAGCTCTGGCAGGATGCAGGCAGATGCATTTTGGTATCACTGGGGATTATTCCTCCTGTCTTTGGGAGAACTTCCTGGCTTTGACTCTTGCAGATGAAGCAGGAGTGTGAGCATGTGTGAAGCTACCATCTGTGATACGAGAGGAGAGAGAGGGCTGGCTCCAGTGGGCAGGGAAAGACATAGGTCCTTAATGCAATTTTATTTAAGAAGTCAGAACACCCCCATCCATCCATTTCCTGCCCTTAGCCCACCAGATTGGCAGCGTTCCCATCATCCCTCTAGGCTGCTTTCCTGTGTTCTCGGTCCAAGAACCTGCCAAGGGCTCAGTGCTCTTGAAAGTGAATGAAGAACGTCCGGATCTCCTTCGGGTAGATGGTGACCTCGGGGCCCCCTGGCGGTGGCGAGGGCTGACTGGAGTTTCCTGGGAGCAGAGAGGGTCAGTCCAGCATGGCCCCTGGACCACCTGCTTCCCCAGGCCCCCTCCTCCCGCATCCCCCTGACAACACGGCTCCTGCTGAGTCTGTGGTTCCCACTGTGGTTACAGCCCTCAGCTGCCCCTTCTTGACAGGACTGCACTGCCGGGGGGCCCCTTTCATTTCTGGCCTCCCCTGAGGGCACAGCGCAGTCAAGCCATGTACAGGGGGCTCTGCCCCTGCTGGGTCTTGTTTCTCCATGGGTTGTGGACCTGGATATGTGCATAAGAGCCGTCTCACAGAGGCCATGGGGGGCCCTACCCTTGATCTCAGTGGGCTGTCCTTAGGCACACCCTGGGGTTTAGGCTTCTTCCTTGGGATGAACCGTGCTCCTGCATCCATCCCTCATCCATCCATCCATCCATGCAAACGTCCAATCATCCACCACACACTCTCCCATCCTTTCATACTGCCCTCCATCCTGCATCCTCCTATCCATCTGTTCAACCTCCATCTACGCAACAGTCCATCTTCCATCCATTTTCCTCCCTTTCATTCATTCTTCACTCATTCTCTTTCCTTCCTTCTTTCCTTCCGTCCTCTTTCCATCCATCACTCACCCATTGACCTGTCCATCATCCATCCACTTTTTATCCATCTGTCTGTCATACACTGACTAAGTGCCTACCTATGCAGGCAGACTGTGCTGTGTGCAGTAGACAGAAAAGGAGATAAACGGGACAGAGCAAAGTGAGGGAGAGGGGAGAGCAAGGGAGGCTGCTGACCCAGCCCGGGACCAGATAAAGGGACAAGGGCTTTCCAGGCAGAAGGAACAGCAGAGGCAAACATTTCCATGCAAGAAGCAGTGTGTGTGCAGCATAACGCACAGCAGGGCAGCCGTCACAACATCTGGGGTGCACCTAAAGTTTGGGCTCACTCAAGGCCGCAGAGGGTTGTAGTCTTGGACACACAAAGCATGCATGCACACACACAGCCTATCTGTGGCTCTGGCACGTGGAGACTGACCTGAAGCCTAGAGTCTATAACCTTCTGCGGCTGATTCAGGATCCTGAGACTCAGAGAAGGATGGCCAGCTGAGGTCACACAGGCCTTAGGGGCAGAGCTGGGGTCTGGCTGCGGGTCAGGCTGGGGACCTGGGGCAGGATCAGGACCAGGGAGCCCGAACCTCTGTGGCGGTGAGGGTCCCGAGTGCTCCAGGTCCAGCGGCTCATCGTCCTCACATCCCAGGTCCCTGTGAGTGAGCGCTCCTCCACGGACACCACGGAGCCCAGTCCCCTCAGCACAGACTGCAGAACAGAGCATGGGGAGGGCTGAGCACCGGCCCCAGATCTGAGCAGAGAGCCCGACGAAGAAGGGCAGCCACACCAGGGCCCAGGGCCCAGATTCCCCACATTCATTGTGGCGCAAGTCCCCATGGGAGGAGGGGCAATCCCATTTTACAGATGAGGAACTGAGGCCGGAAGGAGCTGACCCCCAGGGCTGGCTGGATCAGAACTCAGCAGGTGGCAGGCAGGTGGGGCCGCCCCAGCAAACACCCAGTCACCAGGGTTTGTCTCCCGAGGGTGCCTCCTCCTGGGGCCTGACTCAGTGATGTCGGTGTGGACACGGGAGGGGCAGGTTACCTGCAGGTTCACCGTCACAGGCCGAGACAACATCGGGTCCTGGTCCACCTCATACAGGTGCTGGAGCCGCAGCAGGACACGGCGGAGGTCTGCCTTGGGCTCGTGCTTTCGGTCTTGGGGACAGAAAGAAGGCAGCATGAGGACACAGTCTCGGCTGGTGCTTTGCAATCTCATCTCCCTTTCACATCTTCACCCTCCCTCGGAGGCAGCTAACACAGCCCCACTTCGTAGATGACCAAACAAGGCCCAGAGAGGGGCGGGCACTTGCCCAGACACACAGCTGGTGTGCATAAAGGAGGGGGCAGGACTCCAACCCAGGCGCAGCCAAAGCTACTGCCTCCCACCGCCCACACTGTGGCCGGCGCTGAAGTCTGGAAAGTCTTCGTTCTTATTCACTGGTGAGGTCCTCATTGGGCCTCTCCCTCCAGCCTCCTGTTCTCTGGAAGGTTCTCTCTGCCCTGGCCCCTGTGAAGGGGAGTGTGGCCTTGTAATTGTGCAGTAGACAGAAAAGGAGATAAACGGGACAGAGCAAAGTGAGGGAGAGGGGAGAGCAAGGGAGGCTGCTGACCCAGCCCGGGACCAGATAAAGGGACAAGGGCTTTCCAGGCAGAAGGAACAGCAGAGGCAAACATTTCCATGCAAGAAGCAGTGTGTGTGCAGCATAACGCACAGCAGGGCAGCCGTCACAACATCTGGGGTGCACCTAAAGTTTGGGCTCACTCAAGGCCGCAGAGGGTTGTAGTCTTGGACACACAAAGCATGCATGCACACACACAGCCTATCTGTGGCTCTGGCACGTGGAGACTGACCTGAAGCCTAGAGTCTATAACCTTCTGCGGCTGATTCAGGATCCTGAGACTCAGAGAAGGATGGCCAGCTGAGGTCACACAGGCCTTAGGGGCAGAGCTGGGGTCTGGCTGCGGGTCAGGCTGGGGACCTGGGGCAGGATCAGGACCAGGGAGCCCGAACCTCTGTGGCGGTGAGGGTCCCGAGTGCTCCAGGTCCAGCGGCTCATCGTCCTCACATCCCAGGTCCCTGTGAGTGAGCGCTCCTCCACGGACACCACGGAGCCCAGTCCCCTCAGCACAGACTGCAGAACAGAGCATGGGGAGGGCTGAGCACCGGCCCCAGATCTGAGCAGAGAGCCCGACGAAGAAGGGCAGCCACACCAGGGCCCAGGGCCCAGATTCCCCACATTCATTGTGGCGCAAGTCCCCATGGGAGGAGGGGCAATCCCATTTTACAGATGAGGAACTGAGGCCGGAAGGAGCTGACCCCCAGGGCTGGCTGGATCAGAACTCAGCAGGTGGCAGGCAGGTGGGGCCGCCCCAGCAAACACCCAGTCACCAGGGTTTGTCTCCCGAGGGTGCCTCCTCCTGGGGCCTGACTCAGTGATGTCGGTGTGGACACGGGAGGGGCAGGTTACCTGCAGGTTCACCGTCACAGGCCGAGACAACATCGGGTCCTGGTCCACCTCATACAGGTGCTGGAGCCGCAGCAGGACACGGCGGAGGTCTGCCTTGGGCTCGTGCTTTCGGTCTTGGGGACAGAAAGAAGGCAGCATGAGGACACAGTCTCGGCTGGTGCTTTGCAATCTCATCTCCCTTTCACATCTTCACCCTCCCTCGGAGGCAGCTAACACAGCCCCACTTCGTAGATGACCAAACAAGGCCCAGAGAGGGGCGGGCACTTGCCCAGACACACAGCTGGTGTGCATAAAGGAGGGGGCAGGACTCCAACCCAGGCGCAGCCAAAGCTACTGCCTCCCACCGCCCACACTGTGGCCGGCGCTGAAGTCTGGAAAGTCTTCGTTCTTATTCACTGGTGAGGTCCTCATTGGGCCTCTCCCTCCAGCCTCCTGTTCTCTGGAAGGTTCTCTCTGCCCTGGCCCCTGTGAAGGGGAGTGTGGCCTTGTAACCCTGAAGATGAGGCACCAATGCAAAGGGACTGTGTCAGGTCATTGCCACCAAGACCTAGGAAACGTGTCGCACTAAAGCCTCCATCTCTGGTCACTGGAGAACAAATGAGAAGGGCCACCCTGCTGGTCCCACAGGGCAAGGGGTCGAAATGAACAGTGGTGTGTGAGGCAGCTCATCAGGCACAAAGGCAACTTCTGGCCTTGACCTCTTTCTGTTCCTGCTTCTTAATGGGGCTGACACTTATATGGGAACACCCTAGGCAATGAGTGCGGCTCTGGGGACACAGCAGTGGCTGGGGCACTGTCATGCCTGTCCTGGAACTGCTCAGAGCCTAAAGGGGCAAGTAAGGGGTACAGGACCTATTCGTTTCTGGAAGGTGTTGCCTCCACCAGGAAGCCCTCAGTGATGCCCAGCTAGGACTTTCCTCAGATCAATGTCATTGCTCTCTGATGAACTGCCTGCTTCCCTCTGCAGACAGAGGCCCCTCTTGCCCAGGGATGTTTCCTGTGTCATCCATGGTTCAATCCACAGTGCCTGACATTAGAATCATTTTTCAAGGCATGAACAGAAACTCATCAAAGTCATGCCTGAGCCCAAAATTCAGGTGGGACATCGGTGTTAAGTGGCTCCAGGAGAAGACCCTGGAAGAAGCAGGACCTCACAGAGCCTGGACAACTCTGAGGAGAGCCCCTCTGTCCAGTGATGGGCTGGGGGACCGGGCTGACATGGGGAGGCAGGAGTGAGTCTGGACACCTGAACACCTGCCGCACCTTTCTGGAGAGTCCGCAGGTGCTCTGTGTGGTTTGAGCTGTACTTCCAGCCGGGGATGCTGAGGGTCTGCAGGTGGACACCTGGGGGCAGCGTCACAGCCTCTTGCTGCCTGGAGCCTGAGCCACGCGGGGCAATCTCTGCAAGGCAGACGGACAAGGAGAGGCTTTGGGCCAAACTCTCCTCCTGACTCTCACAGCTCGCCACACTGAGTCCCCCACTTCGTCTGATCGCACTCCCTCCCACCTGTGGCCCACACGGCCGGCAGCCTGAGGCAGCCTGAAGCAGCCTGAAGCCCAAACGCCCCAGCCTGCCTTGAATCTCTGGTCCAGCCGGTTCAAACTGCAGACTGGCGGATGGGAGCACAGAGAAGACGCCATTTCTTCAAGAACTTGCAGGGAGTGCACACAGAGACCTGCTCTGTGAACAAGGTCTCAGCCGCCAGCTCCCGTGCTGTCGTCTATCGCTGCCTCTGCCCAGTGGGACTCAGCCCTCCTCCTCCAGGAGATGCTCGGCTCAACTCTGGGCTCCAGCTGGAGCTGCCATCTCTTTACAGTTCCCAGGCCTCAGTGATTGGTCAGGCTCGGGTCACGTGATTCTCCTGGGGGCAGCGTCACAGCCTCTTGCTGCCTGGAGCCTGAGCCACGCGGGGCAATCTCTGCAAGGCAGACGGACAAGGAGAGGCTTTGGGCCAAACTCTCCTCCTGACTCTCACAGCTCGCCACACTGAGTCCCCCACTTCGTCTGATCGCACTCCCTCCCACCTGTGGCCCACACGGCCGGCAGCCTGAGGCAGCCTGAAGCAGCCTGAAGCCCAAACGCCCCAGCCTGCCTTGAATCTCTGGTCCAGCCGGTTCAAACTGCAGACTGGCGGATGGGAGCACAGAGAAGACGCCATTTCTTCAAGAACTTGCAGGGAGTGCACACAGAGACCTGCTCTGTGAACAAGGTCTCAGCCGCCAGCTCCCGTGCTGTCGTCTATCGCTGCCTCTGCCCAGTGGGACTCAGCCCTCCTCCTCCAGGAGATGCTCGGCTCAACTCTGGGCTCCAGCTGGAGCTGCCATCTCTTTACAGTTCCCAGGCCTCAGTGATTGGTCAGGCTCGGGTCACGTGATTCAATCAGGGCCAATCAGAGCCTTTCCTGGGATCTCTGCCCTTGACACAGGCATCGCAGTTCCTTTGTTCCAAGAGTTCTCACAGCCACCTCCCAGACAAGAGGAGAAACAAGGTCTGCAGACGGAAGCCTAGGTGACAGAGAGAGAGGGTGGACAGCCGCATGAAGGGCCAGCACCCGAGGAAGCAACACACGCTACCCTTCTCTCGGGTGCACCTCCCCCAGAATAAACGCTCCCCTGGCTCCGTCTCAGTACCTTTGGTTTTTCTCTTTGCAGGTGGAAGAGCCCAGTGCCTGAACCTGGGATGGAGCTGGCCACAGCCACGGAGCTTTTTCACCATGGCAACATCCTCTCTGCTGCCAGGAAGGAACCATTGACTGACAGGAGCAGCCCCAGCCCAGCTGGCCACACCCGTCCCTCTCCTCAGAGTCTGCCCTTGGACATAGGCGTGGCTGGGCAGGCAGCTCCTGACAGTCCCAAAAGAGATGGACATGACCACCTGATCCCGAGAGGCTCAGAGCTGCCCCGTCTCCCTCCTGCCCCAGCCTCTCGTCCAGCTCATGCTTCCATTCCATTGCTTCCCCACGCCCAGCCCAACTACTTGCCCCTTCAGTTTCTTTACTGCCAAACAAGAGAACATCAACTGTTATCTCTAGACGTTGATCACTGTACACCACCTGGTCTGGGGTTGCAAACTCCACCAAACATACAGACATCAGGTCTCTCGTGACCTCTAATCCCTCTTCACCCTGAAGTTGGATCCCATGACTTGTTCCCCAGTAGAGCCCCTGAGAAATCCTTCAGGACAAGAGCTGGGTCAAATGCAGTAACAGTCTAGAGCACATGCCAGGCACTCGACAAGGGCTCAGGGGATGAGCCAGCTGCCACCCACCTTCCTGCTAGTGCCCCTGGAGGTCTAGCCTAATCCAAACAGGGAAACCTAAAATCATGCTCTCAGCAAAACTTCTGCAAGTGATGAGAAACGGAGAACGGGTTAAGGATTACAGGCAAAATTTGGAATTAATGTGAGTTTGACTCCATCCACTGAAATAAGTCAAATATTGTAATAAAGCCAGACACGAGTGTCTTGGTTTCATAGTGCATATAAAATTCATGTTTACACTTTACTATAATCTATTGTGTGCAATAGCATTTTGTCTAAGAAAAACAGTTTATCTATACCTTACATTTTAAAAGCTTTCTTGTTAAAAAAAGTTACCTCAGGTGAGACTTCAGGGATTAGCAATCTTTCTGCAAGAACAATCACAAAGATCACTAATCCTATAGCAATTATAGTAATAATGAAAAATATTTGAATACTGTGAGAAATAGCAAAATGTGATACACTGATGTGAACTGAGCAAATGCTGTTGAAAGAGCAGTGCCGATGGGCACGCTGCGTGCAAGGTGCAGCAGACCTTCACTCTGTAAACAATGCGCTATCGTCAATGCTCAAAAAAAAAGGAAGGAAATGCGTATATGTTGAGGTGTGGCTGTAGAGAGAATGGACAAATACACACTTTGTGTTTAAGTCTATAAAATTTAAAAGATTCTCTATAGTAGCATCTTCAAATACGTTCAAATGCACTCACTGTTTAAAGTATTTCATGTTCACCTATTTAGCCATGATACCCAACTCTACTGAAGGAAATTCATAGAAGTCTCAGGAGAGGCAACTCATAAAACCTGCAGATCAGGACATAGAATAGAGTCACCCTCACTTGGTGACAAGGCACTTAATTCAGATAAAGCCAGCCTTCTAAATGCTGAGCGACCGAACCTGAATGGTGACACGTATCACAGGAAGAAGTAGAAATGTCCTCAGAGAAGGAAACAGAGGAGATTGAGGGAGAAGAGGGCAGGAGGGGATTGTAGTAAGTCCCCGCTGTGACCCTACTAGCTGTATCACCTTGAACGAGTTACTGAACCTCTGTGCACCTCAGGTTGCCCACATTTAAAATGAGGGGCCTGGATGTGAGGACTCTGGTCCCTTCCTACCCCAAAATAGCCCAGATCCTGGCAGGTACTGAGAGAGGTAATCCTTAGGTGGATTGATAAGCAGTCCAGGGTCCTCGAGGAGAAGAAATGGACAAACATTTTTTTCTTTCTACATTTCTTCGTCTTAGAGCCAAAAGATGTTTTTACTTAAACTCTGAGGTGTTATGACAGCACTCTTTAGGTGAGACTAACTTTCTTTAAGCCCAGAGCTAGTGGTTACACAACAAGACAACTCATCTTGCTCAAGAGCATGTTTCCCTTAAACTCTGTACTAATGATTAGATAATGGACAAGTATCGCGCTCCAGGACATGTTTCTCCTTCTTAAGAAGTACCTTCTGACTAATCTTAAGACTTACTTGTGGCAGTCAGTCTGGTAAGACCTCTCCCTTGTCGATTCTAACCTTGTTCATTTAAGATGCCACTTGTGGGAATGGGTCTGGTAAAAGTATATAAGGGCTTGATAGGACTACCAAGTGGGGTTCTCCCCCTCCCCCTTCTGATGTCCATGTCAGAGGCTTTCTCTGTCATTTTACAGTGTACTATAACTATTGTCACACAAAAGGTCTGAGTGATCAAGCCTGGGCCCTGATCCCAAAGCTAAATCTTCATCTTCAGAGATCACAAATCAACATCGTTCACCCTTAGCTATCCACATGAGCTCAGCCCCATCCCCTGGGGGCAGTGAAGGCAGGTGCACTGAAAGGACCCCCCACCTCACCGTTGATCTCTCTGAGCATCACGACGGGCCGGTGCTGCAGCGCCAGGCGACTCTTCTGGTGTAGGCCACTGGTGAGGGCCCTGGATCCCAGTAGGAGCCAGAGCACCGGGTGGACGACCGACGTGTCATTCAGAGTGAGGTCAACAGCCATGTTTCCCGGATCGTTGTTCACCACCCGCCGGTGGAGCATGACCTGCAGGGGACCACTGTCTGACCGGGCCTGCCTGGGCCTTGGGGTCCCCGAGAGTGACCAGAGGGCCCCCTCCTACCTCCACCTGCCCGTTCCCTTGGCTGGAGACACCGTGCGCCTGCTCGGACAGCAGCACCAGCCTGCTGCGTCTGCTCTGGATGAAGGCCGATTGCACCATGGGGTAGTAATTCTGTGGACAGAAACATTGGCACGCTGGTGGTGGGGGCAGTGGGCCAGGCCAGCCAGCAGGTCCGGGGTCTCCCTCTGGCCCCAGGTGGCCTCCTGCATGGGCACAGCAGCCGCCCAGGCTGGCACAGTAGTGATGTGAGGGGCTCTGACTTGTGAGATGGACACATTGGGATTCAAATCCAGCTCCACTGCTTCCTGACCTTATGCCCTGGGGGACCAGCCTGCCCAAGCCTCAGTTTCCCCCTCTGTAAAATGTGCCCCAAATGTGCCCTGGTGCAGGGAGACAATGAGGCATTTGTGTCACTCCAGCCAGAGAAGGACCCCAGCCAGGGGTTCCCGAATCGAAAGGCGCTGGTGTCTGGGCTGGAAAGCGCTCACACAGCCCTGCCCCTTCCTGTTTTGGAGGAAGATGTCCGGGGCTGATAGCGCTGGACCCTCTGGAGCCCAGGGCACAGTGTGTGAAGAACAGCTGTAGAGATGAACTGACAGAAGCTCAAGGAAGACAGAGCAGGGAGGAACTACACCCCTTCTCCGGGTCCCTCTGGAAGGAGAGACAGCTAACCAGAGGAAGGCTGACGAGGAGCCCAGCACGGCGCTGCCCCTGGATCACCCCAGGCCTCAGCACAGCTCTGGGCAAGGTCGTTCTCTTCCCAGGAGAGCAGCGAGGTCCAGGGACACCTAAGGACTCGCCCAAGGTCATGCTTCTGGAGGGTGAGGTCCTGGGAGCTGAATGATTTTGGAATTCGGCCCCTGCTCAGCTTTCCCTGGAGGACAGGCTATGGCTCTGCTCTGAGCAGCAAAGGAGAGTCACACCCGGTTCAGGCCTAGACAGGCACCACGTGTTTAATCCTTAAGCAACCCCCAGTCCATCATCCATCTGACCAAGGAGGACCCACGGTGCACAGAAGGGACCTCAGGGACACAGCTCATCCATGTGGCCCCAGAGCTCTGAGACTTGGTCTGAACTCTCCTGGCCACAGGCCCTAGGGGCAGACTCAGGGCAGCGGGGCTCTGGAGATGCTCTGGCCCTAAGGGGACTCTTCTGCTTTCTGGAAAATGGCCATCAAGATTGGGTCTACAGCAGCCACACTCCAGGACAGCTTGGGGCATACCCGAGCGATGGTGTTGTTCTTGTAGTTCCTGTAGGGCCTGCGCTGCACCTGGTAGCCGTTGTTGTCCAAGTAGAGGACCTGCCCCGTGTTCAGCTTGGTGCTTATCCTCAGGATCGCCTCGTAGTTCAGCTCCAAGGGGCCCACCTGGTACTCCTGCTCTATGCGATGGCAGAGCAGCTCCCCGTCAGAGCCCTGGGGTCCATGGGCCAGCCGGGAGTAGATGGTGAACGTGGGCTCACTGTCGTTCACCTTCCTGGAGGAGAAGCAGGACAGGTAGGTCAAGCCCAGGGTGCCTTCTGGATGTACCTCCCTTATTCTTTCGTTCATCTCCTTCCGTTTCCCTCCCTTCATCCTTCCTGCAGCCAGTGGGCCAGAGAAACTGCTTAGGCAATAGAACAGGAGCAACTCAGTTCTCTGAAGGTTCTGATAACCCAGTCATACCTGGGCGGCTCTGTCTGTCCGGCTCATGAAAACACAAGAGCTGCTCTCGTGTCTGGGTCACTGCCACCGTGGGCTCCTGTCCCGCCTCTGGACTTAGGCACCACCATGGTGACACAGTGCAGGCAAGCAGAGCAGGACTACAGAGACTGGAGCAGCGCATGACTTCAGCGAACTTCCATGGAGGAAGGACCGTGTGCCAAGCCCAGGTCCAGGAGCTGGGTGTCTGAAGCATGCCGGGCCCTCATTTCCTCACTCCCCTGCCTGTGAGCACCTCCACGTGCTGAGCACAACCAGGGGGCCGCCCTCACCTGTAGAAGTACTGCCGGATCTCAGTCACCAGAGGCCCCTCCACGATCTCCATCCTCACAGCCTCCCACGCGGGCTCTGCTGCACCGCTGGGTGAAAACACATAATTGTCTGAAACAGGGCCTTGCCAGACATCACTGTTTGCGTGATACTCCATGAACTGCTGGGTCATGTATACCTTTCGGTTACTCCGCCTGCACACAGAGGAAACAGAAAGCAGTGTCATCATGACAGAAAACATGTCATCCTCATGCTGGAACCAGGCTCACAGAGCCTCCATGGAGATGCCAGCCAGGAGCCAGGGATGAACAGAGACCCTTCAACAGGACGCAAGTGGGCCATCTGTACAACAGAATATTATTGAGTCTGCAAGAAGAATGAGGGGTCTCTTTCACCCTTCAACGTGCCTGAAAGTTGGAAACATGACGAGAAATGAAAGAAGGCAGCCTGCCAAGGTCTCCATATGGTATAATCTCACTGCATGGCATTCCAGTGTAGGCCAGTCTGGAGAGACAGAAAGGAGGTTCACGTCACCAGAGCTCAATCAAGGTGAAAGATGCGTGGGCCTGAGCCATGATGGAGCCTAAGTCCACAGTGCTGGCTGCACCTTTCCCAGCCTGACCAGGGGGACTCAGAATGTTCTGGGGCTGCACTCCCTTTCTGCTGCTCCCCACACTCCCCCTGACCACCTCTGCTGGATCCTGTAGGTCCTGGCTGCTTCTGCGTCCTGGCCTAGACTCACACACTTAGAAATAGAGCTCGATGCACTGCAGGGGGCTTCAATACCATCACGCCCTCATCCTTTGGCTGAGGAAATGGAGATCCAAGTAGGCATTACATGCCCAGGGCCCAGGGTCCTCCTGGTCTCAGAGGCAGCAATGACTGCACCTCACCTCTCCAAGACGCTGTGCATCAGGTTGGTGTCCAGGTCCAGGAAGACGATGTAGCAGTCATTTTTCACAGGCACCAGGCTCCTGCCCACTTGCCTGGCATATCTCCTGAGTCGGCCTCCAAACTGCGTGGTTTTGGCCACAAAGGGCTCAGTCTCCCCAGTTTCCTTCTGGGAACTCCTGCTGGGCCGGATGCTGTAGTGCCGGTAACTGAGTCCTGGGATCGTGGTCAGCACATGCAGGTCATAGGCAGAGGGCATCTCCTTCGAGCGCTGGACCTGCAAGACCCGAGGGATGGGATTAATGATGGATGTCAGGATGGAAGGTGCCTCAGTCTCCTTGGAAACCCTGGGCTTACACACCTGGCAGATGGAGTGCTTGCTTGGCACGGAGACAGCTGGTCACCCAACACGGAGCGGAGCTGGGCTCCCCTCCTGCACCCTCCCTGCTCAACTGGGTCCAATCTCCTCTCCCCTCTTCCTCCTTCTCTCCTGGGGCTGCAAACCACCTGCCCTCCTCCCACACTCCCTCATGTTCCTGCCTCTGAGACTGCTCACACTCTTCCCTCGACCTCTTTAGAGGGGGCTCCCTTGTCTCCTAACCCTCTGCTTTTTCCGAGGAGGGAGGTTTCCAGGTCACCCTTCAGGTCTTTCTCTACCTCTGTGTCATCTGATTCAGTGAAGGGAGTTGGATGAGGACACTGGGTCCATGCAGGAGGTTCTTCAGTCTCTAGGAAGCAAGTGTCACTGCCAGGTCTTGGGGGAGGATTTGGGGGGCTATGAGCAAGCCCATGTGGCTCCTCGGAGCCTCCAGCCCAGCCTTTCTCTGAACTAAAGCAGACACCCGTCCCCACCCCACACCCCTAACCTGTCCTGATGTTTTCCTCCACCACAATTGTCATCTGTCTCTCCTATACTTTCTGATTTTCTTCTTGCCTGGCTTCCCCACTGGAATAGGAGCCCCATAAGTGCAGAGACTTTTGTCTATTTGGTTATTAAAGTTTCTCCAGTGCCTAAAGTAACTCCTGACACATACTAGGTGTTCAGTAGTATTTAAGAAAGAGCATTTTGGCTTGGTGGGTGGTGCCTTTGGGTGGGGAAGGGAGATGTTCCGTGTTGGGTCTACTCTACCCAACACCCTTCCCTCCCTTGACCTTGACATAGAGGAATCTTCCCCCCCTCTCTCTCAGCTAAGGATCACTGTCCTGGCTGCCTGCTCATTACCACACGCCTTAACTGTCCATTTCTGTGTCTGCTCCTTGAATCCCAGGATGGCTCCCGAGTCCAGGGATGAGCACTCATCTGGGACCAAGCCCAACACAGGCTTGCAGGAATGTTTGCTGAATGGCTGACTGATGGCATTACTCAATCCATCTCCCCAAGGAAGGGCTGGCTTGGTAACAGGAGGGTCACCTCTATAACCAAGCCTCGCTCCAGGTCTGGGAAGGAGATGAGGAGGGACCACACAGGATGTGGGTGTCATAGCTGGGGCCTGCCCCTACGACAGCACCTCCATAAAGATGCACAAGGAAGACTATTGCTGGCTTCCCCATGAGAAGTAGATATTGACACAGGGTTATATACATATACACCAAGTCGCCTCAGTGTTGTCTGACTCTTGGTGACCCCATCGACTGTAGCCCACCAGGCTCTCTGCCCATGGGATTCTCCAGTCAAGAGTACTGGAGTGGGTTACCATGTGCTCATGCGGTGGATATTCCCGACCAGGTATCGAACCGATTTTCTTGTGGCTCTGCATTACAGGCAGATTCTGGTCAACTCAGATATGCAAAGGGCAGGGTCAGTCCGCTGGGTGGATCTACTGACCCTGATGGCGACTCACCCATAGGACACTCCTCGAAGTCAGGGCAGCGTGTCACCTCTTCCCTTTGGATGCCCACTTCTGGGGGCTCCGTGCAGAGCAAGGGAAGCCACAGGGCATGCACCATAGATGGGGTGTCCCCTCACCTGTGCAGGCACAGGAAGGCCTGACTCGTCTATGATGCTGACTTTGGGGAAGTCCACAGTCAGGGTGATGATGGTGGTGATTGTCCAGGCCAGCGGGTTGTAGACCACTGTGAAGTGTCCCCCAGGCTCTGGGCCTGAACACAGAGAACAGGCTCTAGTGAGGCCACCTGACCCACCCCTCACCCCTGGTGCCCCTCAGAACAAGAGAATCTGTGGTAGGTGAGACCAGCTCTGCAGAGGCCAGGGGAAGGACAGACAGACACATGGGCTCTGATGTCCAACCCCCTCCTCAGCTGTTCAAGCTGGGTCCTGATTCCTAGGCAGGATGGGGGAGCGTGCCCCTAGAGATGAGGGTCCTTGAGCTCCTCACTCATCTCTACTTTTCAGCCAACATTACTGGTGAGAAGACTGAGATCTATAGCAAACTGTTAGTTGTCCAAAGTGACCCATGTCCTAAGGCCTGGCTCCAAAGCTGGAGCGCTTGGCAATGTACAGACAATTCTCTGGAGCTTGGAAGGTCAAGGTCAATCACCAAGGTTAGCACCGGAGCCCTCTTTCGTATGAACCTGGATTCTCTTTCTGCTCTACCCCCCACCCTAGGTGACCATGTATGACCACGTTCAATGACTCCCAGATCCCTGAACACTGCACACACTGCCCAGTTCCCGGCCTCTGCCCAGGCAGTTCCCATAGCTGGATGCCTTTCTGGGGTCTCCACCTGCCCCTTTCTTGGGGAGCTGCCCCCATGAGCTCACGGGAATGGCTGGCCTCACCAGACACTGGAAGGACCCAGTTCTGTCTCCCTTTCTATGCCCATCATCCCCTCCCGCCCCAGGCCCTGTGGACAGGATTCCAGTTTCCAGCTCTCCTGACCCCAGGGCCCTTCCATGTCTGAAGTAAGACAGGCCTGCACACAGACACAGAGTTGAGGGCAGAGCAGGACAGGCGAGGGGAGGGGTGGAGTGGGGAGGGCACAGTGAGAGAGCAGAGTGAGTGTGGACCCTGGGGAGGTGGGCGGGCCACATGATCCTGCAGGGAAGGCATCTATCCCTGATTGCCCAGGATTTGCAGGGATGAGTCCCCTCAGCTCCAGGCAAACAGGGCGACCACTCATCCTCTACCCCAAAACCCACAAAATCAGAACACGTGCATCCTGCCTGCAGAGCTGGGCAGCTCAGGGGTGTGTCATCATCCTCCCTATGTGGCTCTGGGCAGCTCAGGGTATGGGTATCATCCTCCCTATGTGGCCCTGGGCAGCTCAGGGGTATGGGTATCATCCTCCCTGTGTGGCCCTGGGCAGCTCAGGGGTATGGGGGCCCTTCCTCCCTGTGTGACCCTGGGCGGCTCCACGATCTCTGTTCCGTGTGTGCCCTCAGCTATGAAGTGAGGACAGTAACACTTCCAGCTTTCAGGATGTGTGAGGTTTTACACTAAACTGTGTGAACAGTGTGCTTGGCAACATCCACACTGCATTAACATTTACTCCTGCCTCTAGTTGGAGGCAGGAATTAGGCCTTCCTCAATCACAGAGAGGAAACAGCTCAGTGAAGTGAAGGCACCTTCCCAGCTCATGCTGAAATGAGAGTCTTCCTTGGACGGGCCTCGAGTCTGAAGCTCAGGTGTCCCAGCCTGTCCCCTAACCCTCAGGCTCTCTTCTCAGACTGGGGTGGACCCCTCCACGGCCCACTGTGCACCCAGGGGCCTCGCTCACCTGAGTGGGCTGGAAACCTGTCCTGGATGATGTAGGCCATCAGACTGTGCACCGCTTGCATCCCGGTGCTCAGGTGCTCCACAAACATGTCACCCACATTTGGAACATGAGTTCCGGTGATGGCGTCGTGGTGCTGGACCTGGGCCCCCGCAGGAGCAGGACAAGAGTAGGGTCAGGCCAGCCTCTGCTCAGCACCTGCTGTCCTGATGCCCACTGGGCCCTGACTCCGCTTCCCTCTCAGTAGGTGCTGCTGGAGAACTGGGGATTTCTCCCACTTTACAGAAGAGAAATCTGAGGTCAGAGAGGCTGATGATCTTGCTCAAGTATTGCTGACCTTGGGAAAACACATAGCTGTGTCCCTGATGCTGGACAAAAAACAGACTTCTAGAAAGGACCCTGCCTAGCTTCTCTCTGTGACCCAGTCATCCCAGAATTGCTGATAACCTGCCCCAGACTAGCCCCACACATGGCCCTGTACTTGTCTGCACCATGTAGGATGGGTGGTCTCCTCTTCCCAGAAGGGAAACATGACCCCGTGTGGTGAAGTCATGTGTCCGCCCATCTGATGGATGCTAGAGTCAATCCCATTACACCCCACACAATGACTGGTCCTGCCAGCAGTTCCCCTTAGTGACTATGAATCTCATGGGCCGTGTGGCCCATTTCTGACTGGAAAGGAGACAAGTTATAGGAGATCTTGGGTCTCGGTTTTCCCTTCTGCACAGCGGGGAATAAGTAAGATGCAGATCTGTGAACAGCTTCCTTTGTGTCAGCCACAGAGCCCACCAGCATATGTGTAATGTCACATTCAATTGTCCCATTAACGTCCTGAGTGAGCATGTAGTTCTCATTTTTCAAGGAGGAAATTAGAACTCAGAGAGGGAAATCCTGACTTCATAGAGCTGAGCTGAGATTTGAATCCAGCCAGGACTGTTGGACACCAATGCCGCTCCACTTCACCCTTTCTGCTCTGGGACAGTCTGGCTTTAAATCTTACTGAACCACAGCTGGACCCTGGCAGGCCATGGTCCTAGCCTTGGGGCAGCTTCATCATGCATGGTCTTGTGACCTCTGGTGACCTCAGTGTTCTCATCTATAAAAGGGACAGGGAGGTGTGCTGGCCTAGGGAGGGGGAAGCACACAGCCCTGGAATATCCAACCCGGTCCTGTCTCTGGGAGACACTGTGTTACCTCGGAGACCGCCCAGCGGAGCTGCTGGAGCTGCTGCAGGCCCCAGGCCGGGTCCAGGAACCGGTGGGGCGCCAACAGCGTGTAGCGAGTAAACATGGACTCCCCGGCGAACAGCAGACGGCTGGCTCTCCTCGCCAGCCCCTTGAGCCCACTTCGGGAGGTGTAGAATCCAGTCCAGGCGTGATGCATGTCTAGGAGAAAAAGGCCAGGAGTCAGTGGGAGGGCCTGCCCTTAAGGGCCCTTGAGCCCCACTTGGGAAATGCTGAGGAAGATGAGGTCAGGATGGATCTGCCTGGGTCCCCAGGGACACAGCCTAGGCCAGCAGGTGATCTCAGGATTCCTGGTCCAGCCAGGTCAGCAATCGTATGAGATCCCTGGTAGGCCTGGGCCACTGGCAGGGTCAGGTTGGGCGGGGGCAGGCCAGGAGAGGCCTGCGTGCTGAAGCACAGTGACGAGGAAAGAATCCCAGAGAGCACCTGGGCCCCTGGGATGGCCTGTGGGAAGAGGCCCTGGAGGACTTCAGAGGAGGAGGGAGACGGATGAGGGCCAAGAAGTCAGGGCACAGAATGGAAGGGCTGGAGTGATGGCCGCTCCTGTGTGCCTCTGAGGAAAATCAGGGTCTGGAGAGGCATGCCTTCCACCAGGTCCCTCTGGTTGTCCATGGGGGCAGGCTGGCAGGGCCACTGGGAGCTGAGATCCCTGAAACCACTGTCCTCACCCTGGACACTAAGGTCCTGACACGAAGTCCCCAAAGGGCACGACCAACCCCCACAAGAGCCCCACCGGAAACCAAGGCTCCCTCTGGACATCACTCGAGCCTCTCTTGTGAAAGAAAGGAGCCAGCAAAGGAACAGTGGACAGCACTGAGCCCGCCTATATCTGCCCCCGCCGCTCCCCCCAGGCAATCCACATTAGGTGGGCGGGTGAGCTAGGGCTGTCTCACCCAGTGGCCCTGTGGTCTCCACTGGCAGAGCTGAGGAGATTGGGAAACCACATGGCAGGGCTTGGTGACACCTCCCTTGCACCGAAGGCTCCTACCTGAGGAGGCTCCTACCTGAGGAATAGGGCAGAAAGTCGCGGTGGTCTCGGACCTGCCAGGAGACTTGGTCAGAGTGCACAGCCCGGAAGTAGTCGCCAAGCGTGGCATACTCCATTGATAAACTGAGCTCCGATGCTTTATTATTCATGTATTCCATTATAATGTCCATGTTGGTGAATTGCAGCGAGGCGTTGAAGAACTGCCTGTCACATCCCTGCAGCCAGGGGACAGAAGCAATGCCCAGCCCTTTTGGGTAAAGAGCCCAGCCTGCCCAGGGATAGCATCTCTTCACCTGCATGACGCCCCCTCTCCGCATGGTGGACACTGACCCCGCACGGGGCTCACTAGCTCTTCTCTGGGAGCACAGCAGATGCTCCATCCAATTTGGCTGGGACAATGGTGACCGGGTGTCTGGCATTGTCCCATAAGTGTGTCTTTCATTATAAGACAAATTCAGCCAGTGGAGCAGGTCCTGTCATCATCCCCGTTTCACAGAAGAGGAAAGTGAGGCTGAGATGGTCCAAGTCTCACAGCCCCTGAGTAGGGAGCCAGGATTCAGGCCGAAGCCTCTGCTCACAGTATGGAGAAGGGGAAAGGAGGGGAGAGCTGGGGAGGAGCTGGAGCCTGTGTAAAGGAGGGGCTGCCATGGAGGCGGAGACTGTGGGGGTGATCCAGGGTCGGGGGAGAAGCTGGTAGACTGGGTGAGGACTTGGGTTGCAGGGAAGGAGGACTGAGCCAGGGCTGGGATGGCCCACTGCCTGGATGGACAATGGAATGGTTAGAGGTGGACACACAGTCCTGGGAGGAGCCAAGTGCTGAGGTCAGACCGAAGAGAGCAGTACCTGCACAGAGTTGAGGAACCAGGGCCAGGGACCCCAACTTACCCAGGGCCAGAGGACGTGTGGTGTCCGGAACCAGGTGGCTCGAGTCAGCACATTCCTCACCAGGAGACTGGTAAAGTTTCGGATGTTGTCCTCGGTGACGGGGATTTGCATTTGGAGGTACATGTCATCCAGGGATGTACCTGGGAAGATGGCTTCGCCATCCCAGTAAAATCCCTCACTAAGAGAGAGAGGAGCATTAGGGGGCCCTGCCCTGACAATGGCAGCAGCACAAGGGAGGGGAGGCAGGCAGGGCTCAGGGAGGCCAGGGCATCGAGGCCTCTGTTTCCCATCAGGGGGTGGAGAGTGTGGTGGTGGGCAGACGAGAGCTGTGTGGACAGATGATGCCCCTGTGTGAGCCCTGTGGGCACTTGGGCACCTCACCCTGATCCTACAGGGCACCCAGAACCTGCTAGTGAGTCCTTCTTGCCTCTTCTCTCAGCTGCTGCTTCATCCCACCTCTCCTGATCACGGGGGCTCAGCCCCCACCCACGGCCTCCCAGGAACAGAGGGCAGAGGGACTGGATGCAGGGCCCTCCACCAGACAGCCCACAGGAGGGCTGGTGCCAGAACTCGGAAGTTTTGACTCAATCGCCTGAGCCACTCCATCTGCCCCGTGGCTGCTACCGTGGGACCTTGGCTGGGTGTCCATGCCTCAGTTATTCTTTCTGTAAGATGGGTGCTCAGTGCGTGCCCTCAGGGCTGGCCATGAGGGGCGTGGCTGAGGGGTTCCAGGGAAGGTGCTGGGATGGGGACTGGCCCGAGGCAGATGCTCACGAGCAGTAGCCGAACTGGTCCATGACGTGTGTGAAGATTTCCTGCTGCGCCGACATGGATCTGGACCCTCGCCACACGAACTGCAGCTGCTGCAAACCCGGAGGGACGGAGTGAGGGCCCAGGGGCGGCACGGCTGCCGGTTCCCCTCCGCAGGCCCCACCTGAGTCTCCTCTCTGCACCCGCTGCTCTCAGAGGGAAGGGTCTCTCTCTGCTGCCCCCTCTTCAAGGTTCTCTCTCTGCTGCCCCCTCTTCAAGGTTCCCCCTGAGCTCACAAAGCCACAGGAGGTGGAGGAATTGGCCCTCCAGACACTGCTTGTCTGCAGCTTCATCTGACCCTAATCAAGGCAGGACTCTTGGCCAGGACCTGCCAGCCAGGCTGTCTCTAACTCTGCTTGAATGCCCCCAGACACAGGGAGCTCATCACCATCACTAAAGGTACAGCGGCTTTTTCCAGTTCTGATGGTGAGAAAATGGATAAGTAGATGTGGCTCACCACTCACCTGGGTATCCTGCATGGCCTTCTTCAGGTCATAGTCGAGCCTGGAGATGACATGGGCATTGAAGCCCGCCAGGGCAAACAGGGTGGGGGTTGTGGAGGATGCACCAAATGAGTCCACCTGCCAGGAGAACTGTGGCCGAACCCCAAATGTTTCATAAAGAAACCCATGTCCTTCTGCAAAGAGATAAGTTTTGTCACTCCCTCAGGGCCCTGTGCCCTTCTCCAGGGCTGAGATGCCGCCTAATAGCAAGGAGGGCCTTGTGAAATAGATGCTAATATCAGAACTTCTTACCAGAATCACTGGCCTAGTCACATCTTAATGTGTGATTTATAAGCCACCCCATAGAAGGAGTCATGGTGACTAAAGAAAGTCCCATATTTGATATGCCATTGATTCCGGTTCCCCAAGAGTTTTCCCCCGGTATAATCTAAACTCTGGCCAACCCCCACCACATCTAGGCTACACATACACTGGCTTGGTTACTCTCAGATGGGATATCTTGGCTGTTGTTTGCCCTTTATGACTCACTGCTTCTACTGCGGTCAGGACTGTGCTCAGAAATGCACACAGGCACGTGAAAGATGGATGCTTCTCCAAGGAGCCCTAGCTTGGGAAACATTCTGGGAAAACTGCTCTGCTCCACCCCGGGTGGCATCAGAGAAAAGGGCCAGTCAACAAAGGTTTTGGTGGCATGGAACTACATCAGTCTGGGATGCCATCAGGCCCACCCCTTGTGCATCTCCACCCCACCTCAGTGGTAGAAGCGAGAGGGATGCGCAAGATGCCTGCGTTGGCAAGGGACTGTGTTGGTAAGGTCGGGGACTTTCCTTCCCCGACCAGGGAAGGAAAGCTTTGGTGGAGAGTCTGTGTACACCCCCATCTAGAGCAGGGATGGACGCTTCTGGTGGAAAAAAACCATGGTTGTGGATGGCGCTTTTTTGTCTCTAACTGATGGGAGCTAGCATTTCCAGAACCACTAACTTAAAATATTTTTGTTTGTTTGTTTTTAATGCTGGGAGAAGTTGATCCTCAGAGGTTAGGAAAACGTGCCTGATCTTCTTCTGTGATATTGAACGGTCATGGTATCCTGTGAAAGATGGGGAATTCTGGCCATTTGAAGGGTCTCGTAACTATGATACTATTTTACAACTAGACTGGTTCCAAAGAAAACAAGAGAAATGGGTAGAACTGCCATCTGTCTTGCTCTTTGTCTCTCTGTGGGACACTCCAGACTTGTGTCCTAAGGGTACAGATTTGGATGTGAAACCTACAGCTCCCTCCTGTTCTCTTACTTTGCCTCTGTATCTGGGGCTCCCAAATGAACATGCTGAGAATCAGGGCACCCTTTTGGAGGGGTTGCCTCAGTCTCAGTAGGATATTTAGAGGATCCAAAAGGTACATGGACGGCTTTACAGGACTACTACTGTGTTACCTCGGAGACCGCCCAGCGGAGCTGCTGGAGCTGCTGCAGGCCCCAGGCCGGGTCCAGGAACCGGTGGGGCGCCAACAGCGTGTAGCGAGTAAACATGGACTCCCCGGCGAACAGCAGACGGCTGGCTCTCCTCGCCAGCCCCTTGAGCCCACTTCGGGAGGTGTAGAATCCAGTCCAGGCGTGATGCATGTCTAGGAGAAAAAGGCCAGGAGTCAGTGGGAGGGCCTGCCCTTAAGGGCCCTTGAGCCCCACTTGGGAAATGCTGAGGAAGATGAGGTCAGGATGGATCTGCCTGGGTCCCCAGGGACACAGCCTAGGCCAGCAGGTGATCTCAGGATTCCTGGTCCAGCCAGGTCAGCAATCGTATGAGATCCCTGGTAGGCCTGGGCCACTGGCAGGGTCAGGTTGGGCGGGGGCAGGCCAGGAGAGGCCTGCGTGCTGAAGCACAGTGACGAGGAAAGAATCCCAGAGAGCACCTGGGCCCCTGGGATGGCCTGTGGGAAGAGGCCCTGGAGGACTTCAGAGGAGGAGGGAGACGGATGAGGGCCAAGAAGTCAGGGCACAGAATGGAAGGGCTGGAGTGATGGCCGCTCCTGTGTGCCTCTGAGGAAAATCAGGGTCTGGAGAGGCATGCCTTCCACCAGGTCCCTCTGGTTGTCCATGGGGGCAGGCTGGCAGGGCCACTGGGAGCTGAGATCCCTGAAACCACTGTCCTCACCCTGGACACTAAGGTCCTGACACGAAGTCCCCAAAGGGCACGACCAACCCCCACAAGAGCCCCACCGGAAACCAAGGCTCCCTCTGGACATCACTCGAGCCTCTCTTGTGAAAGAAAGGAGCCAGCAAAGGAACAGTGGACAGCACTGAGCCCGCCTATATCTGCCCCCGCCGCTCCCCCCAGGCAATCCACATTAGGTGGGCGGGTGAGCTAGGGCTGTCTCACCCAGTGGCCCTGTGGTCTCCACTGGCAGAGCTGAGGAGATTGGGAAACCACATGGCAGGGCTTGGTGACACCTCCCTTGCACCGAAGGCTCCTACCTGAGGAGGCTCCTACCTGAGGAATAGGGCAGAAAGTCGCGGTGGTCTCGGACCTGCCAGGAGACTTGGTCAGAGTGCACAGCCCGGAAGTAGTCGCCAAGCGTGGCATACTCCATTGATAAACTGAGCTCCGATGCTTTATTATTCATGTATTCCATTATAATGTCCATGTTGGTGAATTGCAGCGAGGCGTTGAAGAACTGCCTGTCACATCCCTGCAGCCAGGGGACAGAAGCAATGCCCAGCCCTTTTGGGTAAAGAGCCCAGCCTGCCCAGGGATAGCATCTCTTCACCTGCATGACGCCCCCTCTCCGCATGGTGGACACTGACCCCGCACGGGGCTCACTAGCTCTTCTCTGGGAGCACAGCAGATGCTCCATCCAATTTGGCTGGGACAATGGTGACCGGGTGTCTGGCATTGTCCCATAAGTGTGTCTTTCATTATAAGACAAATTCAGCCAGTGGAGCAGGTCCTGTCATCATCCCCGTTTCACAGAAGAGGAAAGTGAGGCTGAGATGGTCCAAGTCTCACAGCCCCTGAGTAGGGAGCCAGGATTCAGGCCGAAGCCTCTGCTCACAGTATGGAGAAGGGGAAAGGAGGGGAGAGCTGGGGAGGAGCTGGAGCCTGTGTAAAGGAGGGGCTGCCATGGAGGCGGAGACTGTGGGGGTGATCCAGGGTCGGGGGAGAAGCTGGTAGACTGGGTGAGGACTTGGGTTGCAGGGAAGGAGGACTGAGCCAGGGCTGGGATGGCCCACTGCCTGGATGGACAATGGAATGGTTAGAGGTGGACACACAGTCCTGGGAGGAGCCAAGTGCTGAGGTCAGACCGAAGAGAGCAGTACCTGCACAGAGTTGAGGAACCAGGGCCAGGGACCCCAACTTACCCAGGGCCAGAGGACGTGTGGTGTCCGGAACCAGGTGGCTCGAGTCAGCACATTCCTCACCAGGAGACTGGTAAAGTTTCGGATGTTGTCCTCGGTGACGGGGATTTGCATTTGGAGGTACATGTCATCCAGGGATGTACCTGGGAAGATGGCTTCGCCATCCCAGTAAAATCCCTCACTAAGAGAGAGAGGAGCATTAGGGGGCCCTGCCCTGACAATGGCAGCAGCACAAGGGAGGGGAGGCAGGCAGGGCTCAGGGAGGCCAGGGCATCGAGGCCTCTGTTTCCCATCAGGGGGTGGAGAGTGTGGTGGTGGGCAGACGAGAGCTGTGTGGACAGATGATGCCCCTGTGTGAGCCCTGTGGGCACTTGGGCACCTCACCCTGATCCTACAGGGCACCCAGAACCTGCTAGTGAGTCCTTCTTGCCTCTTCTCTCAGCTGCTGCTTCATCCCACCTCTCCTGATCACGGGGGCTCAGCCCCCACCCACGGCCTCCCAGGAACAGAGGGCAGAGGGACTGGATGCAGGGCCCTCCACCAGACAGCCCACAGGAGGGCTGGTGCCAGAACTCGGAAGTTTTGACTCAATCGCCTGAGCCACTCCATCTGCCCCGTGGCTGCTACCGTGGGACCTTGGCTGGGTGTCCATGCCTCAGTTATTCTTTCTGTAAGATGGGTGCTCAGTGCGTGCCCTCAGGGCTGGCCATGAGGGGCGTGGCTGAGGGGTTCCAGGGAAGGTGCTGGGATGGGGACTGGCCCGAGGCAGATGCTCACGAGCAGTAGCCGAACTGGTCCATGACGTGTGTGAAGATTTCCTGCTGCGCCGACATGGATCTGGACCCTCGCCACACGAACTGCAGCTGCTGCAAACCCGGAGGGACGGAGTGAGGGCCCAGGGGCGGCACGGCTGCCGGTTCCCCTCCGCAGGCCCCACCTGAGTCTCCTCTCTGCACCCGCTGCTCTCAGAGGGAAGGGTCTCTCTCTGCTGCCCCCTCTTCAAGGTTCTCTCTCTGCTGCCCCCTCTTCAAGGTTCCCCCTGAGCTCACAAAGCCACAGGAGGTGGAGGAATTGGCCCTCCAGACACTGCTTGTCTGCAGCTTCATCTGACCCTAATCAAGGCAGGACTCTTGGCCAGGACCTGCCAGCCAGGCTGTCTCTAACTCTGCTTGAATGCCCCCAGACACAGGGAGCTCATCACCATCACTAAAGGTACAGCGGCTTTTTCCAGTTCTGATGGTGAGAAAATGGATAAGTAGATGTGGCTCACCACTCACCTGGGTATCCTGCATGGCCTTCTTCAGGTCATAGTCGAGCCTGGAGATGACATGGGCATTGAAGCCCGCCAGGGCAAACAGGGTGGGGGTTGTGGAGGATGCACCAAATGAGTCCACCTGCCAGGAGAACTGTGGCCGAACCCCAAATGTTTCATAAAGAAACCCATGTCCTTCTGCAAAGAGATAAGTTTTGTCACTCCCTCAGGGCCCTGTGCCCTTCTCCAGGGCTGAGATGCCGCCTAATAGCAAGGAGGGCCTTGTGAAATAGATGCTAATATCAGAACTTCTTACCAGAATCACTGGCCTAGTCACATCTTAATGTGTGATTTATAAGCCACCCCATAGAAGGAGTCATGGTGACTAAAGAAAGTCCCATATTTGATATGCCATTGATTCCGGTTCCCCAAGAGTTTTCCCCCGGTATAATCTAAACTCTGGCCAACCCCCACCACATCTAGGCTACACATACACTGGCTTGGTTACTCTCAGATGGGATATCTTGGCTGTTGTTTGCCCTTTATGACTCACTGCTTCTACTGCGGTCAGGACTGTGCTCAGAAATGCACACAGGCACGTGAAAGATGGATGCTTCTCCAAGGAGCCCTAGCTTGGGAAACATTCTGGGAAAACTGCTCTGCTCCACCCCGGGTGGCATCAGAGAAAAGGGCCAGTCAACAAAGGTTTTGGTGGCATGGAACTACATCAGTCTGGGATGCCATCAGGCCCACCCCTTGTGCATCTCCACCCCACCTCAGTGGTAGAAGCGAGAGGGATGCGCAAGATGCCTGCGTTGGCAAGGGACTGTGTTGGTAAGGTCGGGGACTTTCCTTCCCCGACCAGGGAAGGAAAGCTTTGGTGGAGAGTCTGTGTACACCCCCATCTAGAGCAGGGATGGACGCTTCTGGTGGAAAAAAACCATGGTTGTGGATGGCGCTTTTTTGTCTCTAACTGATGGGAGCTAGCATTTCCAGAACCACTAACTTAAAATATTTTTGTTTGTTTGTTTTTAATGCTGGGAGAAGTTGATCCTCAGAGGTTAGGAAAACGTGCCTGATCTTCTTCTGTGATATTGAACGGTCATGGTATCCTGTGAAAGATGGGGAATTCTGGCCATTTGAAGGGTCTCGTAACTATGATACTATTTTACAACTAGACTGGTTCCAAAGAAAACAAGAGAAATGGGTAGAACTGCCATCTGTCTTGCTCTTTGTCTCTCTGTGGGACACTCCAGACTTGTGTCCTAAGGGTACAGATTTGGATGTGAAACCTACAGCTCCCTCCTGTTCTCTTACTTTGCCTCTGTATCTGGGGCTCCCAAATGAACATGCTGAGAATCAGGGCACCCTTTTGGAGGGGTTGCCTCAGTCTCAGTAGGATATTTAGAGGATCCAAAAGGTACATGGACGGCTTTACAGGACTACCTTTACCTTATGACCTTATTTGGTGAGATGTAATGCAAAGAGACCCAGCCGGTCCATTCTGAAGGAGCTCAGCCCTGGGTGTCCTTCGGAAGGAATGATGCTGAAGCTGGAAATCCAGTGCTGTGGCCACCTCACGTGAAGAGCTGACTCATTGGAAAAGACTGGTGCTTGGAGGGACTGGAGGCAGGAGGAAAAGGGGATGACAGAGGATGAGATGGCTGGATGGAATCACTGACTCAATGGACGTGAGTCTGAGTGAACTCCAAGAGATGGTGATGGACAGGGAGGCCTGGCGTCCTGTGATTCATGGGGTCTCAAACAGCTGGACATGACTGAGTGACTGAACTGAACTGAATACATGTCTTGGGACAGATGCTGACTCCTAACTCAAGAGCTTGAGTTTTGGGGGAAGTTACTACTTTTGGAGATAAGTAGCTTAAGGTAAGGAGAAAGCGGGAACACGAAATAGCCCTCCTCCCTACTTGCAACCAAGCATTTCCCATAACAGACTCTCTTTGCTAGATGTATTCTTGCGGGACTCAAGGAAGTGCCCTGACTTTTAAGTATGCTAAGTTGGCTGACATAGAACAGGGAGAGAAGGAAACTCCTGGTAAATTCCTAGTAATTGTGGGAGGCTCTCGACATGTTTACTGATGTTGACCCTGAAAGTTCAGATGGAGAAATGGTCCTAAAAAATAGATTCCTCACTCAGTCAGCTCCAGATATCTGCCATAATTTACTAAAACAGGCGTTTGGACCAAATCAGTCTTTAGAAAAACTTGCAGCTGGCTCAGACAGTATGTTATGGCAGAGAAGATGAGAATGAAAATACGAAAAAAGAGCCAGTCAGAAGACTGAGGCCCCAACAATGGCTGTTAGACCTGCTCTGAAACAGCCTGAGAAAAATGCCCAGAGGGACCCTGGTAAAAAGGGATGGGCTTGCTATTACTGTGGAAAGGACAGACATCTCAAGCGGATTGCCCTCAGGCATCTAAGCTGCCTTCAGCTGCATGTCTAGTCTGCAAAGGAACATACTGGAAAACAGACTGCCTTCTGAGGTGTAGGCCTCAGCACTCAGGCTCAGTCATGAATGAAGGTGCCTTGGGCCCCGCACAAGCTCCCTCCTAATTACACCTGAGAAACTCATGGTATTAGTAACTGTGTAGGGCCAATCAGTCGATTTCTTTTGGAAACAGGAAAATTTCTCTGTGCGCACTGAAGACCTCGTCCAGTTTCCTCCCAGTCCACTACTGTAGTGGGACTGTCAGGACAAGTCATATGATACTATTTCAGTCATCCTTTAAGCTGTAACTGGGCTCTGTGCCGTTTTCTCACAAGTTTCTGATTGTGATGAAGTCTCCCTCACCCCTTCTGGAGAGGGCTATCCTGAACAACGTCCAAGCCTCTGTTTTCGTGCATATGGAGCTTTCTCTTTTCTCCCATTAGTTAAACAAAATGTAAATCTCAAAGTGTGAGTTGATGGAAACACTGTGTGTTGAGCACAAAATGCTGTTCCTGTCTTTATCAAGCTCAAAGACTCTCATCCATTTCCACATGAAAAACAGTGCCCACCAATGCCCAAAGTTAAGGAAGGTTAAAGCCAATCATTAAAAATGTAAAGGAACAAGGACTATTAATTCCCTGTAACACTCCATACAACACTCTTATTTTAGGTGTAAATACACCCAAGTGATAGATGGAGAGTTGTTCAGTTCAGCTCAATTCAGTCGCTCAGTCATGTCTGAATCTTTGCGACACCATGAACTGCAGCACGCCAGGCCTCCCTGTCCTTCACCAACTCACAGAGTCCACCCAAACCCATGTCCATCGAAATCGTGATGCCATCCAACCATCTCATCCTCTGTCGTCCTCTTCTCCCTCTGCCCTCAATCTTTCCCAGCATCAGGGTCTTTTCGAGTGAGTTGGCTCTTCGCATCAGGTTGCCTAAATATTGGAGTTTCAGCTTCAGCATCAGTCCTCTGAAAGAACATTCAGGGTTGATTTTCTTTAGGCTTGACTGGTTTCATCTCCTTGTTGCCCAAGGGACTTGCAAGAGTCTTCTCCAACGCCACAGTTTGAAAGCATAAATTCTTCAGCCTTCAGCCTTCCGCGGCCTCTAATTCCCTCAGCCATACATGACTACTGGAAAAACCATAGCTTTGGCTATATGGACTTTTGTCGGCAATGTGATGTCTCTGATTCTTAATATTCTGTCTATTTGTCATAGCTTTTATTCCAAGAAGCTAGTGTCTTTTAATTTCATGGTTGCAGTCACCTTTGGCAGTGATTTTGGAGCCGAAGAAAATAATCTGTCACTCATTTCCATTGTTTCCCCATCTATTTGTCATGAAGTGTTGGGACTGAATGCCATGATCTTAATGTTTGGAATGTGGAGTTTTAGGCCAGCTTTTTCACTCTCCTCTTTCATTTTCATCAAGAGGCTCTTTGCTGCTGCTGCTGCTAAGTCACTTCAGTCGTGTCCGACTCTGTGCGACCCCATAGATGGCAGCCCGCCAGGCTCCCCCATCTCTGGGATTCTCCAGGCAAGAATACTGGAGTGGGTTGCCATGTCCTTCTCCAATAAGAGGCTCTTTAGTTCCTCTTCATTTTCTGCCATAAGGGTGGTGTCATCTGTGTTTCAAGGTTACTGATATTTCTCCCTGCAATCTTGATTCCAACTTGTGCTTCATCCAGCCTGGTATGCATGATGCATTCTGCATATGAATTAAATAAGCATGGTGTCGATATACAGCCTTGGTGTACTCGTTTGTCAATTTGGAACCAGTTTGTTGTTCCATGTCTGATTCTAACGGTTGCTTCTTGACCTACATACAGGTTTCTCAGGAGGCAGGTAAGGTGGTCTGGTATTCCCATCTCTTGAAGAGTTTTCTGTTTCCTATAATCCACACAGTCAAAAGACTTAGCCTATCCATGAGACAGATGTAAGTATTTTTCTGGAATTCTCTTGCTGTTTCTATGTTCCAAGGGATGTTGGCAATTTGATCTCCGGTTCCTCTACCTTTTCTAAATCCAGGTTGAATATCTGGAAGTTCTCGGTTCATGTACTATTGAAGCCTAGCTTGAAGGATATTGACTGTTATCTTGCTAGCATGTGAAATTAGAGCCTGGTAGTTTCAACTTTCTTTGGCATTACCCTTCTTTGGGATTGGAATAAAGGCTGACCCTTTCCAGTCTTGTGGCCATTGCTGAATTTTCTTTAGCCTATCCATGAGACAGATGTAAGTATTTTTCTGGAATTCTCTTGCTGTTTCTATGTTCCAAGGGATGTTGGCAATTTGATCTCCGGTTCCTCTACCTTTTCTAAATCCAGGTTGAATATCTGGAAGTTCTCGGTTCATGTACTATTGAAGCCTAGCTTGAAGGATATTGACTGTTATCTTGCTAGCATGTGAAATTAGAGCCTGGTAGTTTCAACTTTCTTTGGCATTACCCTTCTTTGGGATTGGAATAAAGGCTGACCCTTTCCAGTCTTGTGGCCATTGCTGAATTTTCGAAATGTGCTTGCCTACTGAGTCAGCACTTTAACAGCATCATCTTCTAGGATTTTAAATAGATCAGCCAGAATCCCATCACCTCTACTAGCTTTGTTTATACTATGCTTCCTAAGGCCCATTTGACTTCGCAATGCAGGGTGTCTGGCTCTAGGTGAGTGACAACACAATCGTGATTATCCAGGTCAGCAAGACCTTTTTCTCCAGTTCCTTTGTGTATTCTTGCCACATCTTCTTTAATCTCCTCTTTTTCTGTTAGTTCCTTATCATTTCTTTCCTTTATGTGCCAATCTTTTTGCATGAAATGCTCCCTTGGTACCTCCAGTTTTCTTGAAGAGACCTCTAGTCCTTATTCTGTTGTTCTCCTCTATTTCTTTGCTTAAGAAACCTTTCTTGCATCTCTCNTTAGTTCCTTATCATTTCTTTCCTTTATGTGCCAATCTTTTTGCATGAAATGCTCCCTTGGTACCTCCAGTTTTCTTGAAGAGACCTCTAGTCCTTATTCTGTTGTTCTCCTCTATTTCTTTGCTTAAGAAACCTTTCTTGCATCTCTCCTTGCTATACTTTGGAACTCTGCATTCAGAAGGACATATCTTTCATGAACTCTGCATTCTGACGGGCATATCTTTCCATTTCTCCTTTGCCTTTCACTTCCTTCTTTCCTAATCTATTTGTAAGACCTCCTCAGGCAACCATTTTCTGTGGTGCATCTATTTTTCTTGAGGGTGGTTTTTGTAACTACCACCTGTACAATGCTATATATTGAGCCTGTAGGATGGGTACAATCACAGTATAATGAAATGCCATCCCCGCGGGGTAAGGTTCTCCACAAACTGGGGAACAGTAATACCAAAGAAGCCCTCCCACTTCTGTGAAGGTTCTCAACCACATGTCATGCTTCTCAGTCTGGAGAACCAACAAAGGGCCTGGGAATCCCCAGGAAATAGGACCTTGAAGGCCAGTGGCATTTGATTATCAGACTTCCACAGAAATGGGGGGAACAGATACTTCAGTCCTGGAGGAGCAAAACAAAATCTTGCACACACCAAGACCTCCAGGAAAGGAGCAGTAACCCTACAGGATGCTGAGCCAAACTACCTTCTAATGTTGGAGGGTCTCCTGAGGAGGCCTGGGTCAGCTGAGGTTCACCTCAGAGACAGAGGCACTGACAGCCACAGTCCTGGAAGGCCCCTCTTGCTTTAAATCCTCTTGGAGGTCACCATTAATCCTACCATAGACCCTGTAGACCACAGTGCTTGGTCACTTCAGGCCAGACAACTATCAGGAAGGGAGTGCAACCCTACTCATCAGCAAATAATTGGATTAAAGCTTTGCTGAGCAATGATCTCCCCCCCGGAGCAAGATCCCATTTTCTCCACTCAGTCCCTGCCACCAGGCACCTTACCCAAGCCACTTGGCCTCTTACATCAGAAGATAGACAGAAAAGGCAAGAAGAGGCACAGTTCCACAGTGGCTAGAACAAAAACCACATTACAGAAAGTTAATCAGGATGAAAAGGCAGAAAGATATGTCCCAGAATAAAGGACAAGATAAAACCCCAGCAAGAGAACTAAATGAAGTGGAGACTGGCATCCTTCCAGAAAGAGAATTCAGAGTAATGATAGTGAAGATGATGTAGAATCTTGGGGCAATATGGAGAAGAGGCAAGAAATGTTTTCCAAAGACCTAGAAGAACTAAAGAACAGACAGCGATGAATAATACACTAGAATAATCACAGAATAACTGAGGAAGAAGAATGGAAAAATGGCCTGGAGGACAGGATGGTGGAAAAAACTGCCACAGAACAGAATATAGAAAAATGAATGAAAAGAAATGAAGGTAGCTTAAGACACCTTTGAGATATCATTAAATGCACCAAAATTTGCATGATAAGGGTCCCAGAAGGAGACAAGAGAGAGTCCCAGGAAGGATAAACCCAAAGAGGAGCACACCAAGATACATAGTAATCAAACTGACAAAAATTAAAGACAAAGATAAAATATTAAAAGCAACAAGGGAAAAATGACAAACAACATATCAGGGAACTCCCATGAGGTTATCAGCTGATTTCTCAACAGAAACTCGGCAAGCCAGAAGGGAACGGAATGATACATTTAAAGTGATGAATGGGAAGAAACTACAACCAAGAATACTCTACCAGCAAGACTCTCCTTCTAATTTGATGGAGAAATCGAAAGCTTTCCAGACAAGCAGAAGTGAAGAGAATTCAGCACCGTCAAACCAGCTTTTTCTTTTTTAATTGGAGGCTAATTACTTTACAATATTGCAGTGATTTTGTCATACATTCACATGAATCAGCCATGGGTGTACGTGTGTTCCCCGTCCTGAGCCCCCCTTCCACTTCCTTCCTCATCCCTTCCCTCTGGGTCATCCCAGTGCACCAGCCCTGAGCACCCTGTCTCATGCATCAAACCTGGACTGGCGATCTGTTTCACACATGATAATATACATGTTTCAGTTCTATTCTATCAAATCATCCCATTCTCGCCTTCTCCCACAGAGTCCAAAAGACTGTTCTAGACACCTGCATCTCTTCTGTTGTCTCGCATATAGGGCTGTCATTACCGTCTTTCTAAATTCCATATATATGTGTTAGTATAGGGCATTATTGTTTTTCTTTCTGGCTTACTTCACTCTGTATAATAGACTCGTTTCATCCACCTCATTAGAACAGATTCAAGTGTATTCTTTTTAGTGGCTGAGTACTACTCCGTTGTGTATATGTACCACAGCTTTCTTATCCATTGTTCTGCTGATGGACATCTAGGTTGCTTCCATGTCGTGGCTGTTATAAACAGTGCAACGATGAACACTGGGATACACGTGTCTCTTTCAATTCTGGTTTCCTTGATGTGTGTGCCCAGCAGTGGGATTGCTGGGTTGTATGGCAGTTCTATTTCCAGTTTTTTAAGGAAGCTCCACACTGTTCTCCATAGTGGCTGTACTAGTTTGCATTCCCACCAACAGTGTAAGAGGGTTCCCTTTTCTCCATCCCCTCTCTAGCATTTATTTGTAGACTTTTGGATAGCAGCCTTTCTGACTGGCATGAAATGATACCTCATTGTGGTTTTGATTTGCATTTCTCTGATAATGACTGATGTTGAGCATTGTTTCATGTGTTTGTTAGTCATCTGTATTTCTTCTTTGGAGAAATGTCTGTTTAATTTTTTGGCCCATTTCTTGATTGGGTCGTTTATTTTCGTAGAATTAAGCTGCAGGAGTTGCTTGTATATTTTTGAAATTAGTTCTTTGTCAGTTGCTTCATTTGCTACTGTTTTCCCCGATTCTGAAGGCTGTCTTTTCACCTTGCTTAAAGTTTTTTTCGTTGTGCAAAAGCTTTTAAGTTTAATTAGGTCTCATTTGTTTATTTTTGCTTTTATTTCCACTACTCTGGGAGATGGCTCATAGAGGATCCTGCTGCGATTTATGTCAGAGAGTGTTTTGCCTATGTCTTCCTCCTGGAATGTTATTGTTTCTGGTCTCACGTTTAGATCTTTCATTCATTTTTAGCTTATTTTTGTGTATAGTGTTAGAAAGTGTTCCAGTTTCATTCTTTTACAAGTGGTTGACCAGTTCTCCCAGCACCACTTTTTAAAGAGTTTGTCATTTCTCCATTGTATATCCTTGCTTCCATTGTCAAAGATAAGGTGTCCATAGGCACATGGATTTATCTCTGGGCTTTCTATTTTGTTCCATTGATCTATGTTTCTGTCTTTGTGCCAGTAACATACTGTCTTGCTTACTGTATCTTTGTAGTTTAGCCTGGAGTCAGGCAGGTTGATTCCTCCAGTTCTATTCTTCTCTCTCAAGATTGCTTTGGCTATTCAAGCCTTTTTGTATTTCTATACAAATTGTGAAATTTTTTGTTCTAGTTCTCTGAAAAATACCATTGGTAGCTTGACAGGGATTGCATTCAATCTATAGATTGCTCTGGGTAGTATACCCATTTTCACTATATTGATTCTTCCAATCCATGAACAGAGTATATTTTGCCATCTATTTCTGTCCTCTTTGATTTCTTTCATCAGTATTTTATAGTTTTCTATATATAGATCTTTTGTTTCTTTAGGTAGATACATTCCTAAGTATTTTATTCTTGTCGATGCAAGGGTTAATGGAATACTTTCCTTAATTTCTCTTCCTGTTTTCTCATTGGTAGTGAATAGGAATTCAAGGGATTTCTGTGTGTTGATTTTATATCCTGAAAGTTTACTATATTCATTGACTAGCTCTAGTAATTTTCTGGTGGAGTTTTTCAGGTTTTCTACATAAAGGATTATGTCATCTGTAAACAGTGAGAGGTTCACTTCTTTTACAATCTGGATTCCTTTTATTTCTTTGTCTGCTCTGATTGCTGTGGCCAAAACTTCCAAAACTATGTTGAATAGTAGTGGTGAGAGTGGGCACCCTTGTCTTGTTCCTGACTTTAAGGGAAATGCTTTCAATTTTTCACCATTGAGGATAATGTTTGCTGTGGGATTGTCATACATAGCTTTTATTATGTTGAGGTATGTTCCCTCTATTCCTACTTTCTGGAGGGTTTTTACTCATAAGTGGATGTTGAATTTTGTCAAAGGCTTTCTCTGCATCCATTGAGATAATCATATGATTTTTATCTTTCAATTTGTTAATGTGGTGTATTGTGTTGATTGATTTGTGGATACTGAGGAATCCTTGCATCCCTGGTATAAAGCTCACTTGGTCATGATGTATGATCTTTTTAATGTGTTGTTGGATTCTGCTTGCTTTTGTTAAGGATTTGTGCATCTATGTTCATTGGTGATACTGGCCTGTTGTTTTTTTTTTTTTTTTTTTGTGGCATCGTTTTCTGGTTTTGTTACTAGGGTGATGGTGGTCTCATAGAAAAGTTTGAAAGTTTACCTTCCTCTGCAGTTTTCTGGAAGAGTTTGATTGGGATAGGTGTTAGCTCTTCTCTAAATTTTTGGAAGAATTCAGCTGTAAAGCTTCCTGCTCCTGGGTTTTTGTTGGCTGGATGATTTATGATTGCAGTTTCAATGTCTATGCTTGTGATGGGTCTGTTAAGATTTTCTATTTCTTCCTGGTTCAGTTTTGGAAAATTGTACTTTTCTACTAATTTGTCCATTTCTTCGATGTTGTCCATTTTATTGTCATATAGTTGCTGTTAGTAGTCTCTTAGGATCCTTTGTATGTCTGTGTTGTCTGTTTTGATCTCTCCATTCTCATTTCTAATTTTGTTGATTTGATTCGTCTCCCTTTGTTTCGTGATGAATTTGGCTAATGGCTTGTCAATTTTATTTATCATCTCAAAAGCCAGCTTTTAGCTTTGTTGATTTTTACTATGGTCTCTTTTGTTTCTTTTGCATTTATTTCTGCCCTAATTTTTAAGATTTCTTTACTTCTACTAATCCTGAGGTTCTTCCTTTTCCAGTTGCTTTTGGTGTAGAGTTAGGTTATTTATTTATTTTTTCTTGTTTCTTGAGGTAAGCCTGCATTGCTATGAACCTTCCCCTTAGCACTGCTTTTACAGTGTCCCATAGGTTTTGCATTGTTGTGTTTTCATTTTCCTTCATTTCTATGCATATTTTGATTTCTTTTTTTTTTTTTTTATTTCTTCTGTGATTTGTTGGTTATTCAGCACCGTGTTGTTCAGCCTTTATATACTGGAATTTTTAATAGTTTTTCTCCTGTATTTGACATCTAATCTTATTGCATTGTAGTCAGAAAAGATGCTTGAAATTTAAAAATTTACCAAGACTAGATTTATGGCCCAGGATGTGATCTATCCTGGAGAAGGTTTCATGTGTGCTTGAGAAAAAGGTAAAATTTGTTGTTTTGGGGAGAAATGTCCTATAGATATCAATTAAGTCTAACTGATCCATTGTATCATTTAAAGTTTGTGTTTCCTTGTTACTTTTTGGTTTAGTTCATCTATGCATAGGCATGAGTGGGATATTAAAGTCTCCCACTCTTGTTGTGTTATTGTCAGTTTCCCCTTTCATACTTGTTAGCATTTGCCTTACTCCTGTGTTGGGTGCATATATATTTATAATTGTTATATCTTCTTCTTGGATTGATTCTTTGATCATTATATAGTGTCCGTCTTTGTCTCTTTTCACAGCCTTTATTTTAAAGTCTATTTTATCTGATATGAGTATTGCTACTCCTCCTTTCTTTTAGTCTCTATTTGCGTGGAATATCTTTTTCCAGCCCTTCACTTTCCATCTGGATGTGTCCTTTGTTTGAGGTGGGTCTTTCTGGACAACATATATAGGGGTCTTCTTTTTGTATCCTTTCAGCCAGGCTTTGTCTTTTGGTAAGGTAACTCAATCCATTTACATTTAAGGTAAATATATTGATAAGTATGATCCCTTTGCCGTTTACTTTGTTGTTTTGGATTCGAGTGAAACACCCTTTCTGTGTTTCCTTTCTAGAGAAGATCCTTTAGCATTTGTTGGAGAGCTCAACCAAACCAGCTTTACAGCAAATGCCAAAGGAACTTCTCTAGGCAGGAAACACAAGAGAAGAAAAGGATCTCTTTCCATAATCGTTTGTAGTTGTAATTATCTTTTATTTTCTCTCTGGCTATTGATTGTGAAAACTGATAAGAACTTTTATCTTTGTGATTATGTAACTTACTCAATACAATTGTGTCATGATTATTCAACAGAAATATTATGGAACTCTATATCACCAAAACTACCATTTAATAAAAAAGCCTGTAGTCACTTTTTAAACTGCAGATACGTATCAGTATTTTCCTGGAATTTTTTTTTTAATACAAACTACCAATATTGCTTTTTTTCCTCCAGAGCTCAAGATATGTTTCTAGAACCACCATAGTTAAAAAAACTGGACTATATGATGATATTTTACTTTTATCTAGTTGTTTCACTTTTGCTATTAAATATTCAGTGCTTCTATTTCATTTAATTTTTGTTTTCCAACTTCTTCATCTATTTTTTATTCTTTTTCACCCCTTATTCAATTGTAGTAGCAATGCTTTTGTGTGTGTGTGTGTGTATAATATGCATAACATATACTTATATATCTTAGAATATTTATGAGTTTCTGCCTAAATAAAATATGTATGACATTTTGATTTTAGTTGTTTGACTAAGTATGAATAGAATGCTAGATTTTTAATTTAAAAAATAGATATGCAACAAATAAGAAAGGTGTACTGTCCAGCACAGGGAACTTTATTTAATACTTCATAATAACCTATAGTGAAAAATCATTTCAAGAATAATATGTGTGTCTGTGTACACCTGAATCACATGGCTCTGCACTGAAGACACTATAAGTCAACAGTACCTCAATAATAAATATAATAAGAAGAAGTAAATAACTTTGTTAAAAAAAATTGAGACCATTACCTCCTGGCAGCATGATTAATGTAAATTTCAGAAGCAATTTTGCCTCATATTCAACCTCCAAGAATGGGGTTTTGTAAGTCTCCTCATCTCCAAGACTGCGACCTGGACTGAAGGAAGGAAGTGTATGCCTTGTTCATAGAACAGGAGGTCATCATGAGATGAGGTCAGGGCCCATGCTCTGAGGCTCCCAGGAGCCTGACGGTGTTGGGAATGGAGCCTCAGAGAATCCCCTGGGGAGGATCGAGAGGTCCACAGCCCTTCCTGCCCCAGTGATGGGAACCTGTGTTAGCTTAGATTCCGGCTTCTCTGGTCTGGCTTTCAAGGTCAGCTGTGTGGTGTTCAAGGTGAGCATGGTGATCTGAGACCAAAGATGAGGAATGGTCATTCTGTAGGTACTGGGAAGAAGACAGCTCAGTGCCCTTTCCCTCCCTCTATGCCCACCAGCCCTGCTCTGGTCAAATCCTGGACTGAGCCCTGGGGACCCAGACAAGAATCAGACATTAGTCACTGCCAGAAGCAAATTGTAGGTTATGGTGAAGAGGGGAGGTGCTCGAGCACTGTGGCCCAGTGGAAGGCTCCTGGACATGAGACTCCCTAGGTGAGTCTGGCTGGAAACAGCAGGACACCTTGTTCTGAACCACAGGAGGCCTTGTCCTAGGGGCAGATCTGGGAAGCAGGGAGCAGAAGGAACAGGAGGAAGGCAGGACGTGAGGCCTGAGGCTGCATTTTGCAGATGAGGGAGCTTCTATGGTCAAACATAAAGATTCCCATGAGCTTATCACTTACATCTAGAAATAAGGCAGTAGAAACTCAGAAGGAAGGAAGCACAGATTAAAGAGTTGAAAGGAGAGACAAGGTAAGAAAATCCAAAGAGAGAGCCCAGTGCCATGGTGATGTCCTGCACAGAGCCCGACTTTAGTGGCGTGACAATGGGCTAGAGCCCAGCCCGCACTGCAGTCAACCTGGCTCTCCCAATGACACTTTGTCCTTCTTGTAGCTTCCGTCTTAGTGTCTCTTCTGCAAAAGAGACTGAGAGCCTGATGCCCTCTGGACACCCTGCCTTCTGGGGTGAGGGAAGTGATGCCTGTGAAAAACACCTGTTAAGCAGAGGAGAATGTGCCCTTCGTGACAGTATGTGTGGTGATGGAGGCTGTGAAGGCGATGGTGGTGCGACAGTGGTGGTGTTAGTGATGCATATGGAAGAGACGAT
>SJYG01000137.1:4079926-4149341 GCA_006410535.1 Litocranius walleri | reverse complement strand
GTACACCTGAATCACATGGCTCTGCACTGAAGACACTATAAGTCAACAGTACCTCAATAATAAATATAATAAGAAGAAGTAAATAACTTTGTTAAAAAAAATTGAGACCATTACCTCCTGGCAGCATGATTAATGTAAATTTCAGAAGCAATTTTGCCTCATATTCAACCTCCAAGAATGGGGTTTTGTAAGTCTCCTCATCTCCAAGACTGCGACCTGGACTGAAGGAAGGAAGTGTATGCCTTGTTCATAGAACAGGAGGTCATCATGAGATGAGGTCAGGGCCCATGCTCTGAGGCTCCCAGGAGCCTGACGGTGTTGGGAATGGAGCCTCAGAGAATCCCCTGGGGAGGATCGAGAGGTCCACAGCCCTTCCTGCCCCAGTGATGGGAACCTGTGTTAGCTTAGATTCCGGCTTCTCTGGTCTGGCTTTCAAGGTCAGCTGTGTGGTGTTCAAGGTGAGCATGGTGATCTGAGACCAAAGATGAGGAATGGTCATTCTGTAGGTACTGGGAAGAAGACAGCTCAGTGCCCTTTCCCTCCCTCTATGCCCACCAGCCCTGCTCTGGTCAAATCCTGGACTGAGCCCTGGGGACCCAGACAAGAATCAGACATTAGTCACTGCCAGAAGCAAATTGTAGGTTATGGTGAAGAGGGGAGGTGCTCGAGCACTGTGGCCCAGTGGAAGGCTCCTGGACATGAGACTCCCTAGGTGAGTCTGGCTGGAAACAGCAGGACACCTTGTTCTGAACCACAGGAGGCCTTGTCCTAGGGGCAGATCTGGGAAGCAGGGAGCAGAAGGAACAGGAGGAAGGCAGGACGTGAGGCCTGAGGCTGCATTTTGCAGATGAGGGAGCTTCTATGGTCAAACATAAAGATTCCCATGAGCTTATCACTTACATCTAGAAATAAGGCAGTAGAAACTCAGAAGGAAGGAAGCACAGATTAAAGAGTTGAAAGGAGAGACAAGGTAAGAAAATCCAAAGAGAGATCCCAGTGCCATGGTGATGTCCTGCACAGAGCCCGACTTTAGTGGCGTGACAATGGGCTAGAGCCCAGCCCGCACTGCAGTCAACCTGGCTCTCCCAATGACACTTTGTCCTTCTTGTAGCTTCCGTCTTAGTGTCTCTTCTGCAAAAGAGACTGAGAGCCTGATGCCCTCTGGACACCCTGCCTTCTGGGGTGAGGGAAGTGATGCCTGTGAAAAACACCTGTTAAGCAGAGGAGAATGTGCCCTTCGTGACAGTATGTGTGGTGATGGAGGCTGTGAAGGCGATGGTGGTGCGACAGTGGTGGTGTTAGTGATGCATATGGAAGAGACGATTATGGTGGTGCTGGTACTGACGATAGCTGTGTTGGTGATGGCGGCTGTGATGACAGTGGTTGTGGTGTTGACAGGGACAATGATGTGAATGGAGTTGGGGGTGATGATGATGGTAGTGAGGATGGTATAGGCGGTGGTAACGATGATCAGTTTCCTATTAACGCTGTTGGCATGGATGATGGCGGTTGTGCAGTGGTGATACAGTTAGCCCTGGAGGTTTTGGTGGTGCTGCTGGAAGTGATGGTGCTGGAAGAGGCTGGAGTGTTAGAGGTCACCATGAAGGTGATAGTGCTGGTGCTTCTGGTGGTGCTGGTGGTGGAGATAGTGTTGTTGGTGGCAGAGGTGTTGGTGTTGTGATGGTGTGCATGTAACAGTTGAGAGAGTGCTTGTGTGCACTGGTGTTAGAAGTGGTGTTGATGTTGGAGGTGAAATGAGAAATGAGGGAATGGGAAACGAATACATTTTTCAATAGATTTCCCGTATTTTTCTATATTTCCTAATTTTTATCCTCATTCTCTCCAAGAATGGTGTTTACAAAATTAATATACTTTTAATTTTGATGGTGGTAGGAATGTGAATAGCGATCAAGAACGTGGTGGCTTTGGAAGAGGTGCAGGATGGGTGGGTTGTGGTAATGGTGGTAATTTCGGTGTTGCTGTTGGAGGTGTTGGTGTTAGAAGTGATGCAATGATGGGCTGAGGTGTTAGTGGTGATGATGGTGGTGTGGAGGATTCATTATGGACCTGGAGGCAGTGGTGTTGGAGGTGGTACAGGTGGAGATAGTGGTGCTGACTTTGGTAATGGTGGTGGCGGTGGTGGTGCTGATGTTGGAGGTGTTGGTGTTATAGATTGTGCAATGAAGTGCCAAGATGTTAGTGGCAGTGATGGTGGTGTTGGGGCATGCGTGACAGACTGGCAGGTGTTGTTGCAGGTGATCCAGGCGTGAGTATTGATGTGGCAGTTGTGATGGTGGCAATGGCAGTGGTGTTGGAGGTGCTGGTTTTGGCTGAACAGCTGGTGGGCGAGGTGATGGCAGAGATGGCATCTGACCCTTATTGATCATTGATTAGAGACCCACATGCTGTACTCAATGTGATCTATTTGAATTATTTCAATTTAAACTTTATAACATCCAATTGAGATAGGTCATACATCATCATCGAATATTTTTATACAGGAGGCAACTGAGGCTTATTGAGACTGCATTATTTGCCCACTTTCACAGTGTTGGGAGTTAGCAGAGTCAGGAACCAGCCAGGCTGGCTCGTCTAAACTCCACCCCCTTATCCCCTGTACTCAGGCACACATGGACACGCACCAGCAATCACAGTGTTGACTAGTGACAGTCTCCTGCTGAGGGCGGGAGACAGAGCCCAGACCAGGGCTCAGACACCCAGTCCCAGCCCTGCAGGAGGCCAAGGGCTCTCTGGTCTGGGAAAGAATAATCAAACCTGTGAGCTGGAGGATCTGGTCATCAATGTGGGTCACGGCCTCGTCATGCATGACCTGGCCTCCGAGGACGAACTCCAGGCGACCTTCAGCCACAAGATGGCGAACCTTAGCATTGTGGGCAGAGAAAAAGGCCACGTTACACCTCCCAGGCTGAACCGTTTTTGTTTGTTGGTCTCATGCTAATGCATCTCAAGGTCCTTCCTTCAGACTCCTCAGCCTCATTTCTTCTGCAAATATAAGGACACAGTCTGTCCTGGTCAGCTGTGTGTCCAGCTATCAGAACAGCACCTGGCTATGGCTAATGTTTCATCAAGCTCACATATGCTCACAACTTTTGTTTTTAAATGATTTCAAGGTTATGAAAGCATTTCAAGGATTGTAAAAAACACTCCCCTCCCATAAATCTTTCCACAGATTGTTGGTTTTCAGTTGATCAGTCATCTCTGACCCGTTGTAACCCCATGGACTGAAGCACTGCAGGCTTCCCTGTCATTCACTATCTCCCAGAGTTTGCTCAATCAGATGTCCGCTGAGTTAGTGACACCATCTAAGCTCGTTATCCTCTGTCATCCCCTTCTCCTCTTGCCTTCAGTCTTACCCTGCATGAAAGTCTTTTCCAGTGAGTTGTCTCATCTCATCAGGTGGCCAAAGAACTGAAGTTTCAGCTTCCCCCAATTATCTCACTGATAATATTGTTTACCCATTTCCTTAACACTATTTATTTATTTTAATCCAAGATATGGTTTACTTAAACTAATTGAAAGTAAATGTTAGCAGCTTCATGTGTTTAATTCTGTAGTTCACTAAGTGTTGAGCAAGAAGAGTAATAGCTCTTATATAATTAACTAAATCAGAAATTTAACATTAATCATGCTACCAATGATTAATGAACGTCAACATTCTAGGAATCAACAACTAAAATAGACTGGAATGGGTGAATTTAACTCAGATGACCATTATATCTACTACTGTAGACAGGAATCCCTTAGAAGAAATGGAGTAGCCATCATGGTCAACAAAAGAGTCTGAAATGCAGTACTTGGATGCAGTCTCAAAAACGACAGAATGATCTCTGTTTGTCTCCAAGGCAAACCATTCAATATCACAGTAATCCAAGCCTATGCCCCAACCAGTAATGCTGAAGAGGATGAAGTTGAATGGTTCTATGAAGACCTACAAGACCTTTTAGAACTAACACCCAAAATAGATGTCCTTTTCATTATAGGGGACTGGAATGCTAAAGTAGGAGGTCAAGAAACACCTGGAGTAACAGGCAAATTTGGCCTTGGAATACGGAATGAAGCAGGGCAAAGGCTAATAGAGTTTTGCCAAGAAAATGCACTATTCATAGCAAACACCCTATTCCAACAACACAAGAGAAGACTCTACACATAGACATCACCAGATGGTCAACACTGAAATCAGACTGAGTATATTCTATGCAGTTAAAGATAGAGAAGCTCTATACAGTCAACAAAAACAAGACCAGGGCCTGACTGTGGCTCAGATCATGAACTCCTTATTACCAAATTCAGACTTAAATCGAAGAAAGTGGGAAAACCACTAGACCATTCAGGTGTGACCTAAATCAAATCCCTTATGATTAAACAGTGGAAGTGAGAAATAGATTTAAGGGCCTAGATCTGATAGACACAGTGCCTGAAGAACTATGGATGGAGGTTCATGACATTGTACAGGAGACAGGGATCAAGACCAACCCCATGGAAAAGAAATGCAAAAAAGCAAAATGGCTGTCTGAGGAGGCCTTAGAAATAGCTGTGAAAAGAAGAGAAGCAAAAAGCAAAGGAGAAAAGGAAAGATATAAGCATCTGAATGCAGAGTTCCAAAGAACAGCAAGAAGAGATAAGAAAGCCTTCTTCAGTGATTAATCCAAAGAAATAGAGGAAAACAACAGAATGGGAAAGACTAGAGATCTCTTCAAGAAAATTAGAGATACCAAGGGAACATTTCATGCAAAGATGGGCTCAATAAAGGACAGAAGTGGTATGAACCGAACAGAAGCAGAAGATATTGAGAGGTGGCAGGAATACACAGACGAACTGTACAAAAAAGATCTTCATGAACAAGATAATTATGATGGTGTGGTCTCTCACAAGCCAGGCTTCCTGGAATGTAAAGTCAAATGGGCCTTAGGAAGCATCACTACGACAAAGCTAGTGGAGGTGATGGAATTTTAGGTGAGCTGTTTCAAATCCTGAAAGATGATGCTGTGAAAGTGTTGCACTCAATATGCCAGCACATTTGGAAAACTCAGCAGTGGCCACAGGACTGGAAAAGGTCAGTTTTCATTCCAATCCCAAAGAAAGGCAATGCCAAAGAATGCTCAAACTACCACACCATTGCACTCATCTCCCATGCTAGTAAAGTAATGCTCAAAATTCTCCAAGCCAGGCTTCAGCAATACGTGAACCATGAACTTCCAGATGTTCAAGCTGGTTTTAGAAAAGGCAGAGGAACCAGAGATCAAATTGCCAACACCCACTGGATCATCGAAAAAGCAAGAGAGTTCCAGAAAAACATCAATTTCTGCTTTATTGACTATGCCAAAGCCTTTGATTGTGTGGATCACAATAAACTGTGGACAATTCTGAAAGAGATGGGAATACCAGACCACCTGACCTGCCTCTTGAGAAATCTGTATGCAGGTCAGGAAGCAAGAGTTAGAAGTGGACATGGAACAACAGACTGGTTCCAAATAGGAAAAGGAGTTCGTCAAGGCTGTATATTGTCACCCTGCTTATTTAACTTATATGCAGAGTACACCATGAGAAACGCTGGGCTGGATGAAACACAAGCTGGAATTAAGATTGCCGGGAGAAATATCAATAACCTCAGATATGCAGATGACACCACCCTTATGGCAGAAAGTGAAGAGGAACTAAAAAGCCTCTTGATGAAAGTGAAAGTGGAGAGTGAAAAAGTTGGCCTAAAGCTCAACATTCAGAAAACGAAGATCATGGCATCTGTTCCCATCACTTCATGGGAAATAGATGGGGAAACAGTATTAGACTTTATTTTTGGGGGATCCAAAATCACTGCAGATGGTGATTGTAGCCATGAAATTAAAAGACACTTACTCCTTGGAAGGAAAGTTATGACCAACCTAGATAGCATATTCAAAAGCAGAGAGATTACTTTGCCGACTAAGGTCCGTCTAGTCAAGGCTCTGGTTTTTCCTGTGGTCATGTATGGGTGTGAGAGTTGGACTGTGAAGAAGGCTGAGTGCCGAAGAATTGATGCTTTTGAACTGTGGTGTTGGAGAAGACTCTTGAGATTCCCTTGGACTGCAAGGAGATCCAACCAATCCATTGTGAAGGAGATCAGCCCTGGGATTTCTTTGGAGGGAATGATGAAGAAGCTGAAGCTCCAGTCCTTTGGCCACCTTATGTGAAGAGTTGACTCATTGGAAAAGACTCTGATGCTGGGAGGAATTGGGGGCAGGAGGAGAAGGGGACGACAGAGGATGAGATGGCTGAATGGCATCACTAACTCGATGGACTTGAGTGTGAGTGAAGTCCGGGAGTTGGTGATGGACAGGGAGGCCTGGAGTGCTGCTATTCATGGGGGTGCAGAGAGTAGGACATGACTGAGTGACTGAGCTGAACTGATTCTACCAATGACTTCACACGCAGCTGAAGAGGTCAGCTCCAACCTGTGATGACACGGATAGGGGGAGATGACCTGGCCCCAGACTGCGCCTCCAAGGACCACGGCCTCTGACCCCCTGTGATACAGAATTAATCAGAAGGTTAATCCACATGGACTCCTACACACCTGGATGGTCACTGTCTCCTGTGTCAGTGGGAGTCAGGCAGATTCATAAATGAAGTCAGAGGGTGTGGATATAGGGTCACTGTGGTGTGGCCAGGGTCAAAGGTGACCCCATTCACACCAGCTGGTGCCCGGCTGGGTTGCCAGAGCTGCAATTTTTTGGGAGGCACCAGAAAGGCAGGATCAGACACAATCTTGTCCCCTGTGTGTGGGATTGAACACAAACCTGTACTAAATGGACCCTGGGCACAGCTCAGCACGGCTGGGCCTCCTGGTCTATGCAGCCCCAATCTGGACACACAGAGCATAACCCAGGAGCTTCCTGCAGAGTTGTCCCCAGGACCCCCAGGGAATCGGCTTTCAGCTGCCTGGTGAGGACCCCTGAGGGCAGCTTTACTTGGCTTTTCTGCCTGTCCGAGGCGACGCCATCCCACCACAGCCGGAAATACTCCTGCTCCACGGCGATGAACCTGCGCTTCTTCTCAAGGGTCAGTTCCTCCACCACAGAGTTGTAGACGTTGGTGACATAAGCCTGCATGCTCTCCTAGGGTGTGGAGGGGGAGAGACCATCACTCCAGGCCCTTGGGGGAAACCACAGGGCATTGACCAGGCATCGAGGAGGAACGTCCAGGGAGACAAGGTGTCCGGGGGCCACTGGCACTCCCCCCAAGCCTGTCCAGGTCCTGCAATCAGCTCCCCCTGATCCTCAAACAAGGGAGTCCATTGTCCACTCTGTGATGGACACATGGTGAGCCCTACACTGAGAGAAGGATCCGGGTGGACAACCTTTGATGAGAGCCTGCCCCTGAGGAGAGTCATGAGGAGACAGACACTCTACGTGACAGAGGGATGTGCCAGCCCAGCTAAAACCTGGGCCAGCATCCCAGAGGGGCGTCCTGACCACTCCTGCCTTGGAGCACAGACCAATTGACAACAGGGCCCCGGGAGTGAGGTCCAGGGACCCTGATGGGCTTTCTTGGGATGAAATGATGGAGAAGCATGTGTCAAGGGCTGAGGCTGAGAGAAGCTGACCACACGAGTCATCTCTCTGGATCTATCTCCTCACCAGAGGCTGGGAGTCCCCAGGGTGGAGCTGAGCATGCTCCCATCTGGGTAAGGCTGGCTCACCATGGTGCCCAGAGATGTTGATAAAGGAATGCAAGGAGCCCTGGGAGGGGGTGAGCCGGCAAGATAGCGATGTCTGCGACGGGCCGCATCCCACCCCGGGCCTCAGTGTCCCTTCTCTAAACTGGGGGTGATGGGCATGCCTCCCCACAGGTCAGCAGTTCCACATGCAGGTGGGTGACCACCCACAGAGGCTGCCCAGTGACCCGGGACCAGACTCAGCCCTCAGCCTCGGGGCCTCTTGCTGCCCACCTCCCTTTAAAATGAGCGACTCACTTATTAACGTCTCATGGAAAGTATTGTATCCATGATCACAGAGTGGTCATATTCATTTATTTCCTTCCTCCTTCCAGAAAGAGCTTGTGCAGGTCTGGGTATTCATTTCAGTTACCCGCACCAGAAACTTATAAAACCCAGTCTTTCCCTCTTTTCCTCTGCCCTGGCTCATTCATTCACTCCACGGAATTTCAAAGGACACCTCCCGCAGGCTGCGGCTGGGGACACACCCTCACCCCTGCCCACAGCCAGCCTACTTTAGTTGCTCTGTCGTGTCCGAATCTTTGTGACCCCATGGACTATAGCCCACCACACTCCTCTGTCCTTGGGATTCTCCAGGGAAGAATACTGATGTCGGTTCCCATTTCCTTCTCCAGGGGATCTTCCTGACCCAGGGATCGAACCTGTCTCCTGCATTGTAGGCAGATTCTTTACTATCTGAGCCACCAGGGAGCCAACATCCAGTCCATAGCCAAGTACAGGTGGGCCCAAGGCCAAGTTCCCTGACAGCAGAGACCCAGAACACAAACCCACTCTGGAGTCCAGATGGAAAAAGGACCGCAGCTTCAAGAGGTGTGCAGGGGTCGCTCGGGGCACCTACCTGTACGGTGTGCAGCCAGCCCACGTCCATGTGGCTGTGGGGAACCACGAATACCCTCAGTCGGGGCTCAGAAAGAGCTCCCAGGGGCCACATCAGGCCCAACTGCAGGAGCAGAGGCAGCCAGCCCCGTGGCTCCATCTCCTTGGCAGGCTCAGGGGCTGGAGGATGTCTTCAGATGGAAAAAGGACCGCAGCTTCAAGAGGTGTGCAGGGGTCGCTCGGGGCACCTACCTGTACGGTGTGCAGCCAGCCCACGTCCATGTGGCTGTGGGGAACCACGAATACCCTCAGTCGGGGCTCAGAAAGAGCTCCCAGGGGCCACATCAGGCCCAACTGCAGGAGCAGAGGCAGCCAGCCCCGTGGCTCCATCTCCTTGGCAGGCTCAGGGGCTGGAGGACGTCTGCCTGGCTGCAGGGCCCGGCCTCCTGCCAGCTGACTGGGCCGCACCCTTTGGTGGATGCAGTGGGAAGGAAACCAGGAGTGACGCCCACTCAGATGCTGTCACCCGAGCAGTGCAGGCAGGTGGTACTTGCTCACTGCCTGGCAGCACCCTGCTCCCATCTGCGGCTTCCTGACCATCCGCCTTAGACAAACCCCAAATGCTGCCTCCCCTGGGGGGACTGCCAGCTTCCCTCTGGCCAGGCCTGGCTCTCCCCACGCCTTTCCCTTAGGCCTCTCCCAGTATTTCCCACTGGGCATCTTACCCTTTCCTGCCCCCAACCCACTGGACTGGCTCCTTGACACTGCCCTGCAAAACGTGACACTCACTGTGGGGCTGGCCACCACTAGGATGCCCACCGTGATACACTCTCCTTCACATGAAACCCCCAGACTGAGCCTTGCAATAGGAATTGTAATTGCTCTTTTAAGGAGGAAAGTTGGCTTTCACAAATAGGACCTGACCACCCGAGTTTGCACAGCTAGTGTAGGAGCAGAAGGCCTAAAATTTTCAGCATTAGGTCTGGATCAGGGATAGTGACCGTGGCAAGGTGCCTAAGCTGTCTGTATCTCAGCAGTCCATCTGTAAAGTGGGACGCCCATAGATGTGCTGGGGCCCTGGAGGGAAGGCATAGGAGATGACAACAGGCTATCTTTGGGACACGATGGTATGCCCAGTAGCCTAGCAGAAGAGACTACTTGACGGTCTAGGACCTGTGACCTTGATTCTTGGCAGCAAAGTTTGTTAAGCAAAAGAGCCAGTGCACATGTGTTCAGGTCCAATGAAATGCACCATAAACTCTACATTGAATCCAAGCACCGTGAGAAGAATGCAGGGTGCTGGCAGTGCCATCTTGTTCCCTGTGTCAAAGGTGGGCATGCGGCCTGTGAGCCTCTCCTTGATCTGGGCCATAGCAGCTCATGAGAATGTGAAGCATGACTTGTGCTGGGTGTTCCAGAGAAAGAACGGCCCGACCCTCCTCTGTGCTGCGTGGGAGTTTGCAAGATGGACCCACCAGCACCACTTCCATGCGTTCTCTGTGACATCAGCGCTGTCTGTCCTCTAGGACCTGTGACCAGCCTGGGGGCTCAGGATGCCCTGATGGGCAAACTGCCTGGGGCTGCACCCAGTGCCAAGCACCTCCCCATAGCAGCAGGGCCCTGGCATCCTCTAGCTTCCAGCCTTCCATGGCCCCCGTGTCTGCCCTCTGGGAGCCTGACCTGAAGCCTGCACCTAGGCCCTCCAGCACATGTCTCCCCCTGCCTTTCTGGCCTCACCTCCTACCCACTCTTCTGCTCAGTCCATCCTGAAGCTGCTAGAAGCTCCACTGCCCCCCATCCTCACGCCCCTTTTCCTCTGCTGAGTCCTGGCCTCTGTGCTCCTGGCCTGAAAAGAGCCCCATCCTCCCAGCAGCACAGCTGCAGGGTCAGGGCCTCCCTACAGGTCGAGCCCTTTCCCGGGTCAGGCCCTCTGAGGTGCTGCCCCTCTGCTGGGAAGCATCTCTCCCCACTTCCTGTCTGGCAGGTGCTATTCCCCGTTTATGTCACCTCATCTCTGAGAGATTTTCTCTGGGCCTCCCATTTAGCCTCCACAGCATTTACTGAAGAATATTATTCTGTATTAACCTGTGTGTTTGGTCCACACCCTCCTCACCCACCAGACAGGCTTCATGGGTCCATTATGTCCTTTGCTAGATCAGCTCCAGGAACAAAGCAGGACCTTTTGATCTTTTGAGGGAACGAACTCAGGAATGTAACTGTCATGGACATGGCTGTCCCCTCTACCACGGGTGACATGGGTGATACCCACAGCACAGCATATGAAGCTCAGCTCAGCAGCGCCTCCCCACCCCACCTCCACCTGCTGTGTGAGTGAGTCCCTCACTCCTGGAGCAGGGTGGTGCACACCTCCTGACAGCCTGACTCAGAGCCCCGGGCTCCTGACCTGTACAGTGGGCACTCGTAGGTCTGTCCATGGGGTGGTTTGGATAATAAGCTGTTGGAGATGTAAGTGCCCTCCAGTGCCTGAGCACAGAGGTAACTCTCCTCATACACAGCAGGTCTACCCCACCCCAGGCTGCAAGGCTGCCTGCACCCCATTCTCAAGTTTTCATCAGTTAACAGCTGCTGAACCCTGACTCTATGCCAGGCTCTGTGCTAAAGGTGAGGGCCAGGAGTTGTGCTGCCCCAGGATGTCCTTGTGGGGAAACAGGACTTGGCCTGTTTCCACAGGAGAATCTATTCTGGTGGTCTGGAGGTGCTTGGAAGACCCTGGAGGGCTTCCTGGAGGAGGTTTGTAGGGGACAGGGTGCTGGGAAGATGGCTGGTCCTGGGCCATGGTGTTGGAGGAGATTCAGGGCGAGGCTGGGTCTTACAGGCTCTTTCTGTCCCTGTGTTCCTCCTTCCTCTCTTTTCATAGCGGAAGCTGGCCAACTGCTTTGCCCATCTCCTCTCTACTTCTTTACTGAGGCTGGAGGAGGGGCAGGAAAGGTATTCAAGTCCATCCACCCCAGCGCTTTAGGCACATTTGTGTCTTGAATAATAGACTTTTGCTCTCATATTAAATGAGGTAGCTGGGAACAGGCAGGGTTCAGTCCACCACGTGTCCTTCAGGATCGCTCTGAGGTATCTCTATTTCCCCCGCCTCTCAGTTGCCTTCCTAATCCTTTCTGCACTTTATAGATTATGCCAAAATTATGGTGGGAGAACTGTAACCCCATCCCCAGCAGGCATTATGCTTGGGTGGGAACAGTCAGTTTGAGTTCTGGTTTGGCCAGCTACTCTGTTTTTCTCTCTCTTCACCTCAGTGTCTTCTCCAGAGATGGGAATCATAAACAGGCGGTGAGGCAGTAACTGAGTGCTGGAGAAGTGGCCACAGTGACTACCTGGCAGAGCACTGTCATCTGGGACCCAAGGCTCCACCCTCCCCATCACCTTGTGACCAAACCCTGGAGTTGTCCTCTGACAGGTGCCCTGTGCTCCCATCCTCTGCTTGGAGCAGAGTCACAGGCAGGAGGTGGAGATCAAGAGAAGGAAGCATGCCATGTGGGTGGGGGAGGAGATGCAGGAGTAGGTTGGGAAGAGCTTTCTCCACCCTTCAAAGTTTTTTTCGGCTAGTTTAACAGTCAAATAGACATGAGACAGATTAAGAGGAGGAAAATAATTTCACACATCAAGAACCCCGCATATTCAGAAGTTCAATGACAGTAGGTAAAATAAAGTATACATGTCCTTCTGAGCCAGGGAACTGGAAAGAGACCTGGGGTTTTGAAAGGAGATATTCAAGATAATTGGAAGAAGAACAAGTGTTTGTTAGTGAGATGTGTGACGTGCCATACAGATAGGTCACTCAGATAAAATTTATCTCTGGCAGTGATTCTCATTCAGAAACACCACCCCCTGCCAATCCCCCCACCCTGCCCTGCATCCCAGAATTTCAATTCTTCTAGGTAGTTAAGTGAAGGGTGTTAGTGTCTCTTGCCTACAGGGTTGTGATAGCTTTTAGCTCAAAATAATCCACATGCAAAGTGGCACATCTTGTGGAGGCTTGTTCTGATCACCTTCAGTCCAGCCTTTGAAAATTCTCCAAGAAATTCACGGTCCAGAAGCTGAGTTGGTAGATGCTTCATCTTATTGAACCAGTCTCTTAGTCCCCTAGTTCAGTTCAGTCAAATGGCTGTGTCTTATTTTAAGAGGTGGTGATGAAGGCAGGCTCCCAAACTTAGAGCTGTGGTACAAGTAATCAGGTACTTAATGAGAGGCCTTTCTGTGGAAGGGCTTCACCGATGGCTCAGTGGGCAAGTAATTGATCTGCATTTCTGGAGACACAGGAGATGTGGGATTGATCCTTGGGTAGGGAAGATCCCCTAGAGGAGGAAATGGCAACCCAATCCAGTATTTTTGCCTGAAAAATCCCATAGATAGAGGAGCTCGGCAGGCTACTGGTGGTGATGAAGGCAGGCTCCCAAACTTAGAGCTGTGGTACAAGTAATCAGGTACTTAATGAGAGGCCTTTCTGTGGAAGGGCTTCACCGATGGCTCAGTGGGCAAGTAATTGATCTGCATTTCTGGAGACACAGGAGATGTGGGATTGATCCTTGGGTAGGGAAGATCCCCTAGAGGAGGAAATGGCAACCCAATCCAGTATTTTTACCTGAAAAATCCCAAGGATAGAGGAGCTCGGCAGGCTACAGTCCATGGGGTAGCAAAGAGTCATACACGACTGAGCAACTAAGCATTTCTGTGGAAACAAAAGGGAAACAATACTGACTGGAGCTAATTATAATCCTGGTTTCTGAGTTCTGAAGAAAACCAGCCAAGATTTCTAGATGTCCAGCTCAAAGGACATTCAGATGGAGTGAAGACACAGAGACGATGACATATTGATAGGCTTTGTCAATTTGTAATTGGAATGTCTCCAGCCATCTTTCCGAGCAGCCGCACAGCAGCATGCACAAAGACTGTCCACACATGAACCACGCTGCTGACCTCTAGGCAGTTTACATCAGTCTGTCCAACATTACCTTGAACAGGGTTTAAAAAGGTCAGTTTTAGTTCTCAGTGATTCTACATTGAAAAAGTGCAAGAAAAAACTTAAAATGTTAGTTTGGAGTGTTTGTGCACAATCACTCAGTCATGTCTGACACTTTGCGACCTTATAACAACTAAGATCATGGCATCCGGTCCCATCACTTGATGGCAAATAGATGAGGAAACAGTGGAAACAGTGGCTGACTTTATTTTGGGGAGGCTCCAAAATCACTGCAAGTGGTGATTGCAGCCATGAAATTAAAAGATGCTATATTCCTTGGAAGGAAAGTTATGACCAACCTAGACAGCATATTCAAAAGCAGAAACATTACTTTGCCAACAAAGGTCTGTCTAGTCAAGACTATGGTTTTTCCAGTGCTTATGTATGGATGTGAGAGTTGGACTATAAAGAAAGCTGAGTGCAGAAGAATTGATGCTTTTGAACTGTGGTGTTGGAAAAGACTCTTGAGAGTCCCTTGGACTGCAAGGAGATCCAACCAGTCCATCCTAAAGGAGATCAGTCCTGGGTGTTCTTTGGAAGGACTGATGTCGAAGTGGAAACTCCAATACTTTGGCCACCTGATGAGAAGAGCTGATTCATTTGAAAAGACCTTGATGCTGGGAAAGATCGAGGGCAGGAGGAGAAGGGGATGACAGAGGATGAGATGGTTGGATGGCATCACCAACTCAATGGACATGGGTTTGGGTGAACTCCGGGAGTTGGTGATGGACAGGGAGGCCTGGTGTGCTGTGGTTCATGGGGTCGCAAAGAGTCGGACACTACTGAGCGACTGAACTGAAATGAACTGAACTGTAACATGCCAGGCTCCTCTGTCCATGGAATTCTCCAGGCAAGAGTACTAGAGTGGGTTGCAATTTCCTACTCCAGGGGATCTTCCTGAAGCAGGGATCAAATTTCCATCTCTTGCATCTCCTCTATTGACAAGAGGATTCTTTACCACTAGAGCCACCTGGGAATTCCTAGTTCTTAATGATTCCATGTCAGAAAGGTGGGAGAATTCAAAATTCTAGTTTGAAGAGTTGTCTCCAGATAGGAGGAAACTAGAATTCATGATCCAGTCGAGGTTAGTGGTGGAAAACAAAATGTTAAAAGACTGTGCACAGTATTTAAATGTAATAGCCACAAAGGTTTATTGCTAAAATGTAATTTTTCTCTCTAGAAGCAGCCCCTTTTAACCAAAGATAGCCAAATTAAGACTAATTTGTTGGCAAGATAAGTCTAAATTCAGCAAATTTGTCCTCTTTATTTACATAATTGCAGAAGAAAGGGCTTCATAAGTGGCTCAGTGGTAAAAGAATCTACCTGCAATGCGACAGCCACAGGAGATGCGGGTTTGATCCATGAATTAGGAAGATCGGTTGCAGGAGAGCATGGCAACCCACTCCAGTATTCTTGCCTTGAGAATCCCATAGACAGAGGAGCCTGGTGGGCTACAGTACATGGGGTCGCAAAGAGTTGGATACAACTGAAGTGACTCACATACCACAGGAATAGTGAAAGATCATATATTTGTATGTGGGTGCTCAGTTCAGTTCAGTCGCTCAGTCGTGTCCAACTCTTTGCAACCACAGCAATTGCTGCTTGCCAGGCCTCCTTGTTTATCACCAACTCCCGGAATTCACTCAAACTCACTTCCATCGAGTTGGTGATGCCATCCAACCATCTCATCCTCTGTCATCTTCTTCTCCTCCTGTCCCCAATCCCTCCCAGCATCAAAGTCTTTTCCAATGAGTCAGCTCTTCGTATGAGGTGGCCAAAGTACTGGAGTTTCAGCTTTAGCATCATTCCTTCCAAAGAACACCCAGGAATGATCTCCTTTAGAATGGACTGGTTGGATTTCCTTGCAGTCCAAGGGACTCTCAAGAGTCTTCTCCAACACCACAGTTCAAAAGCATCAGTTCTTCAGCACTCAGCTTTCTTCTCAGTCCAACTTTCACATCCATACATGACTATTGTAAAACCATAGCCTTGACTAGACGGACCTTTGTTGGCAAAGTAATGTCTCTGCTTTTGAATATGCTATCTAGGTTGGTCATAACTTTCCTTCCAAGGAGTAAGCGTCCTTTAATTTTATGGCTGCAATCATCATCTGCAGTGATTTTGGAGCCCCCAAAATAAAGCCTGACACTGTTTCCCCATGTATGTCCAATTCTTTGTGACCCCATGGACTATAGCTTACAAGGGTCCTTGTTCCATGGATTTTTACAGGCCAGAATACTGGAGTGGGTTGCCATTTACTCCTCCAGGGGATTTTTCCAGTTCAGGGATTAGACCTGCATCCAATATGTCTTCTGTATCGGCCAGCAGATTCTTTACCAGTGAGCCATTTGGAAATATCATATAGAGTCTTTTAAATCTGCTTTGCTGAAACTTTTTAATGAGTCTCAGATTGAACTTTTAAAGGCCTCTTGCTGCCAGGAAGCCAAGCCAAAGGATTACCATCAGACTCATCTTCAATGCCTAAAGATATGAGCAAATTGCTCTCTTCTTGAGGTCTCCTAAATATCCTGAGGTTCCTGCAGCCACCAAGAAGTGACCTTCCCTACCCATCTGCTAAAGACACTGAGAACCTATAGGCAAAGGACTAGTTTATTTTTTCAAGGACATTTATGGTCCCATAATATCAGTCAGTTCCTTAAAGTTTGTCTATTCATATCTGCATTTATGAACATTTTCAAATTGGGTATTCCAACCAAAGTGTTGGCATTACAAAAAATGTTTCCAATTATGTTCTATTATAAACAAAATCAAATCTTATAGAAATTATGCAAGTACTTATATTGCCACAAAAATAAGAATACTCACTAAGAGTTTCCAAATTCTGGAAAGATCAGGTAGGGAGAATAAGATGAATGTTTCAGTTCTTCCTATAAAGTTAGAAGGTACCAAATTACTTTAAGTCATATTTAGCTTAAGAGGAAAAGTTTCCTTATATCTAGAAAAAATATTAGAGAACCAGCATAAAAAAACATAAAAATGATAGTCATCCTCACTGAATCTGAAAGAGATGGGAATACCAGACCACCTGACCTGCCTCTTGAGAAATCTGTATGCAGGTCAGGAAGTAACAGTTAGACGTGGACATGGAACAACAGACTGGTTCCAAATAGGAAAAGGAGTACGTCAAGGCTGTATACTGTCACCCGGCTTATTTAATTTATATGCAGAGTACATCATGAGAAACGCTCGACTGGAAGAAACACAAGCTGGAATCAAGATTGCCAGGAGAAATATCAATAACCTCAGATATGCAGATGACACCACCCTTATGGCAGAAAGTGAAGAGCTAAAAAGCCTCTTGATGAAAGTGAAAGAGGAGAGTGAAAAAGTTGGCTTAAAGCTCAACATTCAGAAAATGAAGATCATGGCATCCAGTCCCAACACTTCATGGGAAATAGATGGAGAAACAGTGGAAACAGTGTCAGACTTTATTTTTTTAGGCTCCAAAATCACTGCAGATGGTGACTGCAGCCATGGAATTAGACGATGCTTACTCCTTGGAAGAAAAGTTATGACCAACCTAGATAGTATATTCAAAAGCAGAGTACCCTTATGGCAGAAAGTGAAGAGCTAAAAAGCCTCTTGATGAAAGTGAAAGAGGAGAGTGAAAAAGTTGGCTTAAAGCTCAACATTCAGAAAATGAAGATCATGGCATCCAGTCCCAACACTTCATGGGAAATAGATGGAGAAACAGTGGAAACAGTGTCAGACTTTATTTTTTTAGGCTCCAAAATCACTGCAGATGGTGACTGCAGCCATGGAATTAGACGATGCTTACTCCTTGGAAGAAAAGTTATGACCAACCTAGATAGTATATTCAAAAGCAGAGCCATTACTTTGCCGACTAAGTTCCATCCAGTCAAGGCTATGGTTTTTCCAGTAGTCATGTATGGATGTGAGAGTTGGACTGTGAAGAAGGCTGAGCGCCGAAGAATTGATGCTTTTGAACTGTGGTGTTGGAGAAGACACTTGAGAGTCCCTTGGACTGCAAGGAGATCCAACTAGTCCATTCTGAAGGAGATCAACCCTGGGATTTCTTTGGAAGGAATGATGCTGAAGCCTAAGCTCCAGTACTTTGGCCACCTCATGCGAAGAGTTGACTAATTGGAAAAGACTCTGATGCTGGGAGGGATTGGGGGAAGGAGGAGAAGGGGACGACCGAGGATGAGATGGCTAGATGGCATCACAGATTCGATGGATGTGAGTCTGAGTGAACTCTGAGAGATGGTGATGAACAGGGAAGCCTGGCGTGCTGTGATTCATGGGGTCTCAAAAAGTCGGACACGACTGAGCGACTGAGCTGAACTGTGCATGGTGTATGATCATTTAATGTGTTGTTGGATTCAGTTTGTTAGTATTTTGTTGAGGATATTTGTATCTATTTTCATCAGTGATATTGGCCTATATATATATTTTTTTGTGTGTGGTCTTTTTGTGTGGTTTTTGTATCAGGGTGATTGTGGCCTCACACAACTAGGAGAGTGTTCCTTTTGCAAATTTTTGGAATAGTTTGAGAAGGATAGATGCTAACTCTTCTCTAATTGTTCGATAGAATTCACTTATGAAGCCATCTAGTCCTGGACTTTTGTTTGTTGTGTGAAATGAAATATTTCCTGCCATGTCAGTGGGCAAGAAATGTCACAGCCATGAGCAATTTTGGGCCTCCAAATGTGAATGAGGGCTCCCCAAGTGGAAAACAATGCCTGCGATCCAACAGACGCTGCCACTCCCGCCCCCATGGTGGTTTCTCAGGAGTTCAGGGGAATACAAGCAGCAGCCATCCACCGCATATGCCCCTCCTTTCAGTGAACAAGGCATTAAGGGTGGGAACAAGCAAGAAACACTCAGGGATTTGGCCCTGGAGGTGCGCATGAAAGGAATGAATTCAGTGAGCCTGGAGACTTGCCTTTTCCCACCCGTAGAAGTGAAGTGAAGTCGCTCAGTCGTGTCCGACTCTTTGCGACCCCATGGACTGTAGCCCACCAGGCTTCTTCATCCATGGAATTTTCCAGGCGTGAGTACTAGAGTGGGTTTCCAGATAAGTTTCTTAGCTTGGTGTCTGGTTTTCCTTCCTCAAGAATAATCTTTGATGTTCAAACTGCCTTCCCCCTTTGTTGCAAACTTGTATATAGCCTGAATCCCTCTCCTGACTCCTTGTAACAGTTTTCTCAGGGCTACTAAGATGCTGCCTCCCTGGATCAGAGTCCTCAACATTCCCACCAAATAAAATAACTCTCTATTTTCAGGTTGTGACTAATTTTTTAGTCAACAGTTGGGATTTTTTTTTAGTCAGTTTTAATTTCAGTACTTGTGATTGATCTGTTCATATTTTCATGTTTTTCTGGCTCACTCTTGGAAAGTTGTACTTTTCTAAGCATTTACCTATCTCTTCTAGGTTGCCCATTTTGCTTCCATATAGCTGCCCATAGTAGTCTCATGATCCTTGGGATTCCTGAGGTATCAGTTGCAACTTCCCCTTTTTCATTTCTAATTTTGTTGATTTGAATCCTCTCCTTTTTCTTCCTAATGGGTCTGGCTATAGGTTTATCAGTTTGGTTTATCTTCTCAAAGAACCAGTTTTTAGTTTCATTAATCTTTGTTATTGTCTTCTTCATCTCTATTTCATTTCTTCTTGCTCTGTTCTTTATGATTTCTTTCTCTCTCCTAACTTCAGTTTTGTTTGTTCTTCTTTCTCTAGTTGCTCTAAGTGTAAGGTTCAGTTCAGTTGCTCAGTCGTGTCTGACTCTTTGCGACCCCATGGATCGCGTAAGGTTAGGTTGTTTATTTGCCTTTGTTGTTGTTGTTGTTTGTTTCCTGAGGTAAGGTTGTGTTACTATAAACTTTCCTCTCAGAATTACTTTTGCTGTGTCCCATAGGTTTTGAGTCATTTTCTTTTCGCTATTATTTGTCTCTAGGTCTTTTTTTAATTTCTCTGATTTCTTCATTGATCCTTTGGTTGTCTAGTAACATCGTTTAGCCTCCAAACGTTCATGTATTTTTACAGTTTTTCCCTCCCTATAATTGATTTCTCACAGTGACGTGGTTCAGAAAAGACGCTTGATATAATTTCAATATTCTTAAATTTGCTGAGTCATAACTCATGGCCCAAGGTGTGATCTAGCCTGGAGAATGTTCCATGTACACTTCAGAAGAAAGTAAATTTCTGCTGCCTTTGGATGGACTGTCCTGTAGATATGAAATCAATCTGATCTAATAAGTTACTTAAGGCTTGTGTTTCCTTGTTAATTTTTGATCTGGATGATCTATCCATTAGTGTGAGTAGGGTGTTATAATATCCCAGTTGTATTGTGTTACTGTTGATTTCCCCTTTGACAGCAGTTAGTATTTGCCTTATTTATTGAGGTGCCTCTATGTTGGGGCCATATATATTTACAATTGTTATATTTTCTTCCTAGATTGATACTTTGATCCTTGTGTAGTATCCTTTCTTGTCTCTTGTAATCATCTTTATTTTAAAGTCTGTTTTTTTCTGATATGAATATTACTATTCCAACTTTCTTTGATTTCCTTTTGCATGGACTCTCATCTGCAATCTCGTTTTTCCTCTGAGTCCCCTCCCAGGCGTTGGTCTTGACCACATCACCTTTTTGTCCCTTTCCTGTTCAATTATATGTATATCTTATGTGTGTATCTTTCTTATAGGCTTGATTACATAGGAATTCTTCTGTCAGTTTCCAGTTAGGTTTTTAGTGAGAATTGTTCCATATGTGCATATATTTTTGGTGTGTTCAGGGTAGCAGTTGAATATCACATGATTTAACTCTACCATCTTAATCTTCTCCCTTGCCACCAATAAGAAAGTGACAAAAATATAATCTAAGAAAGTTTTAGCATGATTTATTTGATAATCTCCCCTATATAACTTAACATGTGAAATAAGGCTAATTCATGTAATATCTTTCTTTACATAAAGAGCAAAAATCTTCTGAGATATTTCAGGGACCTCTGAAAAGTTCCCAAATAAACTTGAGGTCAAAAAGACTTCATATATAATTTGATTTGGGATAGTTTGTAAAAAAAATAAATAAATAAAAAGTTTTGGATATTTGATTAACTAGGATGACAGATCATATGAAACAATACTTAACCACCTATTTGGCCAAAGTGACAATAAAAAATTTTCAAAGGAAAATACAAAAGGTTACATAGTTGTGAGCAAAACTTAGCTCTCTTAATATTAGGAAGACAGTTTTCTGGAACTGTCAAAGACCCGATAAAGGCAAAATTATTTTGATGAAACACAACACCTTTGCTCTTTAAGTGGATTACTTAAAAGGAGGAAAAAATCTTTCAGGATCTTTTCAGAGCAGTCCAACTGTCCATAGAACTTTTGTCTTTTAATATATGAAAGTAAAAAAGAAATAAAGTTTCATTTTTACCTAAGTATACTATTAATATTAAAGCTTAATTTCATAAGCTTTATAGTAAATCCACTTTAGCCAGCTTGACTACTCAGAGTGGGTTTCTTACCCCTGTTCTGCATGCTGTGACCCCTCCTTCTCTGTTTCATCCTGAGACAAATACTTGCAGGGGGAGGAGGGGCTTTTGTTTGTTTTTATTTTTAGCAAAAGCACATCCTCATATCTCATAACTTTTCTTAGCCAAGGACCCATCCTTCTTTCCTTGCAGAGTTGTTTCCCCTGTTATTTCCAGTAGTCCTAATTAAATACATTAGTTAGAATTCTGAACTTTTAGAAAACTTAATTTCTAATAAAAACTAAGAAGTAGGCATATGAACTGTCTGTCATACCAGAATTAATTAGATTAACAAATTTACGAATATATTTTATAATATATAGAAACATGTCCTTCAACTACATCATTCTCAATCTCCATTTTTTCCCTTCTAGATATATAGTTCTATTTTAATTTATGAGAGGTGGCCTCAGACAATTGCTACTAGGTTCTGAATATCAGCTGTGATCATGAGTTTAGTCAGATCAATTGCCTCTCATCTTATTTTCTGCTTTTAAAATATATTTAGTCACTAATCTGAGGAAGTGGTCCATTTACAGAAACTTGAGGATCCTGGTTTTAAGAAATTCTTTAACTACAGCTTATAGTTTGGCCTTTGACCAAGGAGTTAAAGATGCCTGAAAAGGATCATCTGTAGCCTCAGGTGGTCTTATCTTAAAAGTTAACTGTAAAGAAAAAAAATGTTGACTGCTATTTCAGTACTACAAGGATCAAGCTGTCCACCACTGGTGCACCTGAGGAGAACTCAGGATGGCAAAGGGGGAAGCCTTCTGTGTCCTGGATCTTCTATAATTGGTGACAATGCTGTTTTACTTGGCGGTGGATAAACTAACTTTGAGGAGTAGGTTTTCCTTGGATTTAACTTCAAGAAAAGATGCCTGGGTTACCCTGGAATTTACAAGAATTAAAATGTAATTAAAATGTAAGCTAAAATTTACAAGGATTAAAGTTACAGGGATTTTTGCTCAGTTGAGAGACACTGGGGTAGTTTGGATTCAGTGATTAAATAGGAGGCTGAGATGACGTCTTTCCTGTATTCAGCTACTTTAATAGAATTCGTTGGAAAAATTTATAGATACCAAATGAGAGCTCCCAGCTTCAAAGAAATGAAACAAACCTTCCAACTGGTGACAGCTTTCTCAGGCAGCCAAGAAACTTGTGGGAGTGTTGGAGGCAAGTCCACATACTGGGTAGTGGTCCCATAGAGAAACTCATTTATTAATTTAAAATTTGCTTGTGCAGATAATAGCTTACAGTGAATGGCACCACCAGATTTGTGGTCTCCGAAGGAGAAGATTTAACTCTGGAACCAAAGATAGTCTCAGTCACTCAGAGCTTTGTGTGCAAAGTTTTACTTAAAGTGACAGGACAGAGAAAGCTTCTGACATGGATACCATAAGGGGGTAGAAAGAGCACCCGCCTCACTAGTTTAAGCAGGACCTTATATACTTCTCAACTTGCTGCTGAGAATTGATAACAAGAATACCTCAAGGTTGTAAGAGTTCCACCAGAGCCTTTCCAAGGCATACATCCTGAGATAACTTTGGCACAAGATTGGCCAGGAAGGATGGGTTCTGGGCAATGTTTCTGGGCAAGATATACTGTTGCTGTGTAATCAGGGGTACAAGTCTTGAGAAACAGGTTCCCAGGCAAAATCTGTTACAATTATAATTATTAACATAGAGCCTAAGAAAAGCATTTCCATGAGTAAGACCTTGTGCTCTGTGGTCATTAGTTCTGGACCTAAAGAAAGGCCAGACAAGATACATTATTGAACAAGGATTAAGGAAAGCATGAGAGAGAATGTTCATCTCCACCTTAAAGGGACTACCTGCCTAAGATTTAACTCTTTCACAGGGACCCACAGAAAAAGCTGGACACCCAGTGCTCTCAACATTCACAGTCGTTTTAGACTGCAGGAGGGAGAAACTGAGAAATGTGAAAGAGTTGAACAACCCTAGGGTGACACCGAGAGGAGACATGCTCACAAATAGCACCTTGGCCTATCGCTCAGCTGTCAGTATGATTCTATCCTGACTAGCCAATTTTAAAATGGGAAGCAAAGCTTTCAAATTAAAAGGAAGAGGGATGACAGGTTGCCAGCCTTCAGCTTACACCTCAACCCAGGGTTTATACAGGTACATATACTTGCAAGTACTCACTTAATTGAGAACTCACCCAAGATGGAGCTCTGCTGATACTCCAAAACACATTTTGAATTTTGTGTATGCAGTTAGAGAAAGTTGTCTTGATAAGATATCTTCTCAGAATTCTGACCTTAAAGGAACAAAAGCCTTTTTGGGAGGAACTTGAATTTATCTCCCTGTGCCTTTGAGATGTATATGTTCTACTTGAACTGCTAGGCGTCCTGTTTCTATTTTGAACGCTTGGTCTCTGCAATCCAGAATGTACACATAATAGGGGGTACAGCTTCCAGCCAGTCAGACAAACTGGGTTTCCAAGAAGTCTCTTGGCTGTGTTAGCTCTCAGGCAAATTTGTCATACGGGGTCCTGTTCTATAAAAGCCTGTGTTATCTCAACCTTCATTGCATCTGCTAAGCAATGAAAGCCTTTACTTTCTTAAGCTGTTTTCTAGAGCTTGTAAAGGCAATATACTTTGCACTCCCTTGTGGAGACATCTCTTGCCTCTTATTGGTTTGAATTGCTATTGAGATACTATTTGTCAGTGGTAGATGATGGATCCTTAGATGGAATAAATTTCTAAATTGGTACATTTTTAGAATTGGGCAAGATATACTGTTGCTGTGTAATCAGGGGTACAAGTCTTGAGAAACAGGTTCCCAGGCAAAATCTGTTACAATTATAATTATTAACATAGAGCCTAAGAAAAGCATTTCCATGAGTAAGACCTTGTGCTCTGTGGTCATTAGTTCTGGACCTAAAGAAAGGCCAGACAAGATACATTATTGAACAAGGATTAAGGAAAGCATGAGAGAGAATGTTCATCTCCACCTTAAAGGGACTACCTGCCTAAGATTTAACTCTTTCACAGGGACCCACAGAAAAAGCTGGACACCCAGTGCTCTCAACATTCACAGTCGTTTTAGACTGCAGGAGGGAGAAACTGAGAAATGTGAAAGAGTTGAACAACCCTAGGGTGACACCGAGAGGAGACATGCTCACAAATAGCACCTTGGCCTATCGCTCAGCTGTCAGTATGATTCTATCCTGACTAGCCAATTTTAAAATGGGAAGCAAAGCTTTCAAATTAAAAGGAAGAGGGATGACAGGTTGCCAGCCTTCAGCTTACACCTCAACCCAGGGTTTATACAGGTACATATACTTGCAAGTACTCACTTAATTGAGAACTCACCCAAGATGGAGCTCTGCTGATACTCCAAAACACATTTTGAATTTTGTGTATGCAGTTAGAGAAAGTTGTCTTGATAAGATATCTTCTCAGAATTCTGACCTTAAAGGAACAAAAGCCTTTTTGGGAGGAACTTGAATTTATCTCCCTGTGCCTTTGAGATGTATATGTTCTACTTGAACTGCTAGGCGTCCTGTTTCTATTTTGAACGCTTGGTCTCTGCAATCCAGAATGTACACATAATAGGGGGTACAGCTTCCAGCCAGTCAGACAAACTGGGTTTCCAAGAAGTCTCTTGGCTGTGTTAGCTCTCAGGCAAATTTGTCATACGGGGTCCTGTTCTATAAAAGCCTGTGTTATCTCAACCTTCATTGCATCTGCTAAGCAATGAAAGCCTTTACTTTCTTAAGCTGTTTTCTAGAGCTTGTAAAGGCAATATACTTTGCACTCCCTTGTGGAGACATCTCTTGCCTCTTATTGGTTTGAATTGCTATTGAGATACTATTTGTCAGTGGTAGATGATGGATCCTTAGATGGAATAAATTTCTAAATTGGTACATTTTTAGAATGCTCTCATTGTAAACAGGCCAGAAAGGCAGGGGGGATGAGTCCTAGAGGGTCTGAGGTGCAGGCTGAGGGTCAGTTCCCGGAGGGCAGACACAGGATCTGTGGAAGGTTAGAAGCTAGAGGATGCTGGGTCCCTGCTGCTGCGGGGAGGCACCTGGCCCTAGGTGCAGCTCCAGGCAGTCTGCTCAAGACAAGTTTGAACTCCCCAAGACATTGCACTTAGCAAAGAGGACAGAGAATGCTAATGCCACAAAGAATGCATGAGAATGGCGCTTGTGTGTCCACTCCATCAACTCCCACGCAGCACAAAGTAGGGTTGGGCTGTTCTTTGTCTAGAACACCCAGCACAAGTCATGCTTCACACTCTTACAAGCCGCTATGCCCAATCAAGAGGAGCTCACAGGCCACAGGCCCACAGGTGGGAACAAGGTGACTTTGCTGCGGGGGAAGTATCGCACCCTGTGTTCTTCTCACCAGGTTGGATTCAATATGAAGTTCTTAGTGATCTCACTGGAGCGGCCAAAACACATGCGGAACCATCTCTTTTGCTTGACAATTTGCTTCCAGGAAACAAGGTCACGAATCACAGAACATCAAGTAGCCTATTCAAGCTGGGCGTGACAGAGCCTGTTCCAGAAAGACTTGCTCTTGCGTGGTAGCCTGTCCCTGCAGGGAAATGCACCTCATGATGAAGAACAGTGAGCCCCTGAGGCTGACACAGAAGCTGCCCTGACTCCTAGCCTCCCGAGGGGGGCCTTGCAATCTCCAGATCTGTGAGATAAGGCACGTCTGCTGTTTATGTACTTTCTCTGGTATCCTATTATGGCAGATTAAACACCAATCACGAAGGATTTAACAGCAGGAGGCACATGAACAGCCTGCAGAGTACTCAGAAGGAGGACAGGGTTGGTCTACACTGAGTGAAAAAGAGATGCCAACTCTGCCATGACAGGTGGAGGAGGGAGGATTAAAGATGCAGGGATGTAGGAATGGGCTGGGTGGCTGTGGTTGGTGAGGTCAGAGGCCCAGAGGACCTTCCACAAACTGAGCATTAGTATCACCAACAAGCTCAGACACAGGGCTGGGCTGTAGACCGGGGCTGACGGTGGACACAAGATTACAGGAGTGTCTCTACGGTGGCCCTTGGGGAGATACAATGAGAGAATCAGAAGCAAGATGTCTGAACGCAGTTGTCAGAAGGAAAGTCAATGAAATTACTGTGACATTTCAAGAAAAAAGGGGTAGCAAGCCCACTCTGGGCTATGGAGATGGTTACAAGGAACCAGGACTCTTAGGGGCAAAGTAGATGAACGGATGACATGCATGACCCTCACTATGGCCTCTGAGAAGGAATCAAGGATGAATGGGTTAGGGAATACAGGGTGCCAGCGAGTGGCATGGATTTTAGTAAGGAGGTGTGGCAGTGGGCATATAACCATGAGGACTACTGGTCTGATTGTGAACTGCCAGACTGAGAAAGGAATGGGGCAACCAGTTGGAGGTTCTGTTGAGCAGGAGCTTGGAGATGGCGCCTGTGACACCAGGGCACTGCCCTCTAGGAGGCATGTACACCCCAAACCAACGACCACAGCCAGGTGTTCCCGGGGGTAGAATATGAGGGAAGGAAACAGGTGGGGCCCATTTGTCATCACTCGCAGGGACCTACTTGGGAACTGGAATCTCATATACTCGACTCTGGACACTGCCAGTTCAGAGGTCTGGGCTTTCAAAGTGGGGGTGCTTCCACTATGGGAGAAGTTCCTGCTGGCCTCATCACTATGGGTTACTCCTGCCAAAAGGCCAGCAGACAAGAGTCAGCAGTGTAGAGGGGAAAACTCACCCAGACCATGTGAGGAGGTAGGTCAGGTCGGCTGAGTGCAAGATAGGTTTGGAGTCCACATGGGCATCTTTGGTCTTCTATTCCTCATCTGGATGCTGAATGGACAGGTAGGGGTTGTAGCTCAAAAGGCATGCTGACCAAGGGTCAGGGCCTCAAGAAAGAGGCTCTGGGTACCACCAGGTCAGCCTCACACCAGCACAGGTGCACACTGGAGGTAAAAGGAGATGGATGGTAGGTAGGGACGTGAGTATCTTCCACATGCCACATGATCTACAGCAAGAACAGCTAATGCACAGGCCTGGTGGAAGGGACGAGAGCAGACGCCTGTGGGATGTGGACGGCACCTCCACGTGGGCACAGGCGCGTGGGGCAGGGGCTGGAGCAGCGGCTGGAGCAGCGGGGCTGGCCGGCCTCACTCTCTGTAGGGCTCCTAGGGCTGCTGCACGTCTCCTTCTGCAGGGCCTGGTTAGGGCTCCCTGCAGCCGGGCGCGCCGGGATCCACACATGAGCGCACGAGGGACCAAGGCAAACCGTGTCTTGCTACTTCTGACAACCTCCAAGTCACACAGGCCATCTTTTCTCCATTCTGTTGGTTCCTAGACAGTATCAATTCACCAGCTACAAAAGAAGATGCAGATCCTGTACTCAATAGGAGGAAGTCAAGATCAAGTCAGGTCAGGTGCATACCAGGGACGGGATGGGAGAGAGAGGATGGGGACCTGCTTGGAGGCTGTGCTCTCCGGTTGCATTTGCTGGGGGAGCGGACAAGGTGGCCAGAAGGGAGAGTGAGTCACAGCTCTGGCAGCAATAGAAAGAGTCACTCAGGCATTTGGAGGTCAGAGAGAAGAGCCCATTCCCAGACCCCTGCTCCTGAGTCAGTGTTAGAGACCCCCAGGCAACACTCTGACCCCTGTAGGCTGCACCCTGTGTCAGGCATCCTTGAGGAAGGAGACACCGCTATTGTCATCTGTGCATTCCCTCTCGGGTCCTCAGCACATCTATTGGCGTCCCGCTTTACAGATGGACTGCTGAGATGCAGACAGCTTATGCATCTTGCCATGGTCACTATCCATGATCCAGACCTAATTCTGAAAATTTCAGGCCTTCTGCTCCTACACTATCTGTTGCAAACTCGGGTTGTCAGGTCCTATTTGTGAAAGCCAACTTTCCTCCTTAAAAGAGCAATTACAACTCCTATTGCAAGGTTCAGACTGGGAGTTTCATGTGAAGGAAAGTGTATCGGGGCAGGCTTCCTGGTGGTGCCAGACTCCACACTGAGAGTTATGATTTGCAGGGCAGTGTCAAGGAGTCAGTCCAGTGGGTTGGGGAAAGGGATGGGCAAGATGCCCAGTGGGAAATACTGGGAGAGGCCTAAGGGAAAGGCATGAGGCCTGGGGTGAGGAGAGCCAGGCCTGGCCAGAGGGAAGCTGGCAGTCCCCCCAGGGCAGGTGGCATTTGGGGTTTGTCTAAAGGCCGCAGGTGGGAGCAGGGCGCTGCCAGGCAGTGAGCGAGTGCCACCTGCCTGCACTGCTCGGGTGACAGCATCTGAGTGGGCGTCACTCCTGGTTTCCTTCCCACTGCATCCACCAAAGGGTGCGGCCCAGTCAGCTGGCAGGAGGCTGGGCCCTGCAGCCAGGCAGACGTCCTCCAGCCCCTGAGCCGGCCAGGAGACGGAGCCGCGCGGCTGGCTGCCTCTGCTCCTGCAGTTGGGCCTGATGTGGCCCCTGGGAGCTCTTTCTGAGCCCCGACTGAGGGTATTCATGGCTCCCCACAGCCACATGGACGTGGGCTGGCTGCACACCATACAGGTAGGTGCCCCGAGCGACCCCTGCACACCTCTTGAAGCTGCGGTCCTTTTTCCATCTGGACTCCAGAGTGGGTTCGTGTTCTGGGTCTCTGCCGTCAGGGAACTTGGCCTTGGGCCCACCTGTACTTGGCTATGGACTGGATGTTGGCTCCCTGGTGGCTCAGATAGTAAAGAATCTGCCTACAATGCAGGAGACTGAGGTTCGATCCCGGAGTCAGGAAGATCCCCTGGAGAAGGAAATGGGAACCGACATCAGTATTCTTCCCTGGAGAATCCCAAGGACAGAGGAGTGTGGTGGGCTATAGTCCATGGGGTCACAAAGATTCGGACACGACAGAGCAACTAAAGTAGGCTGGCTGTGGGCAGGGGTGAGGGTGTGTCCCCAGCCGCAGCCTGCGGGAGGTGTCCTTTGAAATTCCGTGGAGTGAATGAATGAGCCAGGGCAGAGGAAAAGAGGGAAAGACTGGGTTTTATAAGTTTCTGGTGCGGGTAACTGAAATGAATACCCAGACCTGCACAAGCTCTTTCTGGAAGGAGGAAGGAAATAAATGAATATGACCACTCTGTGATCATGGATACAATACTTTCCATGAGACGTTAATAAGTGAGTCGCTCATTTTAAAGGGAGGCGGGCAGCAAGAGGCCCCGAGGCTGAGGGCTGAGTCTGGTCCCGGGTCACTGGGCAGCCTCTGTGGGTGGTCACCCACCTGCGTGTGGAACTGCTGACCTGTGGAGAGGCATGCCCATCACCCCCAGTTTAGAGAAGGGACACTGAGGCCCGGGGTGGGGTGCGGCCCGTCGCAGACATCGCTATCTTGCCTGCTCACCCCCTCCCAGGGCTCCTTGCATTCCTTTATCAACATCTCTGGGCACCATGGTGAGCCAGCCTTACCCAGATGGGAGCATGCTCAGCTCCATCCTGGGGGCTCCCAGCCTCTGGAGAGAACATAGATCCAGAGAGATGACTCGTGGGATAAGCTTCTCTCAGCCTCAGCCCTTGACACATGCTTCTCCATCATTTCATCCCAAGAAGGCCCATCAGGGTCCCTGGACCTCACTCCCGGGTCCCTGTTGTCAACTGGTCTGTGCTCCAAGGCAGGAGTGGTCAGGACGCCCCTCTGGGACGCTGGCCCAGGCCTTAGCTGGGCTGGCACATCCCTCTGTCACATAGAGTGTCTGTCTCCTCATGACTCTCCTCAGCGGCAGGCTCTCATCAAAGGTTGTCCACCTGGATCCTTCTCTCAGTGTAGGGCTCACCATGTGTCCATCACAGAGTGGACAATGGACTCCTTTGTTTGAGGATCGGGGGGAGCTGATTGCAGGACCTGGACAGGCGTTGGGGGAGTGCCAGTGGCCCCCGGACACCTTGTCTCCCTGGACGTTCCTCCTTGGTGCCTGGTCAATGCCCTGTGGTTTCCCCCGAGGGTCTGGAGTGATGGTCTCTCCACCTCCACACCCCAGGAGAGCATGCAGGCTTATGTCACCAATGTTTACAACTCCGTGGTGGAGGAACTGACCTTTGAGAAGAAGCGCAGGTTCATCGCCATGGAGCAGGAGTATTTCTGGCTGTGGTGGGATGGTGCTGCCCTGGACGGGCAGAAAAGCCAGGTAAAGCTGCCCTCAGGGGGTCCTCACCAGGCAACTGAGAGCCGATGCCCTGGGGGTCCCGGGGAAAACCCTGCAGGAAGCTCCTGGGTTATGCTCTGTGTGTCCAGGTTGGGGCTGCATAGACCAGGAGGCCCAGCCGCGCTGAGCTGTGCCCAGGGTCCATTTAGTACAGGTTTGTGTTCAACCCCACGCCCAGGGGAAAAGGTTGTCTGATCCTGCCTTTCTGGTGCCTCCCAAAAAATTGCAGCTCTGACAACCCAGCTGGGCACCAGCTGGTGTGAATGGGGTCACCTTTGACCCTGGCCACGCCAAGGTGACCCTGTGTCCACACCCTCTGACTTCATTTATGAATCTGCCTGACTCTCACTGACACTGGAGACAGTGACCATCCAGGTGTGGAGGAGTCCCTGTGGATTAACCTGATTAATTCTGTATCACAGGGGGTCAGAGGCTGAGGTCCTTGGAGGCACAGTCTGGGGGTGGTTTTTGCCCTATCTGTGTCATCACAGGTTGGGGCTGACCTCTTCAGCTGCATGTGAAATCATTGGTAGCATCAGTTCAGCTCAGTCACTCAGTCGTGTCTGACTTTGCAACCCCATGAATCGCAGCACGCCAGGCCTCCCTGTCCATCACCAACTTCCAGAGTTCACTCACACTCAAGTCCATCGAGTAGTCAGTGCCATCCAGCCATCTCATCCTCTGTCGTCTCCTTCTCCTCCTGTCCTCAATTCCTCCCAGCATCAGAGTTTTTTCCAAAGAGTCAACACTTCGCGTGAGGTGGCCAAAGTACTTGAGTTTCAGCTTCAGCATCATTCCTTCCAAAGAAATTCTATGGCTGATCTCCTTCACAATGGATTGGTTGGATCTCCTTGCAGTCCAAGGGACTCTCAAGAGTCTTCTCCAACACTATAGTTCAAAAGCATCAATTCTTTGATGCTCAGCCTTCTTCACAGTCCAACTCTCACATCCATACATGACCACTGGAAAAACCATAGCCTTGATTAGACAGACCTTAGTCGGCAAAGTAATGGCTCTGATTTTGAATATTGTCATCACTTTTCTTCCAAGGAGTAAGCACCTTTTAATGTCATGGCTAGAATCACCATCTGCAGTGATTGTGGAGCCCCCAAAAATAAAGTCTGACACTGTTTCCACTGTTTCCCCATCTATAAGCCATGAAGTGATAGGACCGGATGCTATGATCTTCATTTACTCAATGTTGAGCTTTAGGCCAACTTTTTCACTCTCCACTTTCATTTTCATCAAGAGGCTTTTTAGTTCCTCTTCACTTTCTGCCATAAGGGTGGTATCATCTGCATATCTGAGGTTATTGATATCTCTCCCGGCAATCTTGATTCCAGCTTGTGCTTCATCCAGTCCAGTGTTTCTCATGATGTACTCTGCATAGAAGTTAAATAAGCAGGGTGACAATATACAGCCTTGACGAACTCCCTTTCCTATTTGGAACCAGTCTGTTGTTCCATGTCTTGTTCTAACTCTTGCTACCTGACGTGCATACAGATTTCTCAAGAGGCAGGTCAGGTTGTCTGGTATTCCCATCTCTTTTAGAATTTTCCACAGTTTATTGTGATCTGCACAGTCAAAGGCTTTGGCATAGTCAATAAAGCAGAAATTGATGTTTTTCTGGAACTCTCTTGCTTTTTCCATGATCCAGGGGATGTTGGCAGTGGATATCTGCCTTTTCTAAAACCAGCTTGAACATCTGGAAGTTCACGGTTCATGTATTACTGAAGCCTGGCTTGAAGAATTTTGAGCATTACTTTACTAGCATGGGAGATGAGTGCAATGGTGTGGTAGTATGAACAATTCTTTGGCATTGCCTTTCTTTGGGATTGGAATGAAAACTGACCTTTTCCAGTCCTGTGGCCACTGCTGAGTTTCCAAATTTGCTGGCATACTAGGTGCAGCACTTTCACAGCATCATCTTTCAGGATTTGAAATAGCTTGCCTGAAATTCCATCACCTCCACTAGCTTTGTCATAGTGATGCTTCCTAAGGCCCATTTAACTTCACATTCCATGATGCATGGCTCTAGTGAGTGATCACACCATCGTAATTATCTTGGTCATGAAGATCTTTTTTTGTTTATTTCTTCTGTGTATTCTTGCCACCTCTCAATATGTTCTGCTTCTGTTAAATCATACCACTTCCATCCTTATCTAGCCCATTTTGCATGAAATGTTCCCTTGGTATCTCTAATTTTCTTGAAGAGATCTCTAGTCTTTCTCATTCTGTTCTTTTCCTCTATTTCTTTGCATTGATTACTGAAGAAGGCTTTCTTTGGAACTCTGCATTCAGATGCTTATATCTTTCCTTTTCTCCTTTGATTTTGTTTCTCTTCTTTTCACAGCTATTTGTAAGTCCTCCTCAGACAGCCATTTTGCTTTTCTGCATTTCTTTTCCATGTGGTTGGTCTTGATCTCTGTCTCCTAAACAATGTCATGAACCTCATTCCATAGTTCTTCAGGTACTGTATCTATCAGATCTAGGCCCTAAAATCTATTTCTCACATTCATTGTATAATCATAAGGGATTTGATTTAGGTCATACATGAATAGTCTAGTGGTTTCCCCCACGTTCTTTGATTTAATTCTGAATTTGGCAATAAGGAGCTCATGATCTGAGCCACTGTTAGCTCCTGGTCTTGTTTTTGTTGACTGTATAGAGCTTCTCCATATTTAGCTGCCAAGAATATACTCAATCTGATTTCAGTTTTGACCATATGGTGATGTCCATGTGTAGAGTCTTCTCTTGTGTTGTTGGAAGAGGGTGTTTGCTATGACCAGTGCATTTTCTTGGCAAAACTCTATTAGCCTTTGCCCTGCTTCATTCTGCATTCCAAGGCTAAATTTACCTGTTACACCATGTGTTTCTTGACTTCCTACTTTTGCATTCCAGTCCCCTATAATGAAAAGGACATCTTTTGGGGGTGTTAGTTCTAAAAGGTCTTGTAGGTCTTCACAGAAGCGTTCAACTTCAGCTTCTTCAGCATTACTGGTTGGGGCATAGACTTGGATAACTGTGATATGGAATGGTTTGCCTTGGAGACGAAGAGAGATCATTCTGTCGTTTTTGAGATTGCATCCAAGCACTGCATTTCAGACTCTTGTTGACCATGATGGCTACTCCATTTCTTCTGAGGGATTCCTGTCTGCAGTAGTAGATATAATGGTCATCTGAGTTAAATTCACCCATTCCAGTCCATTTTAGTTTGCTGATTCCTAGAATGTTAACGTTCATTAATCATTGGTAGCATGATTAATGCTAAATTTTTTATTTAGTTAATTATATAAGAGCTATTATTCTTCTTGCTCAACACTTAGTGAATTATGGAATTAAAGACATGAAGCTGCTAACGTTTATTTTCAATTGGTTTAAGTAAACCATATCTTTGCTTAAAATAGATAAATAGTGTTAAGGGAATTTGTGCATGTGACTGGTGACAGAAGCAAGATCCGATGCTGTAAAGAGCAAAATTGCATAGGAACCTGGAATGTCAGGTCCATGAATCAAGGCAAATTGGAAGTTGTCAAACAAGAGATGGCAAGAGTGAACATTGACATTCTAGGAATCAATGAACTAAAATAGACTGAATGGGTGAATTTAACTCAGATGGCCATTATATCTACTACTGCAGGCAGGAATCCCTCAGAAGAAATGGAGTAGCCATCATGGTCAACAAGAGTCTGAAATGCAGTGCTTGGATGCAATCTCAAAAACGACAGAATGATCTCTCTTCGTCTCCAAGGCAAACCATTCCATATCACAGTTATCCAAGTCTATGCCCCAACCAGTAATGCTGAAGAAGCTGAAGTTGAACGGTTCTATGAAGACCTACAAGACCTTCTAGAACTAAAACCCCAAAAAGATGTCCTTTTCATTATAGGAGACTGGAATGCAAAAGTAGGAAGTCAAGAAACACCTGGAGTAACAGGCAAATTTGGCCTTGGAATGCGGAATGAAGCAGGGCAAAGACTAATAGAGTTTTGCCAAGAAAATGCACTGGTCATAGCAAACACCCTCTTCCAACAACACAAGAGAAGACTCTACACATGGACATCACCAGATGGTCAACACCGAAATCAGATTGATTATATTCTTTGCAGCCAAAGATGGAGAAGCTCTATACAGTCAACAAAAACAAGACCAGGAGCTGACAGTGGCTCAGATCATGAACTCCTTATTACCAAATTCAGACTTAAACTGAAGAAAGTAGGGAAAACTGCTAGACCATTCAGGTATGATCTAAATCAAATCCCTTATGAATATACAGTGAAATTGAGAAATAGATTTAGGGGACTAGATCTGATAGATAGAGTGCCTGATGAACAATGGAATGAGGTTCATGACATTGTACAGGAGACAGGGATCAAGACCAACCCCATGGAAAAGAAATGCAAAAAAGCAAAATAGCTGTTGGAGGAGGCCTTACAAATAGCTGTGAAAAGAAGAGAGGCAAAAAGCAAAGGAGAAAAGGAAAGATATAAGCATCTGAATGCAGAGTTCCAAAGAATAGCAAGAAGAGATAAGAAAGCCTTCTTCAGCAATCAATGCAAAGAAATAGAGGAAAACAACAGAATGGGAAACACTAGAGATCTCTTCAAGAAAATTAGAGATACCAAGGGAACATTTCATGCAAAGATGGGCTTGATAAAGACAGAAATGTTATGGACCTAACAGAAGTAGAAGATATTAAGAAGAGATGGCAAGAATACACAGAAGAACTGTACAAAAAAGATCTTCACGACCCAGATAATCATGATGATGTGATCACTAATCTAGAGCCAGACATCTTGAAATGTGAAGTCAAGTGAGTCTTAGAAAGCATCACTATGAACAAAGCTAGTGAGGTGATGGAATTCCAGTGGAGCTGTTTCAAATCCTGAAAGATGATGCTGTGAAAGTGCTGCACCTAGTATGCCAGCAAATTTGGAAACTCAGCAGTGGCCACAGGACTGGAAAAGATCAGTTTTCATTCCAATCCCAAAGAAAGGCAATGCCAAAGAATTGCTCAAACTACCGCACACTTGCACTCATCTCCCATGCTAGTAAAGTAATGCTCAAAATTCTCCAAGCCAGGATCAGCAATACATGAACCATGAACTCCCTGATGTTCAAGCTGGTTTTAAAAGAGGCAGAGGAACCAGAGATCAAATTGCCAACATCCCCTGGATCATGGAAAAAGCAAGAGATTTCCAGAAAAACATCAATTTCTGCTTTATTGACTATGCCAAAGCCTTTGACTGTGTGGGTCACAATAAACCGTGGAAAATTCTGAAAGAGATGGGAAGACCAGACCACCTAACCTGCCTCTTGAGAAATTTGTATGCAGGTCAGGAAGCAAGAGTTAGAACTAGACATGGAACAACAGACTGGCTCCAAATAGGAAAGGGAGTTTGTCAAGGCTGTATATTGTGACCCTGCTTATTTAACTTATATGCAAACTACATCATGAGAAACGCTGGAAGAAACGCAAGCTGGAAGCAAGATTTCCAGGAAAAATATCAATAACCTCAGATATGCAGATGACGCCACCCTTATGGCAGAAAGTGAAGAGGAGCTAAAAAGCCTCTTGATGAAAGTGAAAGAGGAGAGTGAAAAAGTTGGCTTAAATCTCAACATTCAGAAAACAAATATCATGGCATTCGGTCCCATCACTTCATGGGAAATAGATGGGGAAACAGTGTCAGACTTTATTTTTGAGGGCTTCAAAATCACTGCAGATGGTGACTGCAGCCATGAAATTAGAAGACTCTTACTCCTTGGAAGAAAAGTTATGACCAACCTAGATAGTATATTCAAAAGCAGAGCCATTACTTTGCCGACTAAGGTCCATCTAGTCAAGGCTATGGTTTTTCCTGCGGTCATGTATGGATGTGAGAGTTGGACTGTGAAGAAGGCTGAGTGCCGAAGAATTGATGCTTTTGAACTGTGGTGTTGGAGAAGACTCTTGAGAGTCCCTTGGACTGCAAGGAAATCCAACCAGTCCATTCTGAAGGAAATCAATCATGGGATTTCTTTGGAAGGAATGATGCTGAAGTTCAAGCTCCAGTACTTTGGACACCTCATGCGAAGAGTTGACTCTTTGGAAAAGACTCTGATGCTGGGAGGTACTGGGGGCAGGAGGAGAAGGGGACGACTGATGATGAGATGGCTGGATGGCATCACTGACTTGATGGACATAATCTGAGTGAACTCCGAGATGGTAATGAACACGGAGGCCTGGCATGCTGTGATTCATGTGGTCGTAAAGAGTCGGACATGACTGAGTGACTGAACTGAACTGAAGGGAATGAGTAAGCAATATTAACAGTCAGATAATTTGGGGAAGCTGAAACTTCAATTCTTTGGCCACCTGATGAGACGAGCGAACTCATTGGAAAAGGCCTTCATGTGGTGTAAGATTGAAGGCAAGAGGAGAAGGGGATGACAGAGGATGAGGAGCGTAGGTAGCATCACCAACTCAGCGGACATCCGATTGAGCAAATTCTGGGACATAGTGAATGACAGGGAAGCCCGTAGTGCTTCAGTCCATGGGGTTACAACGGGTCAGAGATGACTGATCAACTGAAAAACAACAATCTGTGGAAAGATTTAAGGGAGGGGAGTGTGTTTTACAATCCTTGCAATGCTTTCATAACCTTGAAATCATTTAAAAACAAAAGTTGTGAGCATATGGAGCCGTATATATGCTTGATGAACCACTGGCCATAGCCAGGTGCTGTTCTGATAGCTGGACACACGGCAGACCAGGACAGACTGTGTCCTTATATTTGCAGAAGAAATGAGGCTGAGGAGTCTGTAGGAAGGACTGGGAGATGCATTAGTATGAGATCAGCAAACAAAAACGGTTCAGCCTGGGAGGTGTAACCTGGCCTTTTTCTCTGCCCACCATGCTAAGGTCCGCCAGCTTGTGGCTGAAGGTCTCCTGGAGTTTGTCCTCGGAGACCAGGTCATGCACGACGAGGCTGTGACCCACATTGATGATCCTCCAGCTCACAGGTTTGATTATTCTTTCCCAGACCAGAGTCCCTGTGGCCTCCTGCAGGGCTGGGACTGGGTGTCTGAGCCCTGGTCTGGGCTCTGTCTTCCACGCTCCGCAGGAGACTGTCACTAGTCAACACTGTGATTGCTGGTGCGTGTCCATGTGTGCCTGAGTACAGGGGATAAGGGAGTGGATTTTAGACGAGCTAGCCTGGCTGGTTCCTGACTCTGCTAACTCCCAACACTGTGAAAGTGGGCAAATAATGCAGTCTCAATAAGCCTCAGTTGCCTCCTGTATAAAAATATTCGATGATGATGTATGACCTATCTCAATTGGATGTTATAAAGTTTAAATTGAAATAATTCAAATAGATCACATTGAGTACAGCATGTGGGTCTCTAATCAATGATCAATAAGGGTCAGATGCCATCTCTGCCATCACCTCGCCCACCAGCTGTTCAGCCAAAACCAGCACCTCCAACACCACTGCCATTGCCACCATCACAACTGCCACATCAATACTCACGCCTGGATTACCTGCAACAACACCTGCCAGTCTGTCACGCATGCCCCAACACCACCATCACCGCCACTAACATCTTGGCACTTCATTGCACAATCTATAACACCAACACCTCCAACATCAGCACCACCACCACCACCACCATTACCAAAGTCAGCACCACTATCTCCACCTGTACCACCTCCAACACCACTGCCTCCAGGTCCATAATGAATCCTCCAGCACCACCATCATCACCACTAACACCTCAGCCCATCATTGCATCACTTCTAATACCAACACCTCCAACAGCAACACTGAAATTATCACCATTACCACAACCCACCCATCCTGCACCTCTTCCAAAGCCACCACGTTCTTGATCGCTATTCACATTCCTACCACCATCAAAATTAAAAGTATATTAATTTTGTAAACACCATTCTTGGAGAGAATGAGGATAAAAATTAGGAAATATAGAAAAATACGGGAAATCTATTGAAAAATGTATTCGTTTCCCATTTCCTCATTTCTCATTTCACCTCCAACATCAATACAACTTCTAACACCAGTGCATACAAGCACTCTCTCAACTGTTACATGCACACCATCACAACACCAACACCTCTGCCACCAACAACACTATCTCCACCACCAGCACCACCAGAAGCACCAGCACTATCACCTTCATGGTGACCTCTAACACTCCAGCCTCTTCCAGCACCATCACTTCCAGCAGCACCACCAAAACCTCCAGGGCTAACTGTATCACCACTGCACAACCGCCATCATCCATGCCAACAGCGTTAACAGGAAACTGATCATCGTTACCACCGCCTATACCATCCTCACTACCATCATCATCACCCCCAACTCCATTCACATCATTGTCCCTGTCAACACCACAACCACTGTCATCACAGCCGTCATCACCAACACAGCTATCATCATCAGCAGCACCACCACCATCGTCTCTTCCATATGCATCACTAACACCACCACTGTCGCACCACCATCGCCTTCACAGCCTCCATCACCACACATACTGTCACGAAGGGCACATTCTCCTCTGCTTAACAGGTGTTTTTCACAGGCATCACTTTCCTCACCCCAGAAGGCAGGGTGTCCAGAGGGCATCAGGCTCTCAGTCTCTTTCGCAGAAGAGACACTAAGACGGAAGCTACAAGAAGGACAAAGTGTCATTGGGAGAGCCAGGTTGACTGCAGTGCGGGCTGGGCTCTAGCCCATTGTCATGCCACTAAAGTCGGGCTCTGTGCAGGACATCACCATGGCACTGGGATTTCTCTTTGGATTTTCTTACCTTGTCTCTTCTTTCAACTCTTTAATCTGTGCTTCCTTCCTTCTGAGTTTCTGCTGCCTTATTTCTAGATGTAAGTGATAAGCTCATGGGAATCTTTATGTTTGACCATAGAAGCTCCCCCGTCTGCAAAATGCAGCCTCAGGCCTCACGTCCTGCCTTCCTCCTGTTCCTTCTGCTCCCTGCTTCCCAGATCTGCCCCTAGGACAAGGCCTCCTGTGGTTCAGAACAAGGTGTCCTGCTGTTTCCAGCCAGACTCACCTAGGGAGTCTCATGTCCAGGAGCCTTCCACTGGGCCACAGTGCTCGAGCACCTTCCCTCTTCACCATAACCTACAGTTTGCTTCTGGCAGTGACCAATGTCTGATTCTTGTCTGGGTCCCCAGGGCTCAGTCCAGGATTTGACCAGAGGAGGGCTGGCGGGCATAGAGGGAGGGAAAGGGCACTGAGCTGTCTTCTTCCCAGTACCTACAGAATGACCATTCCTCATCTCTGGTCTCAGACCACCATGCTCACCTTCTTGAACACCGCACAGCTGACCTTGAAAGCCAGACCAGAGAAGCCGGAATCTAAGCTAACACAGGTTCTCATCACTGGGACAGGAAGGGCTGTGGACCTCTCGATCCTCCCCAGGGGATTCTCTGAGGCTCCATTCCCAACTTCCTCAGGCTCCTGGGAGCTTCAGAGCATGGGCCCTGACTTCATCTCATGATGACCTCCTGTTCTATGAACAAGGCATACACTTCCTTCCTTCAGTCCTGGTCGCAGTCCTGGAGATGGGAAGACTTACAAAACCCCATTCTTGGAGGTTGAATATGAGGCAAAAATGCTTCTGAAACTTACATTAATCATGCTGCCAGCAGGTGATGGTCTCAGTCTTTTTAACAAAGTTATTTACTTCTTCTTATTATATTTATTATTTAGGTACTGTTGACTTATAGTGTTTTCAGTGCAGAGCCATGTGATTCAGGTGTACATAGACACACATATTATTCTTGAAATGATTTTTCATTATAGGTTATTATGAGGTATTAAATAAAGTTCCCTGTGCTGGACAGTACACCTTTCTTATTTGTTGCATATCTATTTTTTAAATTAAAAATCTAGCATTCTATTCATACTTAGTCACACAACTGAAATCAAAATGTCATACATATTTTATTTAGGCAGAAACTCATAAATATTCTAAGATATATAAGTATATGTTATGCATATTATATATATATATATATATATATATACACACACACACACACACACAAAAGCATTGCTACTACAATTGAATAAGGGGTGAAAAAGAATAAAAAAGAGATGAAGAAATTGGAAAACAAAAATTAAATGAAATGGGAGCACTGAATATTAAATAGCAAAAGTGAAACAACTAGATAAAAGTAAAATATCATCATATAGTCCAGTTTTTTTAACTATGGTGGTTCATTAGAAACATATCTTGATCTCTGGAGGAAAAAAAGCAATATTGGTAGTTTGTATTAAAAAAAAATCCAGGAAAATACTGATACGTATCTGCAGTTTAAAAAGTGATTACAGGTTTTTCTATTAAATGGTATTTTTGGTGATATAGATTTCCATAATATTTCTGTTGAATAATCATGACACTATAGTATTGAGTAAGTTACATAATCACAAAGGTGAAAGATCTTATCAGTTTTCACAATCAATAGCCAGAGAGAAAATAAAAGATAATTACAACAACAAACGATTATGGGAAGAGATCTTTCTCTTACCTTGTGTTTCCTGCCTAGAGAAGTTCCTTTGGCATTTGCTGTAAAGCTGGTTTGGTTGAGCTCTCCAACAAATGCTAAAGGATCTTCTCTAGAAAGGAAACACAGAAAGGGTGTTTCACTTGAATCCAAAACAACAATGTACTTGGCAAGGGGATCATACTTATCAATAATTACCTTAAATGTAAATGGATTGAATTACCTTACCAAAAGACAAAATCTTGCTGAAAGGATACAAAAAGAAGACCCCTATATATGTTGTCCAGAAGAGACCCACCTCAAAACAGAGGACACATCCAGATGGAAAGTGAAGGGCTAGAAAAAGATATTCCACGCAAATAGAAAGGAGTAGCAATACTCATATCAGATAAAATAAACTTTAAAATAAAGCCTGTGAAAAGAGACAAAGGAGGACACTATATAATGATCAAAGAATCAATCCAAGAAGAAGATATAACAATTATAAATATATATGCACCCAACACAGAAGTAAGGCAAATGCTAACAAGTATGAAAGGGGAAACTGACAATAACACAACAAGAGTGGAAGACTTTAATATCCCACTCATGCCTATGCATAGATGAACTAAACTGAAAATTAACAAGGAAACACAAACTTTAAATGATACAATGGATCAGTTAGACTTAACTGATATCTATAGGATATTTCACCCCCAAACAATGAATTTTACCTTTTTCTCAAGCACACATGAAACCTTCTCCAGGATAGATCACATCCTGGGCCATAAATCTAGTCTTGGTAAAATAAAAAAAAAAAAAAAAAAAAGGAAATCATTCCAAATATCTTTTCTGAACACAATGCAATAAGATTAGATATCAATTACAGGAGAAAAACCATTAAAAATTCCAGTATATGAAGGCTGAACAGCATGCTACTGAATAACCAACAAATCACAGAAGAAATAAAAAAAGAAATCAAAATATGTATAGAAATGAAGGAAAATGAAAAAACAATAACCCAAAACCTATGGGACACTATAAAAGCAGTGCTAAGGGGAAGGTTCATAGTAATGCAGGTTTACCTCAAGAAACAAGAAAAAATCAAATAAATAACCTAACTCTACACCGAAAGCAACTAGAAAATGAAGAAATGAAGAACCCCAGGATTAGTAGAAGTAAAGAAATCTTAAAAATTAGGGCAGAAATAAATGCAAAAGAAACAAAAGAGACCATAGCAAAAATCAACAAAGCTAAAAGCTGGCTTTTGAGATGATAAATAAAATTGACAAAGCATTAGCCAGACTCATCACGAAACAAAGGGAGACGAATCAAATCAACAAAATTAGAAATGAGAATGGAGAGATCAAAACAGACAACACAGAAATACAAAGGATCCTAAGAGACTACTAACAGCAACTATATGACAATAAAATGGACAACATCGAAGAAATGGACAAATTAGTAGAAAAGTACAATTTTCCAAAACTGAACCAGTAAGAAATAGAAAATCTTAACAGACCCATCACAAGCATAGACATTGAAACTGTAATCAGAATTCATCCAGCCAACAAAAACCCAGGAGCAGGAAGCTTCACAGCTGAATTCTACTAAAAATTTAGAGAAGAGCTAACACCTATCCCAATCAACACCTATCCCCCTTCCAGAAAACTGCAGAGGAAGGTAAACATCCAAACTTTTCTATGAGACCACCATCACCCTAATAGCAAAACCAGACAACGATGCCACACACACACAAAAACTACAGGCCAATATCACCAATGAACATAGATGCACAAATCCTTAACAAAAGCAAGCAGAATCCAACAACACATTAAAAAGATCATACATCAACCAAGTGAGCTTTATGCCAGGGATGCAAGGATTCCTCAATATCCACAAATCAATCAACATAATACACCACATTAACAAATTGAAAGATAAAAACCATATGATTATCTCAATGGATGCAGAGAAAGCCTTTGACAAAATTCAACATCCACTTATGAGTAAAAACCCTCCAGAAAGTAGGAATAGAGGGAACATACCTCAACATAATAAAAGCTATGTATGACAATCCCACAGCAAACATTATCCTCAATGGTGAAAACTTGAAAGCATTTCCCTTAAAGTCAGGAAAAAGACAAGGGTGCCCACTCTCACCACTACTACTCAACACAGTTTTGGAAGTTTTGGCCACAGCAATCAGAGCAAAGAAATAAAAGGAATTCACATTGGAAAAGAAGAAGTAAACCTCTCACTGTTTACAGATGACATGATCCTCTACATAGAAAAGCCAAAAAACTCCACCAGAAAATTACTAGAGCTAATCAATGAATATAGTAAACTTTCAGGATATAAAATCAACACACAGAAATCCCTTGAATTCCTATTCACTACCAATGAGAAAACAGGAAGAGAAATTAAGGAAAGTATTCCATTAACCCTTGCATCAACAAGAATAAAATACTTAGGAATACATCTACCTAAAGAAACAAAAGATCTATATATAGAAAACTATAAAATACTGATGAAAGAAATCAAAGATGACAGAAATAGATGGCAAAATATACTCTGTTCATGGATTGGAAGAATCAATATAGTGAAAATGATTATACTACCCAAAGCAATCTATAGATTGAATGCAATCCCTGTCAAGCTACCAATGGTATTTTTCAGAGAACTAGAACAAAAAATTTCACAATTTGTATAGAAATACAAAAAGGCTTGAATAGCCAAAGCAATCTTGAGAGAGAAGAATAGAACTGGAGGAATCAACCTGCCTGACTCCAGGCTAAACTACAAAGATACAGTAAGCAAGACAGTATGTTACTGGCACAAAGACAGAAACATAGATCAATGGAACAAAATAGAAAGCCCAGAGATAAATCCATGCACCTATGGACACCTTATCTTTGACAATGGAAGCAAGGATATACAATGGAGAAATGACAAACTCTTTAAAAAGTGGTGCTGGGAGAACTGGTCAACCACTTGTAAAAGAATGAAACTAGAACACTTTCTAACACTATACACAAAAATAAGCTAAAAATGAATGAAAGATCTAAACGTGAGACCAGAAACAATAACATTCCAGGAGGAAGACATAGGCAAAACACTCTCTGACATAAATCGCAGCAGGATCCTCTATGAGCCATCTCCCAGAGTAGTGGAAATAAAAGCAAAAATAAACAAATGAGACCTAATTAAACTTAAAAGCTTTTGCACAACGAAGAAAACTTTAAGCAAGGTGAAAAGACAGCCTTCAGAATGGGGGAAAACAGTAGCAAATGAAGCAACTGACAAAGAACTAATTTCAAAAATATACAAGCAACTCCTGCAGCTTAATTCTACGAAAATAAATGACCCAATCAAGAAATGGGCAAAATAATTAAACAGACATTTCTCCAAAGAAGAAATACAGTTGGCTAACAAACACATGAAACAATGCTCAACATCACTCATTATCAGAGAAATGCAAATCAAAACCACAGTGAGGTATCATTTCATGCCAGTCAGAAAGCCTGTGACCCAAAAGTCTACAAACAATAAATGCTAGAGAGGGGATGGAGAAAAGGTAACCCTCTTACATTGTTGGTGGGAATGCAAACTAGTACAGCCTCTATGGAGAACAGTGTGGAGCTTCCTTAAAAAACTGGAAATAGAACTGCCATACGACCCAGCAATCTCAATGCTGGCACACACATCAAGGAAACCAGAATTGAAAGAGACACGTGTATCCCAATATTCATTGCTGCACTGTTTATAACAGCCAGGACATGGAAGCAACCTAGATGTCCATCAGCAGAACAATGGATAAGAAAGCTGTGGTACATATACACAATGGAGTAGTACTCAGCCACTAAAAAGAATACATTTGAATCTGTTCTAATGAGGTGGATGAAACAAGTCCATTACACAGAGTGAAGTAAGTCAGAAAGAAAAACAATAATGCCCTATACTAACACATATATATGGAATTTAGAAAGACGGTAACGACAACCCTATATGCGAGACGACAAAAGAGATGCAGGTGTCTAGAACAGTCTTTTGGACTCTGTGGGAGAAGGCGAGGGTGGGATGATTTGATAGAATAGAATTGAAACATGTATATTATCATGTGTGAAACAGATCGCCAGTCCAGGTTTGATGCATGAGACAGGGTGCTCAGGGCTGGTGCACTGCGATGACCCAGAGGGATGGGATGGGGAAGGAAGTGGAAGGGGGGCTCAGGACGGGGAACACATGTACACCCATGGCTGATTCATGTGAATGTATGACAAAATCACTGCAATATTGTAAAGTAATTAGCCTCCAATTAAAAAAAAAAAAAGCTGGTTTGATGGTGCTGAATTCTCTTCACTTTTGCTTGTCTGGAAAGCTTTCGATTTCTCCATCAAATTAGAAGGAGAGTCTTGCTGGTAGAGTATTCTTGGTTGTAGTTTCTTCCCATTCATCACTTTAAATGTATCATTCCATTCCCTTCTGGCTTGCCGAGTTTCTGTTGAGAAACCAGCTGATAACCTCATGGGAGTTCCCTGGTATGTTGTTTGTCATTTTTCCCTTGTTGCTTTTAATATTTTATCTTTGTCTTTAATTCTTGTCAGTTTGATTACATGTATCTTGGTGTGCTCCTCTTTGGGTTTATTCTTCCTGGGACTCTCTCTTGTCTCCTTCTGGGACCCTTATCATGCAAATTTTGGTGCATTTAATGATATCCCAAAGGTGTCTTAAGCTACCTTCATTTCTTTTCATTCATTTTTCTTTTTGGTTTTTTTTAAAATCTAAATTTATTTATTTTAATTGGAGGCTAATTACTTTGGAGAATGGCATTGAAACATGTATACTATCTTGTAAGAAACGAAGCGCCAGTCTTTTCATTCATTTTTCTATATTCTGTTCTGTGGCAGTTTTTTCCACCATCCTGTCCTCCAGGCCATTTTTCCATTCTTCTTCCTCAGTTATTCTGTGATTATTCTAGTGTATTATTCATCGCTGTCTGTTCTTTAGTTCTTCTAGGTCTTTGGAAAACATTTCTTGCCTCTTCTCCATATTGCCCCAAGATCCTGCATCATCTTCACTATCATTATTCTGAATTCTCTTTCTGGAAGGATGCTTATCTCCACTTCATTTAGTTGTGTTTCTGGGGTTTTATTTTGTCCCTTATTCTGGGACATATCTTTCTGCCTTTTCATCCTGATTAACTTTATGTAATGTGGTTTCTGTTCTAGCCACTGTGGAACTGTGGCTCTTCTTGCTTTTTCTGTCTATCTTCTGATGTAAGAGGCCAAGAGGCTTGGGTAAGGTGCCTGATAGCAGGGACTGAGTGGGGAAAATGGGATCTTGCTCCAGGGGGCAGATCATTGCTCAGCAAAGCTTTAATTCAATTATTTGCTGATGAGTAGGGTTGCACTCCCTTCCTGATAGTTGTCTGGCCTGAAGTGACCAAGCACTGTGGTCTACAGGGTCTATGGTAGGGTTAATGGTCACCTCCAAGAGGATTTACGACAAGGGGGACCTTCCAGGACTGTGGCTGTCAGTGCCTCTGTCTCTGAGGTGAACCTCAGCTGACCCAGGCCTCCTCAGGAGACCCTCCAACATTAGAAGGTAGTTTGGCTCAGCATCCTGTAGGGTTACTGCTCCTTTCCTGGAGGTCTTGGTGTGTGCAAGATTTTGTTTTGCTCCTCCAGGACTGGAGTATCTGTTCCCCCCATTTCTGTGGAAGTCTGATAATCAAATGCCACTGGCCTTCAAGGTCCCATTTCCTGGGGATTCCCAGGCCCTTTGTTGGTTCTCCAGACTGAGAAGCATGACATGTGGTTGAGAACCTTCACAGAAGTGGGAGGGCTTCTTTGGTATTACTGTTCCCCAGTTTGTGGAGAACCTTACCCCGCGGGGATGGCATTTCATTATACTGTGATTGTACCCATCCTACAGGCTCAATATATAGCATTGTACAGGTGGTAGTTACAAAAACCACTCTCAAGAAAAAGAGATGCACCACAGAAAATGGTTGCTCGAGGAGGTCTTACAAATAGATTAGGAAGAAGAGAAGTGAAAGGCAAAGGAGAACTGGAAAGATATGCCCGTTGGAATGCAGAGTTCATGAAAGATATGTCCTTCTGAATGCAGAGTTCCAAAGTATAGCAAGGAGAGATGCAAGAAAGGTTTCTTAAGCAAAGAAATAGAGGAGAACAACAGAATAAGGACTAGAGGTCTCTTCAAGAAAATTGGAGATACCAAGGGAACATTTCATGCAAATAGATTGGCACATAAAGGAAAGAAATGATAAGGAACTAACAGAAAAAGAAGAGATTAAAGAAGATGTGGCAAGAATACACAAAGGAACTGGAGAAAAAAGTCTTGATGACCTGGATAATCACGAGTGTGTGGTCACTCACCTAGAGCCAGACACCCTGATTGTGAAGTCAAATGGGCCTTAGGAAGCACAGTATAAACAAAGCTAGTAGAGGTGATGGGATTCTGGCTGATCTATTTAAAATCCTAGAAGATGATGCTGTTAAAGTGCTGACTCAATACACCAGCACATTTGGAAAATTCAGCAATGGCCACAAGACTGGAAAGGGTCAGCCTTTATTCCAATCCCAAAGAAGGGTAATGCCAAAGAAAGTTGAAACTACCAGGCTCTAATTTCACATGCTAGCAAGATAACAGTCAATATCCTTCAAGCTAGACTTCAATAGTACATGAACCGAGAACTTCCAGATATTCAACCTGGATTTAGAAAAGGTAGAGGAACCAGAGATCAAATTGCCAACATCCCTTGGAACATAGAAACAGCAAGAGAATTCCAGAAAACACTTACATCTGTCTCATGGATTAGGCTAAGTATTTTGACTGTGTGGATTATAGGAAACAGAAATCTCTTCAAGAGATGGAAATACCAGACCACCTTACCTGCCTCCTGAGAAACCTGTATGTAGGTCAAGAAGCAACCGTTAGAATCAGACATGGAACAACAAACTGGTTCCAAATTGACAAACGAGTACACTAAGGCTGTATATTGACACCATGCTTATTTAATTCATATGCAGAATGCATCATGCATACCAGGCTGGATGAAGCACAAGTTGGAATCAAGATTGCAGGGAGAAATATCAGTAACCGTGAAACACAGATGACACCACCCTTATGGCAGAAAATGAAGAGGAACTAAAGAGCCTCTTATTGGAGAAGGACATGGCAACCCACTCCAGTATTCTTGGCTGTAGAATCCAGGGGATGGGGGAACCTGGTGGGCTGCCATCTATGGGGTCGCACAGAGTCGGACATGACTGAAGTGACTTAGCAGCAGCAGCAGCAAAGAGCCTCTTGATGAAAATGAAAGAGGAGAGTGAAAAAGCTGGCCTAAAACTCCACATTCCAAACATTAAGATCATGGCATTCAGTCCCAACACTTCATGACAAATAGATGGGGAAACAATGGAAAGGAGTGACAGATTATTTTCTTCGGCTCCAGAATCACTGCCAAAGGTGACTGCAACCATGAAATTAAAAGACACTAGCTTCTTGGAATAAAAGCTATGACAAGTAGACAGAATATTAAGAATCAGAGACATCACATTGCCGACAAAAGTCCATATAGCCAAAGCTATGGTTTTTCCAGTAGTCATGTATGGCTGAGGGAATTAGAGACTGCTGAAGGCTGAAGGCTGAAGAATTTATGCTTTCAAACTGTGGTGCTGTAGAAGACTTTTGCGAGTCCCTTGGGCAACAAGGAGATGAAAACACTCAAGCCTAAAGGAAGTCAACCGTGAATGCTCTTTCAGAGGACTGATGCTGAAGCTGAAACTCCAATACTTTAGCAACCTGATGCGAAGAGCCAACTCACTGAAAAAGACCCTGATGCTGGGAAAGATTGAGGGCAGGAGGAGAAAAGGGCAACAGAGAATTTGATGATGGACAGCACCACCAGCTCAATTTATATGAGTTTGAGCAAACTCTGGGAGACAGTGAAAGGCAGGGAAGCCTGCTATGAACAGTCCAAGGGAATTCAAAGAGTTGGACCCAACTCAGCTTTCAGACAGTTAGAAACAAATCCCGTTTAACAGTTACAGATATAAGGCAAAATAGGCATTAAACCAAGTTAAAACATAATCAAAATTAAAAGTTACATTATGTCCACACTTAAGGTCAATATGTTATATCAGTCCTTCTTAGAATTTTTTATGTCATCAGATGAAGAAGAGTTGAAGAAAGTCTTTTCTTTGAAGCAGAGAAACCCACCATGGGAAGTCCTCAATTGATGAGGAGGTTTAAAAGTTGAACGCTGAGTCACATAGTTAATCTTAAGGCTTCAGGGCCTATGACAATATCTGTGCACAAAACCAGTCTGTCATAGAGACAGGTCCTTCTTCTTAGGGGGAGTTCGAGTCCTCATTAAAGCTACAGGGAGAACATTAAACCAACTGTCTCATGTTTCTGAGTTTCCTACACAGATGCCTCTTAAAAATGTCATTAGCTTTTCCAACTTTTTCTGAAGATTGGGGTCTCCAGAAACAGTGTAAGTGATATTCTATTCCTAGAGTTTTGACACCCCTTGAGTTACAGTAGTTTTAAAGATGGAGCCATTGTCACTCTGAGATTTCGAATTTAAGATCCCACTTACATCATGAGAAGTCAGTACAGTAAGATTTTGTCTATTAATAAGCTTAAGAGCTTTAGGCATTAGCAAAATGCCAGGAGCCAGCATGGGAGATCCCATCCATGACAAGGTAATGTGGAAGAGACCTGACGAGCAAGGTGGATCAGGACTTGAGGGACCCCCTGGACCTGCCCGAGCATGTACCTACAAACCAGAATCTGTCTTACTATTTTGTGCCTTTCACCAACTCTTCTGACATTAACAGGGGGCTATCTCTGACCACCTTTCTCTGGAAAAAATCAACTTAGGGCTCTAGTTGATAAGTCTCTTGGGCATGAAAGGAATATTTCAATTCAAACCCCTTCTGTTGGCATTATAGCTTACTAGGCAGGTCTATCCAGACCCTTGCAGCTACACATGTGATTGTTTACAGCCTCCCAACCGTGAGAGACACAGGAAGCCTAAAATATTCTAAAAATATAGAGCCTTTCAAAGAGTTAAAAGTTATTAGAGTAGTGCTGGTGTAGGATTTCATTGTTGAGCCAATGCTTGCTGCCAAGTTCCTGTATCCCTTATCCACTGTGCACCTGGGTGTGCATTAGTTAACATAGTTGGAATGTAAGAAAAACAAGTAGTAACCTTGGAATTAACCACATCAGACCTTTGAGCTAATTGGTTCTTTCTTTGTTGTAACTCGCTGCACCTTTGCTCCATGAAAATGTAACTCTGCTTAATACTTTCTGAGGCTGACATAGATTAAAAATATAAAGAAAAAACACTTAAACACTTCAAGGGAAAATAAGTTTTCTGGTTGAGCAGCCTTTATCAAAAGAGGGTCATAAAATGTCCACAGGCCTCCAAGGCCAGAAGATAATGTACACAACATAGTTTATGGAAAAAGTATACAGAAAAAATCCTGATTTCAATAAAGACAAAACAGATGTAATGTTTGGACTGACTCTGCATGACTTTGCATCTTTCATTTCCCTCTATGTACAAGTCAAGTTATAAAAGTTCCTTTTGAAAATAAAGTTATGGGCCTCGCTCACTGAAGCTTGGTCACCCCGTGTCATTTTTTCTCTCTCTCCCTCTCTTTTTCAGGCTGATCCTTTGGAGTGCAGAGGCTCTCTGAGTTCACTTTCCTGCCCGGGCTTCTAAGACCCTCGTTCTCCCCATCAAGAGGGTGCCTTTAGCCTACGTGAACAGAACAAGTCCCGTGGTGGGACTTTATTGGTTTTCTGTGTAAACCAAGAAATATCAACCTCTTTCTCTCCTCTATTTTCTTATCTGAAACATTCTTCCTTTATCTCTCTCTAGATCTCTCTCACTAAAGCTGTCTCCCCTGAGGGTACCCCTGGATCCTGCTGGGGCTGGACCCCAACAGCAAAACAATAGTGTCAATTATCCTTTAAGCAATGTAGCCATAGCCTTTTTTTCAGTAACAAAGAGATTAAACTTTGATCCTGTGGTGTGGGTAAGCTCAAAGTGAGAGCCTGCCAGAGAGCAGTTTAAAGAGTCTTATAAGCCTTTTGAGTTTCTGTGGAACCAAATCAGCTTGTCAGTTTGGACCCTGCTGAGTCTCAGTTATAAGTTAATATAACGGCCAGGCAGGTTCTGCATAACCCAGAATCCAAATGGGACAGTAGCCTATGATTCCTAAAAACTCTCTCTTGTCTTAGTGTCATAGGTAGGGGATGACTTAATATAGGTTTAACTCTAAAACTTATCAATCAAATCAGTGACTAAAAAATATTTTCTCCTTCAGAAATTTTAGACAATAAAATATAAGGATTAGACACTTATTATTTGTATATCTTGAAGAAGTCAAATACGAAAAACTGTACATCAAGGCTGTATATTGTCACCCTGCTTATTTAACTTATACGCAGAGTACATCATGAGAAATGCTGGGCTGGAGGAAGCACAAGCTGGAATCAAGATCGCTGAAAGATATATCAATAATCTCAGGTGCAGATGACACCACCTTTATGGCAGAGTGAAGAAGAACTAAAGCGCCTCTTGATGAAAGTGAAAGAAGAGAGTGAAAAAGTTGGCTTAAAACTCAACATTCAGAAAACTAAGATCATGGCATCCTGTCCCATCACTTCATGGCAAATAGAAGGGGAAACAGTGAAAACAGTGGCTAACTTTATTTTTGGGGCTCCAAAATCACTGCAGATTGTGACTGCAGCCATGAAAATAAAAAATGCTTACTCCTTGGAAGGAGAGTTATGACCAGTCCTCCGACAGCATATTAAAAACCAGAGACATTACTTTGCAAACAAGGGGCCATCTAGTCAAGGCTCTGGTTTTTCCAGTGGTCATGTATGGATGTGAGAGTTGGACTATAAAGAAAGCTGAGTCCCAAAGAATTGATGCCTTTGAACTGTAGTGTGGGAGAAGACTCCTGAGAGTCCCTTGGACTGCAAGGATATCCAACCAGTCCATCCTAAAGGAGATCAGTCCTGGGTGTTCACTGGAAGGACTGAAGCTAAAGCTGAAACTCCAATCCTTTGGCCACCTGATATGAAGAACTGACTCATTTGAAAAAACCCTGATGCTGGGAAAGATTGAGGGCAGAAGGAGAAGAGGACGACAGAGGATGAGATGGTTGGATGGCATCACGATTTCGATGGACATGGGTTTGGGTGGACTCTGCGAGTTGGTGAAGGACAGGGAGGCCTGGCGTGCTGCAGTTCATGGTGTCGCAAAGATTTGGACATGACTGAGCGACTGAATTGAGCTGAACTGAACAACTCTCCATCTATCACTTCGGTTTATTTACACCTAAAATAAGAGTGTTGTATGGTCTCTTACAGGGATTAATAGTCCTTGTTCCTTTACATTTTTAATGATTGGCTTTTACCGTCCTTAACTATGGGCATTGGTAGGCACTGTTTTTGATGTGGAAATGGGTGAGAGTCTTTGAGCTTGATAAAGACAGGAACAGCATTTTGTGCTCAACACACAGTGTTTCCATCAGCCCACACTTTGAGATTTACATTTTGTTCAACTAATGGGAGAAAGGAGAAAGCTCCATATGCACGAAAACAGAGGCCTGGACGTTGTTCAGGATAGCCCTCTCCAGAAGGGGTGAGGGAGACTTCATCACAATCAGAAACTTGTGAGAAAACGGCACAGAGCCCAGTTACAGCTTAAAGGATGACTGAAATAGTATCATATGACTTGTCCTGACAGTCCCACTACAGTAGTGGACTGGGAGGAAACTGGACGAGGTCTTCAGTGCGCACAGAGAAATTTTCCTGTTTCCAAAAGAAATCAACTGATTGGCCCTACACAGTTATTAATACCTTGAGTTCCTCAGGTGTAATTAGGAGGGAGCTTGTGTGAGGCCCAAGGCACCTTCAGTCATGATTGAGCCTGACTGCTGGGGCCTACACCTCAGAAGGCAGTCTGTTTTCCAGTATGTTCCTTTTCAGACTAGACATGCAGCTGAAGGCAGCTTAGATGCCTGAGGGCAATCCGCTTGAGATGTCTGTCCTTTCCACAGTAATAGCAAGCCCATCCCTTTTTACCAGGGTCCCTCTGGGCATTTTTCTCAGGCTGTTTCAGAGCAGGTCTAACAGCCATTGTTGAGGCATCAGTCTTCTGACTGGCTCTTTTCTCGTATTTTCGTCCTCATCTTCTCTGCCATAACATACTGTCTGAGCCAGCTGCAGCAGTTTTTCTAAAGACTGATTTGGTCCAAACGCCTGTTTTAGTAAATTATGGCAGATATCTAGAGCTGACTGAGTGAGGAATCTATTTTTTAGGACCACTTCTCCATCTGATCTTTCAGGGTCAACATCAGTAAACGTGTCAAGAGCCTTTCACAATTACTAGGAATTTACCAGGAGTTTCCTTCTCTCCCTGTTCTATGTCAGCCAACTTAGCATATTTAAAAGTCAGTGCACACTCGCTTGAGTCCTGCAAGAATACATCCAGCAAAGAGAGTCTGTTATGGGAAATGCTTGGTTGCAAGTAGGGAGGAGGGCTATTTCATGTTCCCGCTTTCTCCTTACCTTAAGCTACTTATCTCCAAAAGTAGTAACTTCCCCCAAAACTCAAGCTCTTGAGTTAGGAGTCAGCATCTGTCCCAAGACATGTATTCAGTTCAGTTCAGTCACTCAGTCATGTCCAGCTGTTTGAGACCCCATGAATCACAGGACGCCAGGCCTCCCTGTCCATCACCATCTCTTGGAGTTCACTCAGACTCACGTCCATTGAGTCAGTGATGCCATCCAGCCATCTCATCCTCTGTCATCCCCTTTTCCTCCTGCCCTCAGTCCCTCCAAGCACCAGTCTTTTCCAATGAGTCATCTCTTCACATGAGGTGGCCACAGAACTGGATTTCCAGCTTCAGCATCATTCCTTCCAAAGGACACCCAGGGCTGAGCTCCTTCAGAATGGACCGGCTGGGTCTCTTTGCATTACATCTCACCAAATAAGGTCATAAGGTAAAGTTAGTCCTGTAAAGCCGTCCATGTACCTTTTGGATCCTCTAAATATCCTACTGAGACTGAGGCAACCCCTCCTAGAAGGGTGCCCTGATTCTCAGCATGTTCATTTGGGGGCCCCAGATACAGAGGCAAAGTAAGAGAACAGGAGGGAGCTGTAGGTTTCACATCCAACTCTGTACCCTTAGGACACAAGTCTGGAGTGTCTCACAGAGAGACAAAGAGCAAGACAGATGGCAGTTTTACCCATTTCTCTTGTTTTCTTTGGAACCAGTCTAGTTGTAAAATAGTATCATAGTTAAGAGACCCTTCAAATGGCTAGAATTCCCCATCTTTCACAGGATACCATGACCAGAGGAAGACTCTTGAGAGTCCCTTGTACTCAAGAAGATCAAACTAATCAATCCTAAAAGGTAGCAACCCTGAATACTCAACGGAAGAACTGATTCTGAAGCTGAAACTCCAATAGTCTGTCTACCTGATGTGAAGAGCTGACCCATTGGAAAAGAGCCTGATACTCAGAAAGACTGAGGGCAGGAGAAGACGATGACAGGGGATGAGACGATTGGATGGCATCATCAACTCAATGGACATGAGTTTGAGCAAACTCTAGGAGATGGAGAGGATGGGAAAGACTGGCATGTCGCGGTCCATGGGGTCTCAAAAAGTCACACACTACTGAGCAGCTTAACAGGAATCACACATCCTGAAAGCTGAAACTGCCACTGTCCTCACTTCATAGCTGAGGACCCACGCACAGCACACAGGCCATGGCCCTGCCCAGGGTCAGACAGGTTGGATTGGGACCCTTAGCCAAGTGCTCCCCAGCTCTGCAGGCAGCATGCAGTTTTCTCGGGGACCTTGGCCATTCTGGCCCCTGCACTCCCTCCTGAGCTCAGCTTGGAGGCACATCACATCTGGGCTGCCATGTGACCAGCTTCTTTGTCTGTGAGGGTTTCACAGGTGGAGAGTGAGGGTCACCCCGTTTACCTGGAGCTGATGGGCTTCATCTGTGAAAATCCTGGGCCAGAGACAACTGCTGTCCCTGCAGGAGCATGTGGCCCACCCACCTTCCCAGGGTCCACAGTCACCCTGCTCTTTCACTGTGCCCTCCCCACCCTGCCCTCTGCTCTGTGTCTGTGTGCAGGCCCACCTTACCTTCAGACTCTGGAAGAGCCCTTGGGTCAGGAGTGCAGCAGACTGGAATCCTGTCCACAGGGACTGAGGTCGGGACGGGATGACAGGCATAGAAATGGAGGTATGATTGGGTCCTTCCAGTGTCTTGTGAGGCCAGCCATTCCCATGAGTTCATGGGGGCAGCTCCCCAAGGAAGGGGCAGGTGGAGACCCCAGAAAGGCATCCAGCCATGGGAACTGCGTGGGCAGAGGTCCGATCCAGAAGTCATCAAATGTGGTCATAGCCTGGGGCATATGGGGTGGGGAGAGTTTATACCAAAGAGGGCTCTAGTGCTGACCTTGGTGATTGACCCTGACCCTCCAAGATCCAGAGAGTCCTGTCTGTACATTGCTAAGCACTCAAGCTTTGGAGCCATGCCTTAGGACATGGGTCACCTTGGACAGCTGACGGTTCGCTCTGGACCTGTGTCCTCACCAGTAAAGTGGGCTGACAGGAAGAGATGAGTGAGGAGCTCATCTCTGGGGGGATGCCTCCTCCACCCCGCCTGGGATCCAGGACACAGCCTGAACAGATGAGGAGGAAGTTGCACATGGGAGCCCATGTGTCTGCCTGTCCTTCCCTCTGGACTCTGCAGGGCCAGGCTCACCTGCCTCAGTTTCTCTTGCCCTGAGGTGCACCAGGGATGAGATGTGGGTCAGGTCCAGCAGTCAGTAGAGCCTGTTCTCTGTGTGCAGGCCCAGAGCCTGGGGGTCACTTTGCGGTGGTCTACAACCCATTGGCCTGGACGGTCATCACCATCATCACCCTGACTGTGGACTTCCCTAATGTCAGCATCACAGATGAGTCAGGCCGCCCTGTGCCTGCACAGGTGAGGGGCACATCCCATTTATGGTGCATGCCCTGATGCTGCCCCTGCTCTGTGCGGGGCCCCCAGACATAGGGTGTCTAAAGGGAAGAGGTGACACACTGCCCTCACTATGAGGACAGTATCGTGGGGTGAGTCACTATCAGGGTCAGTGGATCCACCCAGGGGTCTGACCCTAGGCTTTGGGCGTCCGAGTTGACCAGAAGTCCCTTCTGCTGTGCTTACCCTATAAGGTCTCACAGTGGTCTGGGTTACAGGGAGAGCATATATACCCTCAGGAAAATATCCACTTTGCATGAGAAGTCCATCAGGAGTCCTGCATGTGCGTCTTTATGGAGGTGCTGTATTACAGGTAGGGCCCAACCGCCTCTCTGAGACACCCACATCCTGTGTTGTCCCTCTGCATGGCCTTCCCAGACCTGGAGCTAGACTTGTCTAGAGGTGACCCTACTGTCACCCAGCCAGCCCTTCCCAGATGAGGTGGAGGAGGTGATGCCATTAGTCAGCCATTCAGTAAGCACAACTGCATGTCTGTTCTGGTGTGGCCCCTAGCTGAGTGCTTGTCCCTGACACTGAAGTCCCCGTGGAATTCAAGGAACAGACACAGACGTGGACAGCTGAAGTGTGGGGCGCTGGCCTGTTGGCCAGGGCAGCAGCCTTAACTGAGACAGAGAGGGAGGATTCCTCTGTTGTGGTCAGGCGCGGGGAGGGGGTTGGGTTGAGCTGACCCAACATGAAACATCCGCCTCCCCACCCAAAGGCAGCACTCTCTAAGTGTCAATGCACTTCAATATTCTTGAGCACCTACTATGTGTCAGGCATTACTCTAGGCACTGGAGAAACTTTAACAACCAAGTAGACAAAAGTTCCTGCCCTCAGGGGACTCCTACTCCAGTGGGGGATCCAGGCAGGAAGAAAATAAGAAAGTGTAGAGAGTGACAGATGTTAAGTGTGGTGAAGGAAAACCTTCAGGAAAGGTATGGGGTGTGGGGTGGGGACAGGGTGTCTGCTAGTTCAGAGAAAGGCCAGGCTGGAGGCTGTAAGAAGCAACATGAATTTGCTCATAGCTCCGTAAATCCTCCCCACAGGACCCAGAGATGACATCTCTTCCCCGTTGAGCGAGCCCCATCCCCCACTCCCCATGTGGATTCAGTGGTGTCGCCCAATTCCCTTGCCCGCATCCAACGATGTGGACATGGAGAAAGGCCTGCAGGGGTGGCCTGGAAGCCTCCCTCCTCAGGGAAATTGGAGGATAAGAGACAAGAGCCCACCCTCCAAAGAAGAGGCTTCCAGGTTGAGGGAACAGCATGAGCAAAGGCTCAGAGGCAGGAACAGGGAGGAGTGTGGGAAGAGGTCAGGTGGTTTGCAGCCCTACTGGAGAAGGAAGAAGGGGGAAGAGCACTGATTCTGTTGTGCAGAGAGGATGCAGGAGAGGAAAGCAGCTCAGCCCAGTGATGGATGACCCAGCTTTCTCTGTGCAGAGCAAGCACTCCACCTACCAGGTGTGTAAGCCAAGGGTTTTCAAGGAGACTAAGGCATCTTCCATATCTGACATCCATCATTCATCTTGTCCCTCAGGCCTTTCAGTTCCAAAGATCAAAGGAGGTGCCCTCTGCCTATGACCTGCACGTGCTGACCATGATCCCAGGACTCAGTTACAGGCACTACAGCATCCAGCCCAGTAGGAGGCCCCAGGAGGCCACTGGGGAGCCTGTGATCTCCTTGGCCAGCTCCAGGCAGTTTGAACTTAGACTCAGGAGAAGTGGCAGGTAGGTGGGTAGAAGCCTAGTGCCTGTGAAGAATGACTGCTACACCGTGTTCCTAGACAAGGACACCACTTGATGCACAGCATCTGGGAGAGGTGAGGTGCAGCTGTTGCTGCCTCTGAGGCCAGGAGGACCCTGGGACCTGGGCAAGGAATGCCCTTCCTGGTCTCCATTTCCTCAGCTGCAGGGCGAGGGTGTGAGGGTGGGGTAGCTCCCTGCAGTGCAATCAGGTTTACATTTAGCAGTGAGAATCTAGGCCAGATCCATATAGCCGTTCTTGAATTTGTTTATTCCAAAGAGTTTGATTCACGGAAAACGGGACATTGCAGATCACATCCTGGGAATTGGTACTAGCCATGTTATCTACTTTTTAATATTCAGAGCCACAAAAATCCATCTATTCACCCACACTCCCATCCATCTATGCACTCACCCACCCACTCATCTATGCACCTAACTGCACGTTTCCATCCATCATCCATCAACGTATCCATCCATCCTATTCATCCATCCATTCATCCATCCTTCCTTCCATCCATTCATCCACTCAAATATTTCTTCACTCACCAGCATTCTTTGGCAGCTGAGCCCAGGAAAGTCTCCCCAGAGTTTGAAGCCTCTATGTGCATGCTCAGGTTTCATTCCAGGCAGTTTCTATTCCTCTTCAGCTTCTTGTCCAACACATCCACTTCTGTTTCTTGATGTGATCTCCTAACAAAGCAGAAGTCTGTGGGTGGGGGGAGTGGACAGGAAACTTGGGAGAGCATCTGGCAGAAAGTGAGGTAAGGAAAGAGAAGGAAGAGGCAGACAGAGAAGGGGAGGAAGGCAGGGTGCATCGGTGTGAAGTGAGTGTCACCTGGAGCTCAGGCCCGTTGTCTGTCAGCAGTCTGAAAGAACAGACCAGGACCCTCCTGCCCCTGATGGGGCTCAGTCTTCCAGTCAGCCCACAAGTCCTTCTTGAGAGGGCATGAGGCATGGAGGCAGGATAGACTGCAGAGAGTGTTGGGGAACAGCAGAAATGGGGTTTCACCCCAGCAGGTTCTGAGCGCTACCCCGCCCCGGTGTCTGACTGGGAAAGGTGGAGTCTGCAGGCCAGCTTGAGCTCTGCCATCAGAGCTCCATGCACCTTCTGCAGAACCCCTGAAAGGCCAGCTCCAGCTCCCAACCCCTTCCTGCCCACCTTCTCAGGCCCCATGCCCTGCTTGCAGAACCCCTGAAAGATCAGCTTCAGCTCCCAACCCCTCCCTGCCCACCTGCAGATGACTCACGTCTAAGCCACAACCCCACACATTGCTTCCCAGGAGGAGAACTCATGTCCTGCTGTCTCTCTTCCTGACTTTCCCAAGTTTCACCTACATTGCAGTGTGAGTGAAACTCTATTCCTCTTCAGGGCCCAATAACATTCCTCTGACAGATATCCTTAGGCTCATTTGTCCAGTCCTCCTCTTATGAGCATGTGGGTGGTCTCCACTCTGGGGCTATGGTGAAAAAGGCTGCTGTGATTATGAATGGGCAAGATTTTGTGTGGACAAAGGCTTTTCTTTCTCTTGGGTTAGTTCCTAGGAGTGGAATTACTAGGTCACAGGAAACTCTTATGTTATGCTCTTTGTGAAACGGCCGGACTGTTTCCCACGTGCCTGCACCATTTTGCATTCTTATCCAAGTGTATGCGGGTCCAGTTTCTCCACATCGCCACCTACACTTGTGTTTATCTGCCTTTTGGGTATAGCTATGCTAGTGGATATGATGTGGCCTCTCACTGTGCCTTTGATTTGCGTGCCCTGAGAACTACAGACGTTGAACATCTCTCCATGGGCCTGTTGCCCATTTCTGCATCTCCTCTGGTGAAATGTGTTTTTAGATCCTTTGCCCATCTCAAAACTGGGTTGTTCTTTATTATGGAGTTGTAAAACTTCTTTCAACGTAGGAAGAATGACTACAAACAAAGCTGGTGGAGGTAATGAAAACCCAGTTGAACTGTTTCAAATCCTAAAAGATGATGCTGTTTAAGTCCTGCACTCAATATGTCAGCAAATTTGGAAAATTCAGCAGTGGCCACAGGACTGGGAAAGATCAGTTTTCATTCCAGTCCCTAACAACAGCAATTCCAAAGAATGTTCCAGCTACCATACAACTGTGCTCATTTCACAAACAATTCGTTTTTTGGGGGCAAAAGTATTTGCGCTTTCAGACAGCGGATTTTAAATCCTTATGTGTGTGCATGCATGTCGAGTCACATCAGTCAGGCCCAACTCTTTTTGGCCCTGTGAATCACAGCCCGCCAGGCTCCCTGTCCATGGGATTCCTCTGGCAGGAACACTGGAGTGGGTTGCCGAGCCCTCCTCCACAAGATCTTCCCAACCCAGAGATCTAACCCACATGGCTCACATCTTCTGAATTGGCAGGTGGGTTCTTTACCTCTAGTGCCACCTGGGAAGCTCCTTAAATAATTATAACTAGGCCCAAATCCATCTTTATTAATCAAAATAGGGACCATTACAATTAACACATTTTTGGCAATGAGAAAAAAAGTGTTTATTCCTATAGCATAAAAACTTGTGCTTCAGGATACCATGAACTCTTGGAAAGCATTTTCTGTCTCCTGCTGATTGTGGAAGCATTTGAGAGTTACTGAGCATACTTCTCTGGTGTAATTGTTTCTCTGGCGTATAGAAAGCTGTAGTTGGATCAAATGGGCAGCAGACCACCAAACAGTGACTATGATTTTTCATTTTTAGTGCAAGTTTCACTTTGGGAAATGTCTTCTCGTAGCTTCTTCTCGGATAACCAGTGAGCTGGCCATTGATGGTTGTCATACAAAATCCACTTTTGCCACACTTCATGATTTGATTGAGAATTGGTTCATCATTGTTGTATAGAATAAGAAAAGATGAGACTCAAAAGGCTGATTTTTAAATTTTTGGTCAGCTCATGAGCGAGTGAAGTTGCTCAGTCATGTCTGACTCTTTGCGACCCCATAGACTGCAGCCTACCAGGCTCCTCTGTCCATGGGATTTTCCAGGCAAGAGTACTGGAGTGGGGTGCCAGCACCCATTCATTAAGCGTTTTCATCTTTCTAATTTTCTTCAAATGCTGAATGATGGCAGATTTTCGACACTGAATTCTTTGACAACTTCTCACGTGGTTGTAAGAGGACCAGCTTCAATAGTGGCTCTCAGTTGGTTGTTGTCAACTTTCGATGGCCAGCCAATACTCTCCTCATCTTCAAGACACTCATCTACCTTGCAAAACTTCTTGAACCATCACATTACTGTACATTTGTTAGCAGTTCCTGGGCCAAATGCATTGTTGATGTTGCAAGTTGTCTCTGCTGCTTTACCACTTATTTTGAACTCAAATAAGAAAATTGTTGAAATTTGCTTTTATCTAACATCATTTCTGTAGCATAAAATAAATGTAAAACAAATAGGAAGTAATGTCATTAGCAGAAAAACATAAAGTGAGAAATGCACATTGAAATGACACATAACTTCATTTATTAAAGAATGTATTTCAATATCAAAAAGCAAATTTCAACAATGCAAAAACTATAAGTATTTTGCACCAACTCTAGCTAGGTTATGCTCAAATTCCTTCAAGACAGACATCTGCAATAAGTGAACCAAGGACTTCCAGATATACAACCTCAGTTTCGAAGAGGCAAAGGAATGAGAAATCAAATTGCCAACATTTATTGGATCATAGAAAAGCAAGGGAATTCCAGGAAAATATCTGCTTCATTGACTACATTAAAGCCTTTGACTAAGTGTATCACATCAAATTGTGGAAAATTCTGGAACAGACTGGAATACAAGCCCACCTTATCCTTCTCCTGAGAAATATATATGAGGTTAAGAAGCTACAGTTAGAAGTGGACATGGAACAATGGACTGGTTTCAAACTGGGGAAGGAATACATCTAGGTTGTATATTGTCTTCCTGCTTATTTAACTTACATGCCGGGTGTATCTTGCAAAATGTTGGGCTGGATGAATCATAAGCTGGAATCAAGATTGCTGAGAGAAATATCAACAATCTCAGATGTGCAAATGATACTACTCTAATGACAGAAAGTGAAGAGGAACTGAAGAGCCTCTTGATGAGGGTGATGAGGAAAGTGAAAAAGCCATCCTGAAACTCCACATTCAAAAAACTAAGATCATGGCATCTGGTCTCATCTCTTCATGGCAAATATGAGGGGAAAAAATGGAAGTAATGACACATTTGATTTTCTTTGGCTCCAAAAATCATTGTGACGGTGACTGCAGCCATGAAATTAAAAGATGCTTACTCCTTGGAAGGAAAGCTTTGACAAACCTAGACAGTGTATTAAAAGCAGAGACATCACTTTGCCAACAAAAGTCCATATATATCAAGAAGAAGAAGTAGAAGTGAAGTCACTCAGTCGTGTCTGACTCTTTGTGACCCTGTGGACTCTAGCCTACTAGGCCCCTCTGTCCATGGGATTTTCCAAGCAAGAGTACTCTAGGGCATCTTCCCAACCCAGGGATCGAACCTGGGTCTCCTGCATTATATACAAATGCTGTACCATCTGAGCCACCAGGGAAGTCCAAAATATATCAAAGCTATGGTTTTTCCAATGGTCATGTACAGATGTGAGAGCTGGAACATAAAGAAGGCTGAGTGCCAAAGAGTTGATGCTTTTGAACTGTGGTGCTGGATAAGGCTCTTGAGAGTCCCTTGGACTGCAAGGAGATCAAAACAGTCCGTCCTGAAGGAGATCAGCCCTGAATATTCATTGGAAGGACTGATGCTGAAGCTGAAGCTCCAACACTTTGGCCACCTGATGTGAAGAAACGACTCATTGGAAAAGCCCCTGATGCTGGGAAGGATTGAAGGCAAAAGGAGAATGGTGTGACAGAGGGTGAGCTGCTCAGATAGCACCACTGACTCAATGGACATAAATCTGAACCAACTCTGGGAGAGAGTGGAGTACAGGGGAGCCCACTGTGCTGCAGTCCATGGGGTCACAAAGAGCCGGACATGTATTGTCCATCTGAACAACAACAATAATACGAGTTCTTCCTATTTTCTAGACACACATCCATCTTCAGGTGCATGATTTGTGAATGTCTCTCATAGTGGGGTTTGACTTGCAAGTTTCAACATGGCACTGAGAGGACATCTTATGAAAGGAAGCTAGGGGTGGGGGCCTGGGGTCAGATGAGAAAGGCTTGGGTGCCAGACTGATGAAAATGGTTCTTTCCCTCCTCCCCTCTTCTAAGGAGCTCAGGTGGGCGCTCCTCCAAGACCTCTTTTTTCCTTGGCCACAAGAACCCTACGGAAATCCACAAAGGAGCACAGACATGTCACTTCTTCAACCCCTGCTGCCAGCCAGGGCCAGCTGGGATACAAATGCATAGCTGTGCCTTTGCTTAGGCCACACCCAGGGCAACAATGCAAATCCATGTGTGCAAGGCTCTGAGCCGATTCCTCCCTTATCCCCAGTGTATCCATGCCACCAGTCCTAACCTAAGGGAGTGAGAATGGAGTGTGACTTTAGAACTGAGTCTGAGTCCTTCTTGGCACTTCCTGTGTGTGGGATCTCAGGAAATGAGGTCACATCTCCCAGAGCGCTATGCCTCTGTCCTGAGATGTGTTCATAATGCCTACTTGTGAGGGTCCGGAGAAAAGGATGAAGGGTTAAGTGAAGGCCCTGGCAAGTGACATGGGGACAGCACCAGTGTGACAGACTTCCACGATGTCCTGGCTTGATGACCTCCTGAAGGAGTAGATATCCCCCTGCTGGCATCTAGGATAAGGGGCCAGGCTAATGAAGGCAAAGCCTCTGCAGACATGATACATTCTCTACTTGTATCCTCAGGAGCTTGCACTGAAGCCTGTGTGCCCTCCTCTGTGGAATCCAATCCTGGACACAGATAGGGTCTGATGCTGCGTGGGCTCTGGTGGGTCCAGCCAGCTCTCCTCCAAGCCAAGTGTGTGAACTTCACTGAGTGGTCTCATAGCTGTCACTGAAGAGCTGAGGAGGTTGCTTGTGTCCACCCCTGGTTCCAGGCTGGCATCTCCATGGAGGCTCTGTGAGCCTGGTTCTCGCATAATGATGGCACATTGGCCATGACGATGATGCTCTTTTCTCTCTCCTTCCTGTGCAGGCGGAGTAACCGAACAGTACTGGTGACCCAGAGTTTCATGGAGTATCATGTGAAGAGTGATGTCAAGCATGGCCCCATTTCAGATAATTATGTGTTTACACCCAATGGTAGAGCAGAGCCAGAGTGGGAGGCTGTGAGGATGGAAATTGTGGAGGGGCCGCTGGTGACTGAGATCCAGCAGTACTTCTACAGGTGAGGGCATGAAGTAATGACACATTTGATTTTCTTTGGCTCCAAAAATCATTGTGACGGTGACTGCAGCCATGAAATTAAAAGATGCTTACTCCTTGGAAGGAAAGCTTTGACAAACCTAGACAGTGTATTAAAAGCAGAGACATCACTTTGCCAACAAAAGTCCATATATATCAAGAAGAAGAAGTAGAAGTGAAGTCACTCAGTCGTGTCTGACTCTTTGTGACCCTGTGGACTCTAGCCTACTAGGCCCCTCTGTCCATGGGATTTTCCAAGCAAGAGTACTCTAGGGCATCTTCCCAACCCAGGGATCGAACCTGGGTCTCCTGCATTATATACAAATGCTGTACCATCTGAGCCACCAGGGAAGTCCAAAATATATCAAAGCTATGGTTTTTCCAATGGTCATGTACAGATGTGAGAGCTGGAACATAAAGAAGGCTGAGTGCCAAAGAGTTGATGCTTTTGAACTGTGGTGCTGGATAAGGCTCTTGAGAGTCCCTTGGACTGCAAGGAGATCAAAACAGTCCGTCCTGAAGGAGATCAGCCCTGAATATTCATTGGAAGGACTGATGCTGAAGCTGAAGCTCCAACACTTTGGCCACCTGATGTGAAGAAACGACTCATTGGAAAAGCCCCTGATGCTGGGAAGGATTGAAGGCAAAAGGAGAATGGTGTGACAGAGGGTGAGCTGCTCAGATAGCACCACTGACTCAATGGACATAAATCTGAACCAACTCTGGGAGAGAGTGGAGTACAGGGGAGCCCACTGTGCTGCAGTCCATGGGGTCACAAAGAGCCGGACATGTATTGTCCATCTGAACAACAACAATAATACGAGTTCTTCCTATTTTCTAGACACACATCCATCTTCAGGTGCATGATTTGTGAATGTCTCTCATAGTGGGGTTTGACTTGCAAGTTTCAACATGGCACTGAGAGGACATCTTATGAAAGGAAGCTAGGGGTGGGGGCCTGGGGTCAGATGAGAAAGGCTTGGGTGCCAGACTGATGAAAATGGTTCTTTCCCTCCTCCCCTCTTCTAAGGAGCTCAGGTGGGCGCTCCTCCAAGACCTCTTTTTTCCTTGGCCACAAGAACCCTACGGAAATCCACAAAGGAGCACAGACATGTCACTTCTTCAACCCCTGCTGCCAGCCAGGGCCAGCTGGGATACAAATGCATAGCTGTGCCTTTGCTTAGGCCACACCCAGGGCAACAATGCAAATCCATGTGTGCAAGGCTCTGAGCCGATTCCTCCCTTATCCCCAGTGTATCCATGCCACCAGTCCTAACCTAAGGGAGTGAGAATGGAGTGTGACTTTAGAACTGAGTCTGAGTCCTTCTTGGCACTTCCTGTGTGTGGGATCTCAGGAAATGAGGTCACATCTCCCAGAGCGCTATGCCTCTGTCCTGAGATGTGTTCATAATGCCTACTTGTGAGGGTCCGGAGAAAAGGATGAAGGGTTAAGTGAAGGCCCTGGCAAGTGACATGGGGACAGCACCAGTGTGACAGACTTCCACGATGTCCTGGCTTGATGACCTCCTGAAGGAGTAGATATCCCCCTGCTGGCATCTAGGATAAGGGGCCAGGCTAATGAAGGCAAAGCCTCTGCAGACATGATACATTCTCTACTTGTATCCTCAGGAGCTTGCACTGAAGCCTGTGTGCCCTCCTCTGTGGAATCCAATCCTGGACACAGATAGGGTCTGATGCTGCGTGGGCTCTGGTGGGTCCAGCCAGCTCTCCTCCAAGCCAAGTGTGTGAACTTCACTGAGTGGTCTCATAGCTGTCACTGAAGAGCTGAGGAGGTTGCTTGTGTCCACCCCTGGTTCCAGGCTGGCATCTCCATGGAGGCTCTGTGAGCCTGGTTCTCGCATAATGATGGCACATTGGCCATGACGATGATGCTCTTTTCTCTCTCCTTCCTGTGCAGGCGGAGTAACCGAACAGTACTGGTGACCCAGAGTTTCATGGAGTATCATGTGAAGAGTGATGTCAAGCATGGCCCCATTTCAGATAATTATGTGTTTACACCCAATGGTAGAGCAGAGCCAGAGTGGGAGGCTGTGAGGATGGAAATTGTGGAGGGGCCGCTGGTGACTGAGATCCAGCAGTACTTCTACAGGTGAGGGCAGCCCCCTGGTTGTGCTCAGCACGTGGAGGTGCTCACAGGCAGGGGAGTGAGGAAATGAGGGCCCGGCATGCTTCAGACACCCAGCTCCTGGACCTGGGCTTGGCACACGGTCCTTCCTCCACGGAAGTTCACTAAAGTCATGTGCTGCTCCCGTCTCTGCAGTCCTGCTCTGCTTGCCTGCGCTGTGCCACCGTGGTGGTGCTGAAGTCCAGAGGTGGGACAGGAGCCCACGGTGGCAGTGACCTAGACGTGAGAGCAGCTCTTGTGTTTTCACGAGCAGGACAGACACAGCCCCCAGGCCTGGTCAGGTAACCAGTCTTCAGAGGACAGGGTCGCTCCTGTTCTATTGCCCAAGCAGGCTACCCAGGCCCCAACCTGCAGGAAGGATGGAGGGGGAAAAACAGAAGGAGAGGAAGAAAGAAAAGAGAAGGGTGGGGCTTCCAGAAGACTCCCAAGGCTTGACCTACCTCTCCTGCTTCTCCTCCAGGGAGGTGAACTACAGTGAGTCCACGTTTGCCATCTTCTCCTGGCTGGCCAATGGACCCCAGGGCTCTGACGGGGAGCTGCTCTGCCATCACATAGAGCAGGAGTACCAGGTGGGCCACTTGGAGCCGAACTGCGAGGCCATCCTGAGGACAAGCACCAAGCTGGACACGGGGCGAGTTCTCTACTTGGACAACGATGGTTACCAGGTGCAGCGCAGGCCCTACAGGAACTCCAAGAGCAACGCCATCACTCGGGTACGTCCCGAGCTGTCCTGGGGGCACAGCAGCCAGAGATAGAATCCTGATGGCAGGTTTTTAGAAGGCAGGAGAGATCCCTTAAGCTCCAGAGCATCTCCCCTAGGGTGTCTGCTCCTCAGGACTGTGGCCCTGGTGTGTTCAGACCTGGTCTCAGAGTTCTGGAGCCACTATGTGTGAGGTGTGTCCCTGAGGTTTCCTGTGTGCACCGTAGGTTCTCTTTGGTCAATGGGTGACCCACTGGGGGTTGCTTGAGGATTAAGCACATGGTACTTGTCTAGGCCTGAATGGGGCATGACCCTCCCTGGTTGCTCTGAGCTGAGCCACAGCCTGTCTTCCAGAGAGAGCTGATCAGGGGCTGAATTCCAAATTCAGTCAGCTCCCAGGGCCTTGCCCTCTATCAGCGTGACCTTGGGTGCATCCCAGGGTGTCCCTGGGCCTTGGTGCTCTCCTGGGAAGACAGTGACCTCCCCCAGATCTGTGCTGAGCACTGGGATGATCCAGGGGCAGCACCATGCTGGGCGCCTCCTGAGCCTCGGTCCCTGTTAGTTGTCTCTCCTTCCACTGGGGCCCTGAGAAGGGGTGTGGTTCCTCCCTGCTCTGTCTTCCATGAGCCTCTGTCCCTTCATCGCTGTGGCTGGTCCTCACCCACTGTGGTCTGGGATCCCGAGGGTCCAGGACCATCAATGCAGACCAGTTTGCTCCAATAGAACAAACAAATGGAACAAAAGGTTGTATGAGCACTTTCCAGTCCAGACACCAGCCCCTTTCTACTTGGGAACCACTGGCTAGGGGCATCTCAGGCTGGATGGGCAGAAATGTCTCATTCTCTCCCTGCACTAGGGGGACCTTGGGGGCACATTTTACAGATGGGAAAACTGAGGCTTGGGCAGGCTGAGTCCCCCAGGGCATAAGGTCAGGAAGCAGTGGTGCTGGATTTGAATCCCAGTGTGTCCATCTCACAAGTCAGAGTCCCTCCTCGCACTACCACACCACCCTGGGCTGCTACTGCTGCACCCATGCAGGAGGCCGCCTGGGGCCAGAGGGAGACCCTGGACCTGCTGGCTGGCCTGGCCCACTGCCCTCACCACCAGCCTGCCTATGTTTCTGTCCACAGAATTACTACCCATGGTCCAATCAGCCTTCATCCAGGACAGACGCAGCAGGCTGGTGCTGCTCTCCACACAGGCACATGGCATCTCCAGCCAAGGGAACGGGCAGGTGGAGGTAGGAGGGGGCCCTCTGATCACTCTTGGGGATCCCAGGGCCCAGGCAGGCCCAGTCAGACAGTTGTCCCCTGCAGGTCATGCTCCACCAGCGGCTGTGGAACAATCACAAGGGTGCCCTGGGCAACAATCTCACACTGAACGACACCTCAGTCGTCCACCCAATGCTCTGGCTCCTTCTGGGATCCAGGACCCTCACCCGTGGCCTGTGCCAGAGGAGTGGGCTGGCGCTGCATCACCGGCCTGTCGTGATGCTCAGAGAGATGAACGGTGAGGTGGGGGGTCCCTTCAGTGCACCTGTCATCACTGCCCCGGGTAAGCCGACCTGTCTAGCGCTGGGGCTGAGCTGGTGCCCGCAGGGATCTGGGCTACTATGGGGCAGGAAGTGACCAGGGGCCTCAGATGCAGGACTCTCATTTTAAATGTGAGCAACCTGAGGTGCAAAGAGGGTCCAATGAGTTGTTAAAAGTCATACAGCTGCGTGTGTGTGTGTGTGTATTAGTTGCTAAGTCGTGTCTGACTCTGCGACCCCACGGACTGTAGCCCACCAGCTCCTCTGTCCAAGGAATTCTCCAGGCAAGAATACTGGAATGGGTTGCCATTTCCTCCACCAGGGATCTTCTTGATCCAGGGATCGAAGCCACATCTCCTGCATTCCAGGCAGTTTCTTTACCGTCTGAGCCACCAAGGAAGCCCCAGGGAAGGTCTTGAGACTCCTGTTTCAAGAGCAGAGATGCCAGGGAAAGGTTCTGATTGGCCCAGATCGAATCACGTGACCCAAGCCTGACCAATCACTGAGGCCTGGGAACTGTAAAGAGATGGCAGCTCCAGCTGGAGCCCAGAGTTGAGCCGAGCATCTCCTGGAGGAGGAGGGCTGAGTCCCACTGGGCAAAGGCAGCGATAGACGACAGCACGGGAGCTGGCGGCTGAGACCTTGTTCACAGAGCAGGTCTCTGTGTGAACTCCCTGCAAATTCTTGAAGAAATGGCGTCTTCTCTGTGCTCCCATCCGCCAGTCTGCAGTTTGAACCGGCTGGACCAGAGATTCAAGGCAGGCTGGGGCGTTTGGGCTTCAGGCTGCTTCAGGCTGCCTCAGGCTGCCGGCCGTGTGGGCCACAGGTGGGAGGGAGTGCGATCAGATGAAGTGGGGGACTCAGTGTGGCGAGCTGTGAGAGTCAGGAGGAGAGTTTGGCCCAAAGCCTCTCCTTGTCCGTCTGCCTTGCAGAGATTGCCCCGCGTGGCTCAGGCTCCAGGCAGCAAGAGGCTGTGACGCTGCCCCCAGGCGTCCACCTGCAGACCCTCAGCATCCCCGGCTGGAAGTACAGCTCAAACCACACAGAGCACCTGCGGACTCTCCAGAAAGGTGCGGCAGGTGTTCAGGTGTCCAGACTCACTCCTGCCTCCCCATGTCAGCCCGGTCCCCCA
>SJYG01000137.1:4040316-4079641 GCA_006410535.1 Litocranius walleri | reverse complement strand
AGCCTGACCAATCACTGAGGCCTGGGAACTGTAAAGAGATGGCAGCTCCAGCTGGAGCCCAGAGTTGAGCCGAGCATCTCCTGGAGGAGGAGGGCTGAGTCCCACTGGGCAAAGGCAGCGATAGACGACAGCACGGGAGCTGGCGGCTGAGACCTTGTTCACAGAGCAGGTCTCTGTGTGAACTCCCTGCAAATTCTTGAAGAAATGGCGTCTTCTCTGTGCTCCCATCCGCCAGTCTGCAGTTTGAACCGGCTGGACCAGAGATTCAAGGCAGGCTGGGGCGTTTGGGCTTCAGGCTGCTTCAGGCTGCCTCAGGCTGCCGGCCGTGTGGGCCACAGGTGGGAGGGAGTGCGATCAGATGAAGTGGGGGACTCAGTGTGGCGAGCTGTGAGAGTCAGGAGGAGAGTTTGGCCCAAAGCCTCTCCTTGTCCGTCTGCCTTGCAGAGATTGCCCCGCGTGGCTCAGGCTCCAGGCAGCAAGAGGCTGTGACGCTGCCCCCAGGCGTCCACCTGCAGACCCTCAGCATCCCCGGCTGGAAGTACAGCTCAAACCACACAGAGCACCTGCGGACTCTCCAGAAAGGTGCGGCAGGTGTTCAGGTGTCCAGACTCACTCCTGCCTCCCCATGTCAGCCCGGTCCCCCAACCCTTCACCAGACAAAGGACCTTCCTCAGAGTCGTCCAGGCTCTGTGAGGTCACCTGGTTTCTTTATCTGCGCAATGAGGGATCTGAGGCCCACAGGGAGGCAGGTCACTCAGCAAGCAGGAACAAGGTGGGTCTGGATAATATCAGATGCAGTGACTGTGTACAGAGGGAAGCCCCCAGCAGGTGATCAGGGACGGCTTCCTGGAGGAGGCAACAGCTGCCAGGTACCCATTATTCATATCACCAAGGCGTTTGCTCCACCGTACCTGCTCTGTTACACTGCATGTATCTCAATGGCATATGCCTCAGCTTCCCCCTCTGCTCTCAGAGACCCACCAAGGGCTGTCACCCTCCAGTGTAAGAGTCTGTGGAATGAGGAGGAGGGAAAGAGGCAGAAGCCAAAGGGCATCTTTGTCCCTGATAGAGGGTTGTTGCTGAGTGTGGCTCAACTCTAGATGAAGGTGGCTGGGCTGGTCAAGTCCATCCTGTTAGAGAGAGATTTAGACTGAGCCAGGGGAGCCACAGCCACAAGGGATGCTGTGAGGCCTGCTTCCCCTCCTGTTGCTTGAAACCTCAATGAAACACCACCTGCATGATCATTGCCGTCATTATCATTATCGTCACCACCATCTTCATCACCATTATGCTCGTCAACTTCATGTTCTGCACCGAGAAGTCCTTCCCTGATTCTAGAGCTCAAGTTCCTAACCTTGGCTCTACGAATGGAGAGAAGAGAATTTGCAGACCTCTTAGGCTGCAGTAACAAGGAGCCCAGAGCAGCACTGTCCTCCCACAGCATAGGTCATTTTGTCCCCGTGTTCTGTGGGATGGGCAAGACTGCCCTCCTCATCTGGTCTCAAAGGACCAGAAGATGGAGGCTGTATTGTAACACGTTTCCTATGTCTCGGTGGCAGAAATAACACCGCAGTGACTGTGTACAGTCACATTTGTGATGGTGCCTCATCTTCAGGGTTACAAGGCCACACCTTCCTTCACAGGGGCTGAGGCAGAGAGAATCTTCCAGAGAACAGGAGGCTGGAGGGACAGGTCCAGTGAGGACCTCACCAGTGAATAAGAACGAAGACTTTCCAGACTTCAGCAATGGCCGTGGTGTGGATGGTGGGAGGTGGCCACTTTGGCTGCACCTCGGTTGGAGTCCTCCCTGCACCTGAGTTGGAGTCCTCCCCCTTCCTCCTTTATGCACACCAGCTGTGTGTCTGGGCAAGTGCCGGGCCCTCTCTGAGCCTTGTTTGGTCATCTGCCAAGTGGGGCTGTGTTAGCTGCCTCCGAGGGAGGGTGAAGATGTGAAAGGGAGGTGAGAGTGTAAAGCACCAGCCGAGACTGTCCTCAGGCCGCCTTCCTTCCGTCCCCAAGACCGAAAGCACGAGGCCAAGGCAGACCTCCGCCGTGTCCTGCTGCGGCTCCAGCACCTGTATAGGGTGGACCAGGACCCCATGCTGTCTCGGCCTGTGACAGTGAACCTGCGGGTAACCTGCCCCTCCCGTGTCCACACCGACATCACTGAGTCGGGCCCCAGGAGGAGGCACCCTTGGGAGACAAACTCTGGTGTGACTACCCAGACTCAGATCAATTCAGTTCAGTCACTCAGCTGTGTCCGACTCTTTGCGACCCCATGAATTGCAGCACGCCAGGCCTGCCTGTCCATTACCATCTCCCAAGTTTCACTCAGACTCACATCCATCAAGTCAGTGATGCCATCCAGCCATCTCATCCTCTGTTGTCCCTCTTCTCCTGCCCCCAATCCCTCCCAGCATCAAAGTCTTTTCCAATGAGTCGACCCTTCTCATGAGGTGGCCAAAGTACTGGAGTTTCAGCTTTAGCATCATTCCTTCCAAAGAAATCCCAGGGTTGATCTCCTTCAGAATGGACTGGTTGGATCTCCTTGCAGTCCAAGGGACTCTCAAGAGTCTTCTGCAACACCACAGTTCAAAAGCATCAATTCTTTGGCCCTCAGCCTTCTTCACAGTCCAACTCTCACATCCATACATGACTACTGGAAAAACCATAGCCTTGACTAGACGGACCTTAGTTGGCAAAGTAATGTCTCTGCTTTTGAATATACTATCTAGGTTGGTCATAACTTTTCTTCCAAGGAGGAAGCCTCTTCTAATTTCATGGCTGCAGTCACCATCTGCAGTGATTTTGGAGCCCCAAAAAATAAAGTCTGACACTGTTTCTACTGTTTCCCCATCTATTTCCCATGAAGTGATGGGACCAGATGCCATGATCTTCGTTTTCTGAATGTTGAGCTTTAAGCCAACTTTTTCACTCTCCTCTTTCACTTTCATCAAGAGGCTCTTTAGTTCCTCTTCACTTTCTGCCATAAGGGTGGTGTCATCTGCATATCTGAGGTTATTGATATTTCTCCCGGCAATCTTGATTCCAGCTTGTGTTTCTTCCAGTCCAGCGTTTCTCATGATGTACTCTGCATAGAAGTTAAATAAGCAGGGTGACAATATACAGCCTTGACGTACTCCTTTTCCTATTTGGAACCTGTCTGTTGTTCCATGTCCAGTTCTAACTGTTGGTTCCTGGCCTGCATATAAATTTCTGAAGAGGCAGGTCAGGTGGTCTGGTATTCCCATCTCTTTCAGAATTTTCCACAGTTTATTGTGATCACACAGTCAAAGGTTTTGGCATAGTCAATAAAGCAGAAATCGATGTTTTTCTGGAACGCTCTTGCTTTTTCGATGATCCAGTGGATGTTGGCAATTTGATCTCTGGTTCCTCTGCCTTTTCTAAAACCAGCTTGAACATCAGGGAGTTCATGGTTCACATATTGCTGAAGCCTGGCTTGGAGAATTTTAAGCATTATTTTACGAGCATGTGAGATGAGGGCAATTGTGCAGTAGTTTGAGCATTCTTTGGCATTGCCTTTCTTTGGAATTGGAATGAAAACTGACCTTTACCAGTCCTGTGGCCACTGCTGAGTTTTCCAAATTTGCTGGCATATTGAGTGCAGCACTTTCACAACATCATCTTTCAGGATTTGAAACAGCTCACCTGGAATTCCATCACCTCCACTAGCTTTGTTTGTAGTGATGCTTTCTAAGGCCCACTTGACTTCACATTCCAGGATATCTGGCTCTAGATTAGTGATCACATCATTGTGATTATCTGGTTCGTGAAGATCTTTTTTTGTATAGTTCTTCTGTGTATTCTTGCCATCTCTTCTTAATATCTTCTGCTTCTGTTAGGTACATACCATTTCTGTCCTTTATCGAGCCCATCTTTGCATGAAATGTTCCCTTCGTATCTCTAATTTTCTTGAAGAGATCTCTAGTCTTTCCCATTTGTTCTGTTCCTCTATTTCTTTGCATTGATCGCTGAAGAAGGCTTTCTTATCTCTCCTTGCTATTCCTTGGAACTCTGCATTCTTTCCTTTTCTCCTTTGCTTTTCACTTCTCTTCTTTTCACAGCTATTTGTAAGTCCTCCCCAGACAGCCATTTTGCTTTTTTTTTTGCATTTCTTTTCCATGAGGATGGTCTTGATCCCTGTCTCCTATACAATGTCATGAACCTCATTCCATAGTTCATCACTCTATCAGATCTAGGCCCTTAAATCTATTTCTCACTTCCACTGTATAATCATAAGGGATGTGATTTAGGTCATACATGAATGGTCTAGCGGTTTTCCCTACTTACTTCAATTTAATTCTGAATTTGGTAATAAGGAGTTCATGATCTGAGCCACAGTCAGCTTCTGGTCTTGTTTTTGTTGATTGTATAGAGCTTCTCCATCTTTGGCTGCAAAGAATATAATCAATCTGATTTCAGTGTTGACCATCTGGTGATGTCCATGTTTAGAGTCTTCTCTTGTGTTGTTGTAAGAGGGTGTTTGCTATGACCAGTGCATTTTCTTGGCAAAACTCTATTAGTCTTTGCCATGCATCATTCTGCATTGCAAGGCCAAATTTACCTGTTACTCCAGGTGTTTCTTGACCTCCTACTTTTTGCATTCAGTCCCCTCTAATGAAAAGGGCATCTTTTTTGGGTGTTAGTTCTAAAAGGTGTGGTAGGTCTTCATAGAACTGTTCAACTTCAGCTTCTTCAGCATTACTGGTTGGGCCATAGACTTGGATTACCGTGATATTGAATGGTTTTCCTTGGAAACGAACAGAGATCATTCTGTCGCTTTTGAGACTGCATCCAAGTACTGCATTTCAGACTCTTTTGTTGACCATGAGGGCTACTCCGTTTCTTCTGAGGGATTCCTGACTGCAGTAGTAGATATAATGGTCATCTGAGTTAAATTCACCCATTCAAGTCCCTTTTAGTTCACTGATTCATAGAATGTCGATGTTCACCCTTGCCATCTCTTGTTTGACCACTTCCAATTTGCCTTTATTCATAGATCTGACATTCCAGGTTCCTATGCAGTATTGCTCTTTACAGCATCAGACTTTGCTTCTATCACCAGTCACATCCATAGCTGGGTATTGGTTTTGTTTTGGCTCCATCCCTCATTCTTTCTGGAGTTATTTTCCACTGATCTCCAGTAGCATATTGGGCACCTACTGAACTGGGGAGTTCCTCTTTCAGTATCCTATCATTTTGCCTTTTCATACTGTTCATGGGGTTCTCAAGGCAAGAATACTGAAGTGGCTTGCCATTCCCTTCTCCAGTGGACCACATTCTGTCAGACCTCTCCACCATGACCCGCCCATCTTGGGTGCCCCGCGGGCATGGCTTATTTTCATTGAGTTAGACAAGGCTGTGGTCCTTGTGTGATTAGATTGACTAGTTTTCTGTGAGTGTGGTTTCAGTGTGTCTGCCCTCTGATGCCCTCTTGCAACACCTACCATCTTACTTGGGTTTCTCTTACCTTGGGCATGGGGTATCTCTTCACAGCTGCTCCAGCAAAGTGCAGCTGCTGCTCCAGACTCAGATGGCACCTGGCAAACACCACATCAGGGTGGTCTCACAAAGGAACTGGGTGTCCCTCACTCTTCCTCACGGTGGTCTTCTGAATTTGCCACCATGTAGCACACATGTTTTTTGTCTATCATTTTTTCTTGTAGTACATCTTCTTGCACAACACAGAAGTTAAATGCTTAATAAGAAAGTGAACGATTCTTACACAGACTCCCTAGTGGGTGGTCAGAGTCATACAGTCCAAGGGCGAGTCTGGATGCTTCCTCTGGGCTTTGTGGGCCCCTGGGCTCTGGGCCTCAGTCTCCTCACCTGTAAACAGGGAGGAGAGAGTCTTTGCCCACAGGGATGCTGAGAGGCTGGGGTGGGACTGTGTGCACACAGGTGCCTGGGACTTAGCACACCTGACGGGTGTCAGTGTCCCAGACCCCAATCTCGGTCCTCTCAAGCTGGCACGGCCCTCAGGAGCAGATGTAAAGGCAGAGATAGCAGCAGCACAGGGAGCCTGCCCCCCATGCCTTCCCCTCCCCCAGGCCAGGAAAGCTCCTGCAGAACAACCCCCACTCTCAGGGCAGCTGCCTGTCCTTCCTCCCAGGAAGAGTGTTCACCCACCTCTCCTCTCAGCCTGGAGGTTGGTTTGATGCTCATTCAGGGAAAGGGGATACAGAACATAACTGACATCATCCCAGGGCCATGCAGAGCTCCCGGGAGCATCACGGAGAGACAGGCACTCGATATTGGAGTGGCTCAACGTGCCTGTCACCTGCTGGGAGTGCTGATCCAATTCAGCCCTGGGTGGTCAGTCCCCCTCCAGCCCCCCACCAGCTTCAGTTCCTCATCTGTAAAATGGGACTGCCCCTCCTCCCACACGGACTTGCACTACAATGAATGTGGGGGATGCTGGGCCCTGGGCCCTGGTGCGGCCACCCTGCTGCTGCTGTCGGATTCTCTGCTCAGATTTGGGGTCTGGGTGCTCACCTCTCCCTGTGCTCTGTCCTGCAGTCTTTGCTGAGGGGACTGGGCTCCTTGGTGTCTGTGGAGGAGCGCTCACTAACAGGGACCTGGGATGTGAGCAAGATGTATCGCTGGACCTGGAGCACAGGGGACCCTCACCGCCACAGAGGTTCAGACGCCCTGGTCCTGCCCCTGCCCTGAGTCTCCAGCCTGACCCCCAGCCAGACCCCAGCTCTGCCCCTAAGGCCTGTGTGACCTGGAGCTGACCATCCTCCTTCTCAGGGTCTCAGTCTCCTGAATCAACCAAAGAAGATTGTAGACTCTAAGTTCCAGTTCAGTTTCCATCTGCCAGGGCTCCACACAGAGTGTATGTGTCTATATGTGTGTGGCTGTGTGAATGTTTGTGCACATGTGCATTCAAGACCACACATGCCACCCAGGTCTAGGTAAACCCAAGATTTGCATGTGTACCCCAAGGGATTGTGATACCCTCCATGGTGTGCATTACGCTGCACACCCGACATTTACCCCTGTGAACTCCAGGCTACTTCTTGCCTCCCAGCGTTTACCAGTGCTCCCCCCTCCACCTGGTTTGCCTTTGATCTTCATCTGGACCAGCTCCTAGTCAGGCTCCCTCAGTTTCATGTCTGAGCCAGGTGTCTCCTCTGCTCCTCCTTCCTTGTCAATTGGCTCTGACCTGTTTATCTCTTCTTTATCTACTGCACCTCAGCATAGTCTGGGTATGTAGGTAGACACTGCAGTTCAGTTCAGTCACTCAGTCATGTCTGACTCTTTGCAAACCCATGAACTGCAGCACACCAGGCTTCCCTGTCCATCACCAACTTTCAGAGCTTACTCAAACTCATGTCCATCAAGTCGGTGATGCCATCCAGCCATCTCATCCTCTATCATCCCCTTCTCCTCCCACCTTCAATCTTTCCCAGCATCAGGGTCTTTTCCAAGGAGTCAGTTCTTCACAGCAGGTGGCCAAAATATTGGAGTTTCAGCTTCAGCATCAGTCCTTCCAATGAATATTCAGGACTGATTTCTTTAGGATTGACGCCTGATGTTGCTGTCCAAGGGACTCCAAAGAGTCTTCTCTAACACCACAGTTCAAAAGCATCAATTCTTCAGCACTCAGCTTTCTTCACAGTCCGATTCTCACATCCATACATGACTACTGGAAAAACCAAAGCTTTGACTAGACAGAACTTTGTTGGCAAAGTAATGTCTCTGCTACTTAATGTGCTGTCTAGGTTGGTCATAACTTTTCTTCTAAGGAGCAAGTGTTTTTTAATTTCATGGTTGCAGTCAGCATCTGCAGTGATTTTGGTAGATCCCTAGCCAGTGTATTACAGACTGATGGAATGAAGGATATTTAGTTGGGAAAAAAAGGATGTAAGGAAGGAAGGAAAGTATGGATGCAGGAAGATACATGGTTGGATAATCGATGGATGAAAGATGAGTGGAAGGAAGGAAGCAACATGGATGGATGATGTATGCATGGGTGGATAGACGAGAAGATGGATGGAAAGAAGTTGGATGGTTGATGGAAGACTAAAGGTTGGATGGAGTGACAACAACAGACGGGTGGAGGAACTGGATTCAGGGATGGATGGATGGATGGACAGATGGATGGCAGCAGGTGTGGACGAATGGATGAAATACTTCCATCCCAAGCATGAAGCCTAAACCCCAGGGTGTGTCTAAGGAGAGCCCATTGAGGTCAAGGGCAGGGCCCCCTCATGGCCTCAGTGAGAAGGCTCTTAGGCACATATATGGTGTTGCAACCCATGGAGATATGAGGCCAAGTGGGGCCAGGACCCCTGTACATGCTTTCAAAGTGCTGTGCCTTCAGGGGAGGCCAGAAATGAAAGAGGCCCCCCAGAAGTGGAGTCCATCAAGATGGGGCAGCTGAAGGCTGTGACCACAGTGGGAGCCACAGACGCAGTAAGAGCTGTGTTTCCAGGGGGATGTGGGAGGAGGGGGCCTGGGGAAGCAGGTGGTCCAGGGGCTGTGCTGGACAGACCCTCTCTGCTCCCAGGCAACACCATTCAGCCCTCGCCACAGCCAGGAGGCCCCAAGGTCATCATCTACCCGAAGGAGATCCAGACGTTCTTCATTCACTTTCAAGAGCACTGAGCCCTTGGCAGGTTCTTGGTCCCAGGACACAGGAAAGCAGCCTAGAGGAGTGAGGGAAAAGCTGCCAATCTGGTGGGCTAACAGCAGGCAATTGATGGATGGGGGGTGTTCTGACTTCTTTAATAAAATTGCATTAAGTACCTGTGTCTTTCCCTGCCCACTGAAGCCAGCCCTCTCTCTCCTCTCCTGTCACAGTTGGTAGCTTCACACACGCTCACGCTCCTGCTTCACTTGCAAGAGTCAAAGCCAGGAAGTTCTCCCAAAGACAGAAGGAATAATCCTCAGTGATACCAAAAGGCCTGCAACCTTGCTAGATCTCAGCAAGTCCACTACTGCATGCTGGGCACCCACCTCAGGGTGGTGACACCCTTGCAAGGGCCTGGCTCTGCCTATACTGTACAGTGAAGGGAGCTTCTGTGCCGGCTTGGTGTGTGCATCAAGCTGGGAGTCCAACCCCAGACTCTTCTCCTGCCCCAGGCACACCTGTCCAGCAAGAAGGCCCTGAAACGGGCCACCAAAAGATGAAAGAAAACCACAGCATGTGAAATGGAGGACATTTAGCATAAGAATTATTAATGATAAGAAAAGTGCAACCTCCTCTCCTAGGAGTCTGCCCAAAGGACTAAAGCATTCAACCCCCAGGAGCTATTTCATGCATATTCACAGCAGCATTATTCTCAATGACCAAAGGTCGACACAACTGAAGTGCCCATCTAAGACACCTAGATACTGCAAAACTTTCCTTATGCACACAGTGGACGATTACACCACCATTCAATTCAGTTCGGTTGCTCAGTCATGACCAACCCTTTCCGACCCCATGGACTGCAACACACCAGGCCTCCCTGTCCATCACCAACTCCCGGAGCTTACTCAAACTCATGTCCATCGAGTTGGTGATACCATCCAACCATCTTATCCTCTGTCATCCCCTTCTCCTGCCTTCAATCTTTCCCAGCATCAGATTCTTTTCAAATGAGCCAGTTCTTCATGTGCTGTGCCTTCAGGGGAGGCCAGAAATGAAAGAGGCCCCCCAGAAGTGGAGTCCATCAAGATGGGGCAGCTGAAGGCTGTGACCACAGTGGGAGCCACAGACGCAGTAAGAGCTGTGTTTCCAGGGGGATGTGGGAGGAGGGGGCCTGGGGAAGCAGGTGGTCCAGGGGCTGTGCTGGACAGACCCTCTCTGCTCCCAGGCAACACCATTCAGCCCTCGCCACAGCCAGGAGGCCCCAAGGTCATCATCTACCCGAAGGAGATCCAGACGTTCTTCATTCACTTTCAAGAGCACTGAGCCCTTGGCAGGTTCTTGGTCCCAGGACACAGGAAAGCAGCCTAGAGGAGTGAGGGAAAAGCTGCCAATCTGGTGGGCTAACAGCAGGCAATTGATGGATGGGGGGTGTTCTGACTTCTTTAATAAAATTGCATTAAGTACCTGTGTCTTTCCCTGCCCACTGAAGCCAGCCCTCTCTCTCCTCTCCTGTCACAGTTGGTAGCTTCACACACGCTCACGCTCCTGCTTCACTTGCAAGAGTCAAAGCCAGGAAGTTCTCCCAAAGACAGAAGGAATAATCCTCAGTGATACCAAAAGGCCTGCAACCTTGCTAGATCTCAGCAAGTCCACTACTGCATGCTGGGCACCCACCTCAGGGTGGTGACACCCTTGCAAGGGCCTGGCTCTGCCTATACTGTACAGTGAAGGGAGCTTCTGTGCCGGCTTGGTGTGTGCATCAAGCTGGGAGTCCAACCCCAGACTCTTCTCCTGCCCCAGGCACACCTGTCCAGCAAGAAGGCCCTGAAACGGGCCACCAAAAGATGAAAGAAAACCACAGCATGTGAAATGGAGGACATTTAGCATAAGAATTATTAATGATAAGAAAAGTGCAACCTCCTCTCCTAGGAGTCTGCCCAAAGGACTAAAGCATTCAACCCCCAGGAGCTATTTCATGCATATTCACAGCAGCATTATTCTCAATGACCAAAGGTCGACACAACTGAAGTGCCCATCTAAGACACCTAGATACTGCAAAACTTTCCTTATGCACACAGTGGACGATTACACCACCATTCAATTCAGTTCGGTTGCTCAGTCATGACCAACCCTTTCCGACCCCATGGACTGCAACACACCAGGCCTCCCTGTCCATCACCAACTCCCGGAGCTTACTCAAACTCATGTCCATCGAGTTGGTGATACCATCCAACCATCTTATCCTCTGTCATCCCCTTCTCCTGCCTTCAATCTTTCCCAGCATCAGATTCTTTTCAAATGAGCCAGTTCTTCATGTCAGGTGGCCAAAGTATTGGAGTTTCAGCTTCAGCATCAGTCCTTCCAATGGATATTCAGGACTGATCTCCTTTAGGATGGACTGGTTGGATTTCCTGGCCATCCAAGGGACTCTCAAGAGTCTTCTCCAACACCACAGTTCAAAAGCATCAATTCTTCAGCACTCAGCTTTCTTCACAGTCCAACTCTCACATCTGTACATGACTACTGGAAAAACCAAAGCTTTGACTAGGCAGACCTTTGTTGGCAAAGTAATGTCTTTGCTTTTTAATATGTTGTCTAGATTGGTCATGATGTTATACCACCTTAAGAACAAAGAATCTCCTAACATTGTACATAGTGAAGAAAGGCAGACATGAAAGATGCATACTGTGGAATCATGTTTTGAAGAATGTCCAGAATTGGTAAATTTTCTAGTACAGTAGAAGCTGTCTACGATCCCATATCACACTGTATCAGGATCTCACACACCCCACTGTGTAAGGTAGCCACTATATGGAATTTCATATCAGTGCTTCACTGGCTTTTCTTTATTGCCAAGGTTTCTACACAATATGTGTTTAATGATGATAAAACATATGATAACAAAATTTAATATCTGGAATTGTGTGCAAGTTATACCTAACCTAGAGAGTGATCAGTCAACAGATATTCATATAATGGTTTCCTGTGGTTACTATAACAGAGAGCCACAAACTGGGTGTGTTAAGCCGTAGAAAAGACCAGATCAAAGGGTCAGCAGGGCAGCTGCCTTCTGAGTCTGTGTGGGATAACGTGTCCCACACCTCTGTCCCAGCTTCTGGAGATGAATGGACCATCTTTGCCCTTCACTGTGCTGTAGAAGCATCACTTGTTCTGTGCCTTCATCTTCCCAAGGCCTCTGTCCAAATTTCCACTCCTTGTAAGGACATCAGTCAAGCTGAATTAGGGACTCACTCTCAGGACCTTGACTAAAGAATTAAATCTGCAAAGACTTTATTTTCAAACATGATCATTAGGGGTTGAAATTTTAATGTCCAAATTTGGGACAGGACACAATTTAACCCATCACAGTACAGACATTCAGAGACAAATCTGAGGTGTACAATAACTTACTTTATAGTTTATTTAGTGTTTATCAGGTAACTGCTTGTGCAAGGACTTGGAAAGAGCAGAGAGAAACTCACAAAATACCCTCCTTTGTGGAGGACAGACAACAAGGGCAGGAAGGATATTTCATGATGTGCATTGTTTAGTCAAAGCTATGGTTTTCCCAGTAGTCATGTATGGATGTGGGAGTTGGAACATAAAGGAGGCTGAGCCCTGAAATATGGATGATTTTGAACTGCAGTGTTGGAGAAAACTCTTGAGAGTCCCTTGGACTGCAAGGAGATTAAACCAGTCAATTCAAAAAGAAATCAATCTTGAATATCCATTGGAAGGACCGATGCTGAAGCTGAAGCTCCAATACTTTGGCCACCTGATGCAAAGAGCTAACTCACTGATAAAGACCCTGATGCAGGGAAAGATTGAGGGCAAAGGGAGAAGGGGACAACAGAGGATGAGATGGTCGGATGACATCACTAACTCGATGGGCATGAGTTTGAAAAAACTCAGGGAGATGGTGAAGGACAGAGAAGCCTGGGGTGCTACAGTCGATAGGGTCACAAGAGTTAGACATGACTTAGCAACTGAACAACACCACCAACACCAGAAAAAAACTACTGACTACCAGGAAGTAAATCACAGACTGCAACCTTGATAACCAATGTCATAAAGTAATATTATGATTAACAGTTTGATTGTTCATGGACTGGGTTGAGGTGCTGTGAGCCTGCCAGGCACCTTGGTGAACAGGAAGAAAAAGTATCTTCTCTGGTGGAAGCATCTGCAGGGATCAGGCCACAAGAGGTTAGTGGAGGATGGGATAGATGTGAGCAGTTCTCCCGTGGGTGGGGTTCAATCTGAACAGCTATCTGCAGGAGTCTTGGGAAGGAGCCCTAGAAGTCTCACAAGAAGTGCAGTCCTGCTGTGGGAAAATGGTGACCTTGACATTACATAAGTGGTGACTGAATCCTTTCTCCATGGCTGATGAATAATGTGGCCTGAGCAATTCACTTATTTCTCTGAACTTAAAACTGCCAATTAAAAGGAAATACAAACCCTAAATGATACAATGGGCCAGTTAGACCTAATTGATATTTATAGGACATTTCGCCCCAAAACAATGAATTTTACCTTTTTCTCAAGTGTACACGGACCCATCTCCAGGATAGATCACATCCTGGGCCATAAATCTAGCTTTGATAAATTTAAAAAAATGAAATCATTCCAAGCATCTTTTCTGATCACAATGCAGTAAGATTAGACATCAATTCCAGGGGGGGAAAAACTGTTAAAAATTCCAACATACGGAGATTGAACAATATGCTGTTGAATAACCAAAAATCACAGAAGAAATCAAAATATGCATATAAATGAATGAAAATGAAAACACAACAACCCAAAACCTATGGGACACCATTTAAGCAGTGCTAAGGGGAAGGTTCATAGCACTACAGGCTTACCTCAAAGAAAAAGTCAAATAAATAACCTAACTCTACACCTAAAGCAACTAGAAAAGGAAGAAATAAAGAACCCCAGTAGAAGGAAAGAAATCTTAAAAATTAGGGTAGAAATAAATGAAAAAGAAAAGATACCATAGCAAAAATCAACAAAGCTAAAAGGTGTCTCTTTGAGAAGATAAACAAAATTGACAAATCATTAGCCAGACTCATCAAGAAACAAAGGGAGAAGAAGCAAATCAAGAAAATTAGAAATGAAAATGGAGAGATCACAACAGACAACACAGAAATACAAAGGATCATAAGAGACTATCAGCAACTATATGCCAATAAAATGGACAACTTGTAAGAAATGGACAAATTCTTAGGAACGTACAACTTTTCAAAATTGAACAAAGAAGAAATAAAAAATCTTAACAGACACATCACAAGCACAGAAATTGAAACTGTAATCAGAAATCTTCAGCAAACAAAAGCCTAGGGCCAGATGGCTTCACAGCTGAATTCTACCAAAAATTTAGAAAAGAGCTAAACCTATCCTATTCAAACTATTCCAGAAAATTGCAGAGGAAGGTAAACTTCCAAACTCATTCTATGAGGCCACCATCATTCTAACACCAAAACCAGACAATGATGCCACGAAAAAAGAAAACTGCAGGCCAATATCACTGATGAATATAGATGCAAAAATCCTTAACAAAATTCTAGCAAACAGAATCCAACAACATATTAAAAAAATCATACATCATGACCAAGTGGGCTTTATTCTAGGGATGCAAGGATTCTTCAATATCCACAAATCAATCAACATAATACACCATATTAACAAATTGAAAGACAAAAACCATACGATTGTCTCAATGCTGCTGCTGCTAAGTCGTTTCAGTCTTGTCCGACTCTGTGCGACTCCAGAGATGGCAGCCCGCCAGGCTCCCCCGTCCCTGGGATTCTCCAGACAAGAACACTGGAATGGGTTGCCATTTCCTTCTCCAATGCATGAAAGTGAAAAGAGAAAGTGAAGTCGCACAGTCGTGTCTGACTCCTAGCGACCCCATGGACTGCAGCCTACCAGGCTCCTCCACCCATGAGATTTTCCAAGCAAGAGTACTGGAGTGGGTTGCCATAGATGCAGAGAAAGCCTTTGACAATATTCAACATCCGTTTATGATAAACCACTCCCCGCCCCCAGAAAGCAGGAATAGAAGGAACATACATCAACGTAATAAAAGCTGTATATGATAAACCCACAGCAAACATTAACCTTGTTGGTGAAAAACTGAAAGCATTTCCTTTAAGTCAGAAACAAGACAAGGGTGCCCACTCTCATCATTACTATTCAGCATAGTTTTGGAAGTTTTGGCCACAGCAATTAGAGCAGAAAAAGGAATAAAAGGAATCCAGATTTGAAAATAAGAAGTAAAACTCTCACTGTTTGCAGATGACGTGATCCTCTACATAGAAAACCATAAAGTCTCCACCAGAAAATTGCTAGAGCTAATCAAGAATATAGTAAAGTTGCAGGATATAAAATTAACACACAGAAATCCCTTGCATTCTTGTACACTAACAATGAGAAAACAGAAAGAGAAATTAAGGAAACAATTCCATTCACCATTGCAATGAAAAGAATAAAGTACTTAGGAATCAGTTCAGTCCAGTTCAGTCACTCAGTTGTGTCTGACTCTTTGCGACCTCATGAACTGCAGCACTCCAGGCCTCCATGTCCATCAGCATCTCCCGGAGTTCATTCAAACTCATGTCCATCGAGTCAGTGATGGCATCCAGCCATCTCATCCTCGGACGTCCCCTTCTCCTCCTGCCCCCAATCCCTCCCAGCATCAGAGTCTTTTCCAATGAGTCAACTCTTCCCATGAGGTGGCCAAAGTACTAGAGTTTCAGCTTTACCATCATTCCTTCCAAAGAATACCCAGGGCTGATCTCCTTCAGAATGGACTAGTTGGATCTCCTTGCAGTCCAAGGGACTCTCAAGAGTCTTCTCCAACACCACAGTTCAAAACATCAATTCTTAAGTGCTCAGCTTTCTTTGAAGTCCAACTCTCATATCCATACATGTCTACTGGAAAAAGCATAGCCTTGACTAGACGGACTTCAGTCGGCAAGGTAATGTCTCTGCTTTTGAACATGCTATCTAGGTTGGTCATAACTTTTCTTCCAAGGAGTAAGTGTCTTTTAATTTCATGGCTGCAGTCACCATCTGCAGTGATTCTGGAGCCCAAAGAAATAAAGTCTGACACTGATTCCACTGTTTCCCCATCTATTTCCCATGAAGTGATGGGACCGGATGCCATGATCTTCGTTTTCTGAATGTTGAGCCTTAAGCCAACTGTTTCATTCTTCTCTTTCACTTTCATCAAGAGGCTTTTTAGTTCCTCTTCACTTTCTGCCATAAGGGTGGTGTCATCTGCATATCTGAGGTTACTGATATATCTCCTGGCAATCTTGATTCCAGCTTGTGTTTCTTCCAGTCCAGTGTTTCTCATGATGTACTCTGCATAGAAGTTAAATAAGCAGAGTGACAATATACAGCCTTGATGTACTCCTTTTCCTATTTGGAACCAGTCTGTTGTTCCATGTCCACTTCTAAATGTTGCTTCCTGACCTGCATACAGATTTCTCAAGAGGCAGGTCAGGTGGTCTGGTATTCCCATCTCTTTCAGAATTTTCCACAGTTTATTGTGATCCACACCGTCAAAGGCTTTGGCATAGTCAATAAAGCAGAAATTGATGTTTTTCTGGAACTCTCTTGATTTTTCCATGATCCAGCGGATGTTGGCAATTTGATCTCTGGTTCCTCTGCCTTTTCTAAAACCAGCTTGAACATCAGGGAGTTCACGGTTCACGTATTGCTGGAGCCTGGCTTGGAGAATTTTGAGCATTACTTTACTAGCATGTGAGATGAATGCAATTATGCAGTAGTTTGAGCATTCTTTGGCATTGCCTTTCTTTGGGATTGGAATGAAACCTGACCTTTTCCAGTCCTGTGGCCACTGCTGAGTTTTCCAAATTTGCTGGCATATTGAGTGCAGCACTTCCACAGCATCATCTTTCAGGATCTGAAATAGCTCAACTTGAAATCCATCATCTCTACCATGTTTGTTTGTAGTGCTGCTTTCTAAGGCCTACTTGACTTCACATTCCAGGATGTCTGGCTCTAGGTGAGTTATTATACCATCATGATTATCTTGGTTATGAAGATCTTTTTTTGTACAGTTCTTCTGTTTATTCTTCCCACCTCTTCTTAATATCTTCTGCTTCTTTTAGGTCCATACCATTCCTGTCCTTTATCGAGCCTATCTTTGCATGAAATGTTCCCTTGGTATCTCTAATTTTCTTGAAGAGATCTCTAATTTTTCCTATTCTGTTGTTTTCCTTATTTCTTTGCATTGATCGCTGAAGAAGGCTTTCTTATCTCTTCTTGCTATTCTTTGGAATTCTGCATTCAGATGCTTATATCTTTCCTTTTCTCCTTTGCTTTTCACCTCTCTTCTTTTCACAGCTATTTGTAAGGCCTCCCCAGACAGCCATTTTGCTTTTTTGCATTTCTTTTCCGTGGGGATGGTCTTGATCCCTGTCTCCTGTACAATGTCATGAACCTCCGTCCATAGTTCATCAGGGACTCTATCTATCAGATCTAGTACCTTAAATCAAACCCACGTGAGCAACTCCACATCCAAGTAACAGTGGCTGCGTGCCTGCAGGAGGGCCAAGAGGAGCTACTCCACGTTCAAGGTCAGGAGGGGCGGCAGTGAGGAGATACCCCTTGTCCAAGGTAAGGAGCAGCAGCTGCACTTTGCTGGAGCAGCTGTGAAGAGATACCCCACGTCCAAGGTAAGAGAAACCCAGGTAAGATGGTAGGTGTTGCAAGAGGGCATCAGAGGGCAGACACACTGAAACCATACTCACAGAAATCTAGTCAATATAACCACACGGACCACAGCCTTGTCTAACTCAATGAAACTAAGCCATACCCGTGGGGCAACTCAAGATGGGTGGGTCTTGGTGGAGAGGTCTGACAGAATGTGGTCCACTGGAGAAGGGAATGGCAAGCCACTTCAGTATTCTTGCCTTGAGAACCCCATGAACAGTATGAAAAGGCAAAATGATAGGATACTGAAAGAGGAACCCTCTAGGTCAGTAGATGCCCAATATGCTACTGGAGGTCAGTGGAGAAATAATTCCAAAAAGAATGAAGGGATGGAGCCAAAGCAAAAACAATACCCAGCTGTGGATGTGACTGGTGATAGAAGCAAGGTCTGATGCTGTAAAGAGCAATATTGCATAGGAAACTGGGATATTAGGTGCATGAATCAAGGCAAATTGCAAGTGGTCAAACAGGAGATGGCAAGAGTGAATGTCAACATTCTAGGAATTAGTGAACTAAAATGGACTGGAATGGGTGAATTTAACTCAGATGACCATTATATCTACTACTGCAGGCAGGAATCCCTCAGAAGAAATGGGGTAGCCATCATGGTCATCAAAAGAGTCTGAAATGCAGTACTTGGATGCAGTCTCAAAAATGACAGAATGATCTGTTCGTTACCAAGGCAAACCATTCAGTATCACAGTAATCCAAGTCTATGGCCCAACCAGTAATGCTGAAGAAGCTGAAGTTGAACAGTTCTATGAAGACCTACAAGATCTTTTAGAACTAACACCCAAAAAAGATGTCCTTTTAATTATAGGGGACTGGAATGCTAAAGTAGGAAGTCAAGAAACACCTGGAGTAACAGGCAAATTTGGCCTTGGAATGTGGAATGAAGCAGGGCAAAGGCTAATAGAGTTTTGCCAAGAGAATGCACTGGTCATAACAAACACCCTTTTCCAACAACACAAGAGAAGACTCTACACCTGGACATCACCAGATGGTCAACACCAAAATCAGGTTGATTATATTTTTTGCAACCAAAGATAGAGAAGCTTTATACAGTCAGTGAAAACAAGACTGGCAGCTGACTGTGGCTCAGATTAGTAACTCCTTATTGCCGAATTCAGACTTAAATTGAAGAAAGCAGGAAAACCACTAGACTATTCAGGTACTTAGGAATATATCTACCTAAAGAAACAAAAGACCTATATATAGAAAAGTATAAAACACTGATAAAGGAAATCAAACATGACACAAATAGATGGAGAAATATTCTATGTTCATTGATTGGAAGAATCAATATAGTGAAAATGAGTATACTACCCAAAGCAACCTATAGATTTAATTCAATCCCTATCAAGCTACCAACAGTATTTTTCATACAACTAGAACAAATAATTTCACAACTTGTATGGAAATACAAAAAACCTTGAATAGCCAAGGCAATCTTGAGAAAGAAGAATGGAACTCGAAGAATCAACCTGTCTGACTTCAAGCTATACTACAAAGGTAGTCATCAAGATGGTATAATACTGGCATAAAGACAGAAATATAGATCAATGGAACAAAATAGAAAGCCCAGAGATAAATCCACAACCTATGGACACCTTACCTTTGACAAAGGAGGCAAGACTATACAATAGAGAAAAGGTTATCTCTTTAACAAGTGGTGCTGGGAAAACTGGTCAACCACTTGTAAAAGAATGAAACTAGAACACTTTCTAACATGATACACAAAAATAAACTAAAAATGAATTCAAGATCTAAATATAATACCAGAAACTATAAAACTCCTAGAGGAAAACATAGGCAAAACACTCTCTGACATAAATCACAGCAGGATCCTCTATGATCCACCTCCCAGAGTAATGGAAATAAAAGCAAAAATAAACAAGTGGGACCTAATTAAACTTAAAAGCTTTTGCACAGCAAGGAAACTATAGGCAAGGAGAAAAGACAGCCTTCAGAATGGGAGAAAATAATAGCAAACAAAGCAACTGACAAAGAATTAAACTAAAAATATATAAAAGCAACTCCTACAGCTCAATTCCAGAAAAATAGACGACCCAATCAAAAAATGGGTCAAAGAACTAAACAGACATTTCTCCAGAGAAGACATATAGATGGCTAACAAACACATGAAACGATGCTCAGGATCACTCATTATCAGAGAAATGCAAATCAAAACCACAATGAGGTACCATCTCACGCTTGTTGGAATGGCTGCTATCCAAAAGTCTACAAACAATAAATGCTAGAGAGGGTGTGAAGAAAAGGGAACCCTCTTACACTGTGGGAATGCAAACTAGTACCACCACTATGGGGAACAGTGTGGAGATTCCTTAAAAAACTGAAAATAGAACTGCCATATGAGGAAACCAGAATTGAAAGAGACACGTGTACCCAATGTTCATCACAGCACTGTTTATAATAGCCATGACATGGAAGCAACCTAGATGTCTATCAGCAGACGAATGGATAAGAAAGCTGTGGTACATATACAGAATGGAGTATTACTCAGCCTTTAAAAAGAATACATCTAAATCAGTTGTAATGAGGTGGATGTAACTGGAGCCTATTATACAGAACAAAGTAAGCCAGAAATAAACACACCAATTCAGTATATTAACACATTTTTTTTTTTGTAATTTAGAAAGATGGTAATGATAACCCTATATGCAAGACAGCAAAAGAGACACCTATGTATAGAACAGTCTTTTGGACTCTGTGGGAGAAGGTGAGGGTGGGATAATTTGAGAGAATAACATTGAAATATGTATATTATCATATGTGAAATATACTGCCGTCCAGGTTCATTGCATGAGACAGGGTGCTCAGGGCTGGTGTATTGGGATGACCCAGAGGGACGGGATGGGGAGGGAGGTGGGAGGGGGGCTCAGGATTGGGAACACGTACACCCATGGCTGATTCATGTCAATGTATGGCGAAACCACTATAATATTATAAAGTAAGTAGCCTGCAATTAAAATAAATAAATTTAAAAAATAAAAATAAAACTGCCCATCTAAAGATGCAGGTATTAATATATATCTTTAATCTGTGTGTGTGTGTTTCTGTTCTCAGTCATGTCCAACTGTTTGCAGCCCCACATACTGTAGCCTGCCAGGGTCCACTCTCTATGGGATTTCCCAGGCAAGAATACTGGAGTGGGTTACCATTTCCTCCTCCAGGAGATCTTATTGGCCCAGGTGTTGAACCCACATCTCCTGTATCTTCCTGCATCGGTGGGCAGATTCTCTACCACTGAACCATCTGGGAAGCCCCATATCTTCAATAATTGTGTTCAAATTTGGGGATAAAGCATGTAAAGTGCCTGACTCATGCTCGATGGTGCTCATTATCATGTAGTACAAGTCTCTTATCTTAGAAATAAGGGAATAGAAATCTGAAAATGGCCAGGCCTCACCCCAGGCATATTAACAGGTTTCCCCTGTTTGCCCTGCAGCCACTGTTGAGCCTCCTTGAGGCATTAAGTGACTTTGGTGAGTTTCTTCTTAGGTGTGAAAAAATATAACTATCTCAATGGGCTCTCAGTCTGAGGTTTTGCTTTATACTGGCTATGTACTCACAACTCTTTCTGGTGATTTTGAAAAGCAAAGACTTTAATTTCATGTGTGTGCTTGTTCATTTATTTATTTTTTTCTTTCGTTTAAATTTTTTAAACACGAAGAAAGACAGAACAATAACGAATTCTTGTTGTTTAGTTGCTGTGTCCAACCCTCTGGGGCTCCAGGCTCCTCTGTCTGTGGGATCCTCCAGGCAAGAATACTGGAATGAGTTGACATTACCTTCTCCAGAGGGATCCTTGTGACCCAGAGATCGATCCAATATCTCCTGCATCATAGGTGGATTCTTTACCACTGAGCCACCGGGGATGGCCTTATATAACAAATACCCATCTTCTAATTTTAATAATGGTGAATATTTTGAAGAACTAATGTTTTGAATAAAGTTTATTTCATGTTTAAACTAGGTCATATTAGCAGCAGGGGATTTCTCGAGTCTGCTGTTTTGAGGGAAATAAGAGCCTGTGAACCACTTGGTTACTTCGTTGATGTGGATGGAGTGGCATCACCAGGCTCCCTGGGGTAGGATGCTGTATTGACACCAGGTGGGGCTCCTAGGCTGCTGCTGAAGCAGGTGGGTGGCTCTGCAGTGGAGCTGGGTATAGACAAGAGGACAGGTAAGCTGGAGGGTGGACTTGGTGGTCACTCAGGGGACTGCAGCTGGTAGGATCCAAGATGAGGATAAGTCCTCCAGGCAGTGACTGGGTTCTGACAAGTGGGAAGAACATTCCATATATTATTCCACCCTCAGGCTGCACTGGGAAGGCTGGCAGGGAAAGCAGCATCTAGAGGGACAGAAGCCCAGTGTGCCCAGCCAATGCCCCAGCCCCACAGAACCATCAGGACACCAGGGAATACTTCCCAAGGATCAGGAGCTGTGTGTGCCTGACTTCCATTCCATAACCCCAGGACCGTCAGGAGAGATGCAGGGGCAGAGAGGTTATTTATGGAGCCAATCACTTTACCCCAGAGAGGCTCAGCATTACCCCTAGGTATAATGCAAAAAAGCAAAATGGCTGTCTGGGGAGGTCTTACAAATAGCTGTGAAAAGAAGAGAGGTGAAAAGCCAAGGAGATGTAAAGCATCAAAGTAACAATAAAACAATTTTGAAATTAAAAATCATGTTTTTATGTCTCTGACTGCAGTCCAGTCAATAAGGTAAAATTTGTTATTGTAGGTATTTGGTTCATTCAGAAATCTGAGATCCTATTATTAACACAGTATCTACCTCTTTGCAATAAGATGCTGGATTTGCCCTTTATCATCTCGTATTCCCGGTATACCATTTGGTAGAATGAAGCTTCAGAAACGGTATTCTATAACAGCTTTTTTCAATTCAATTCTGCTTATCAATGAATTTTTTTTAGTCTGAGGTAGAGTTTTGTACTGTACAAGTCTAACAAATGACCTCAATTTTCCTCAAGTTTATTGCCAATTCGTGACCACTGACTCAGCATAACTATTCATCACGCTTTCTTATGATGAGTGAGTTTTCTGAACGCAGTTATCAGCATATGGCAGATTCTCTATGACTGTTTCAAGGGCTTTTGTACAAGCTTGCATATGATTGAGATTTCATGAGTTGCTCCATACTTGTGGCTCTTCTCTGGATGCACACACTTAGCAAATGATGCAGTGAGCTTGCAAGAGCTGGGTGGGAATTACTTATTTCTCCACAGTTTTCATTTTCCTGGAAGCTTAAATGTCAAAAGAAACGTTCTCCACTATATAATCAAATGGCCTCAAGGTGAAACACTTTTTTGATATTGACTATATTTAATTTTTCTAGGGAAAAACAGAGTCTTTCATATTAAAACTAATTGGTTAATTTACATCTGTTATGGTTTTAGCTACTAAAAGCTTCACAGCTTATGTCTTCTAAAGAATATTATTTTCTTGGATTATAAATGTATAGTCAATTTCCTAGACTTAGTTTTTTTAATATACATATTTCCTAAGACCACAGGAGATAGTTAAATATTTTTGGTATCACTATAAGCAACAAAAAGAGAATGTCAGGTTTGGTAGACAAATGGCATATGACTAATATCAAATGAGACAGTTATTTAAAAACTTCAAGAAATACCTTGCACATTCAATAAAGAGTTCTTATATCTTCAGAATGATAGTAATTATTGCTTTGGTGAATTTTGTATCTTCTGTAAACTCCGATACTGTCATCACACTAAATAGCCTGTTTTCATAATATATGCAAATTTATTTAGAGAAAAACAACTTATTTAGAGAACGACAGCATATTTTGAGAAAGACAACATAACATTAGTTTCAGATATCAATTATTATAGCCAAATATTATTACAAGTACAAAATTTCTACTCTTTACCCTTTTACAGTATAGAAATAGTATAAGAATTAATTTGGAAAGAAATTTCTAGTCATAGGCTAGAAATATTTAATTTCAGCTTTCTATTAAGTCTCAATAGCAAGAAACTTTCATATTTATGAAAGTTCTTTGCAATTCATGAGAGTTAAATCTGTGCTTCTTAAGACTTAAAAGGAACTTGGTCCCAAAATACATTGCTAGTTAAAGTTTCAGGGTTTTTTTGTAGCAACTAGCACATAAACTTTTCAAATAATAGAGAATTTATAACCCCCTTGGCTTTCCCTGGTGGTGCAGAGGGTAAAGAATCTGCCTGCAGTGCGGGAGACCCAGATTTGATGACTGGGTCAGAAAGATCCCCTGGAGAAGGAAACGGCTACCCCCTCCAGTATTCTTGCCTAGACAATTCGATGGACACAGAAGCCTAGATGGGATACGAGTTGAACATGACTAAGTGACTAAAACTTTCACTTTTATAATACATAGTGTGAACGTTTAACAGGTTTATTAATGAACATCTATTTGGATGACCAGAAATCAAGAAGTAGTTTGGGATATTCAGAATGTAATGACTGACTTTGCCACCAGACACTAAACCAGGTAACAACACGTGCTGGTCTCTTATATCTGTTTTCTGTAGCTGGAAAAGTGTTCCTACAGTCACTTAAAATGTTTAATTTCATCTCACTTAATAGAGACTTATTTTTGTCGAATAAAATGTCAAGTAATCATTCATATGTTTTAAAAGTTATATGTAGCTATACTCAAATACATATGTATACAATATGTGCACAATGAATATGTGAGTATATTCATAAAAGATTTTTTTAAAGAAAACAAAATTCTAGCAGCACTAATACCCTCAGAGACAGTAAACTTGGGAACATAGAGAAATGTTTAGGAAGATTTAAAATTTTACTGTCCATGCTCCACTAGATCATGGAAAAAGCAAGAGAGTTCCAGAAAAACATCTATTTCTACTTTATTGACTATGCCAAAGCCTTTGACTGTGTGGATCACAATAAACTATGGACAATTCTGAAAGAGATGGGAATATCAGACCACCTAACCTGCCTCTTGAGAAATCTGTATGCAGGTCAGGAAGCAACAGTTAGAACTGGACATGGAACAACAGACTGGTTCCAAATAGGAAAAGGAGTACGTCAAGGCTGTATATTGTCACCCTGCTTATTTAACTTATATGCAGAGTACATCATGAGAAACACTGGACTGGAAGAAACACAAGCTGGAATCAAGATTGCTGGGAGAAATATCAATAATCTCAGATATGCAGATGACACCACCCTTATGGAAGAAAGTGAAGAGGAACTAAAAAGCCTCTTGATGAAAGTAAAAGAGGAGAGTGAAAAAGTTGGCTTAAAGTTCAACATTCAGAAAACGAAGATCATGGCATCTGGTCCCATCACTCCATGGTAAACAGTGGAAACAGTGGATGGAGGAACAGTGGAAACAGTGTGAGAATTTATTTTTTGGAGCTCCTAAATCACTGCAAATGGTGACTGCAGCCATGAAATTAGAAGACGCTTACTTCTTGGAAGAAAAGTTATGACCAACCTAGATAGCATATTCACAAGCAGAGACATTACTTTGCTGACTAAGGTCCATCTAGTCAAGGCTATGATTTTTCCTGTGGTCATGTATGGATGCGAGAGTTAGACTGTGAAGAAGGCTGAGTGCCGAAGAATTGATGCTTTTGAACTGTGGTGTTGAAGAAGACTCTTGAGAGTCCCTTGGACTGCAAGGAGATCCAACCAGTCCATTCTGATGGAGATCAGCCCTGGGATTTCTTTGGAAGGAATGATGCTAAAGCTGAAACTCCAGTACTTTGGCCACCTCATGCGAAGAGGTGACTCATTGGAAAAGACTCTGATGCTGGGAGGGATTGAGGGCAGGAGGAGAAGGGGAGGACCGAGGATGAGATGGCTGGATGGCATCACTGACTCGATGGACGTGAGTCCGAGTGAACTCTGGGAGTTGGAGATGGGCAGGAAGGCCTGGCGTGCTGCAATTCATGGGGTCGCAAAGAGTCGGACATGATTGAGCGACTGAATTGAACTGAACTGATGCTCATCTAGCTTGCAAATTCTCTACACTGTGCATTTATATAACAAGTAGATATAGTATTACTATGAATATAGTCTACTCGTTTCACCTTGTCTGACCCAGTGTGCACTGTCTCCTTAAAAAATAAAAGAATCTGAAGCAAGTTTTCTTAAAAGTAAATTTCATCAAAATGGTTTATTCAACTTTACTAATTAATTCTTTTGACACAACCAAACTACCTAACAGTAAATATAATGTCTTAGTTTAGTGGAATGCTTTACATCCTAAAAGTTCAAAGAAATTTCATGCCTGTAATCCCATACTCCTTGTTAGTCCATTTAGGAAATAAACCATACCATTTCCTAGAAAAGAGTATAAAATCTGAGAATAATGATAATTACAAGCAGGTTTCAATTATTTAATTGACTGTGAGACAGCAAATCACACACACGTGCATATATGTATTTATATTTTTCTCATTGTAATACTTATACAGAATGTAGCAAAGTGAATATTTAACCACTTAGAAGATTTTTGTTATTCAAGATGCATATATAACAGATATTAATGTATCCAAATCAGTGAATCCTGTCCTGCTTATGTCTTCACAGTTTTCTTCAAGGGAAAAAAATGTAGTTGTAGAGGTAATAGGAGACTTGAAAATCATGAGGAGGATAGAGTTGTGAAATTATGAATGGTAAAGATACAAACTGGGCTATTCTAGGCTCTGATTTTATGTGATACTTCCATCCTCTGTCAATATAAAGCTGGAGGTTTGGGGGCTTCTATTTACTTGTATTTTTATTTATCATTTCATCTGGACCCTGGTAATGTTTTTGTAATATGGCCTTGAATGTGCCTGTATCTTTGTAAGACATGTATTTTCTTTAATATGTACATAGTTTTTGATTTAGATAAAGGTGTTACTTGCTATAAACTGATTCACTCTCATTTTATGCATGTTTTTATTAAATTCTATCCATGTTGCTGTACACCAGCTAGCTCTTCCTGTTAGCTGAAGAATATGCCTCAGAGTGTCACTACCATGTTTCATTTGCCCACTCCCCTAATAGGGTGAGCCTCATTGGTGGCTCGGCAGTAAAGAATCCACCTGCAATGTAGGAATGGGGGTTCAATACCTGGCTTGCGAAGAACTCCTCTAGGAATAGATGGCAGCCCACTCCAGTATTCTTGCCTGAGAAATCCCATGGACAGAGGAGCCTGGCAAACTGCAGTCCACGGGGTTGCAGAGTTGGACATGACTTAGCAACTAAACAACAACGGCAATTAATGATGTACATATAGGTTGCTTTCAGTTTTTTCTCAGTGTATATTGTAAAGTATGTTCCCATCAAACATCATGGCTTATGTGAGTTCATATATATACCTAGGAGTGGAATACACATTATAGTATATATGAATATTTAGGTAAAATATATATTAGGATTATTGTATTATATGACTTTCTAATTGTTGCCTGTCTGATGACTTTAAAAAAATGTGCAACTTTTAAATTTGCAGTTACTTGGAACTAAAATGTTGACATAACTCTTTGTATTTTAATAGCTAATTAGACTTTCCTTTCTATGTATTGTAGTCCAAATCTTTTTCATATTTTCCAATCATATATGAATATATTTCTTGTTGACTTATAGGAATTCTTGTTTATTCTAGATATTATCATGCATGCAATATAAGAGGCATCTTTTATTTAAAACATTTCTGAAATTGAGCACTATCTAACATGTATGAAGTTCATCATAGTTGTTTACACAGACATAAGTTTATTATCCAAAGATGTTTAAATTAGTGACTTCAATATTTGTGAATTTAAAGTTCTGAATAATGATAAACTGTTGTATCATAATTTATTTTATAATATTTTTTCTTAACAACATAAACACAAATAATATTTCTGAGAATCAAAGGCATCTTACAGTTGATAAAACAAGTATTACTTAATGGTTTTACTTACTGCCAGATTTTTCCCCCCAAGTTTATCATTTGTCACTTAAACTGATATTTTTTGTCATTATTCAATAGAAATTCTTGATTTTGAGATAAATAAATTCATGTTTTACTGTCTGTTTTCTATAATATTAGCCTGGTAATTTTACCTACTTAATTTAGACACTTAATCTATTATATCATGCTATAAGGGAGGAAAATTTTTCCTCAACCCTCTTCAGGTCCCTTTTTGAGTTTGAAAACTAAACTGACAAAGACAATAATGGAAGGAAAGCAGACAAATTTTATATAACATGAAGTTTACATGTTACAGGAGATGTCATAATGAAGCAGAGACCTAAAGAAACAGGTAGACCTGAGTGCGTTTATGCTTGCCTTGATAGATTGGACAGTCTTGGAAGAATAGGATAGGTTTAAGAGTATAAGTTAAGTGTAGTTAACTGGGAAGAAGTTGGCAAGGCTTATTTGTTTAGATTCTTCTAGGTGTCATTTTGTCTTCAGAGATAAGGATGTTCCTTTCCTCCAGGAATAAGGAGGCCACCTCTCACTTGAGGGCCTTATGATCTGTTTCAGGGGAGGACTGGGGGAAGGTCAGGGTGACCCTCCCACATTTACTGTTTTCTTAAAATCTTTCAGCTTATAATATTCAGTATTCCAGGGTGTCATATTTTGCTATAGTGTGTCCCAAGTCCCAACAATACAAACTATAACTATAACTTCATTTTATTAATGAGCTGTTTTCACAGAAGTATAGGGAATACTTTGGCCACTCATGTGAAGAGTTGACTCATTGGAAAAGACTTTGATGCTGGGAGGGATTGGGGGCAGGAGGAAAAGAGGACGACAGAGGATGGATGGATGGCATCACCGACTCGATGCACGTGAGTTTGAGTGAACTCTGGGAGTTGGTGATGGACAGGGAGGCCTGGCATGCTGCAATTCATTGGGTCACAAAGAGTCGGAATGACTGAGCAACTGAACTGAACTGAACTGAACTGCACCAAAAAAGAAGAGAGTGAAAAGCAAAGGAGAAAAGGAAAGATATAAGCATCTGAATGCAGAGTTCCAAAGAATAGCAAGAAGAGATAAGAAAGCATTCTTCAGCGATCAATGCAAAAAAATAGAGGAAAAGAACAGAATGGGAAAGACTAGAGATCTCTTAAAGAAAATTAGAGATACCAAGGGAACATTTCATGCAAAGATGGGCTCAATAAAAGACAGAAATGGTCTGGACCTAACAGAAACAGAAGATATTAAGAAGAGGTGACAAGAATACACGGAAGAACTATACAAAAAAGATCTTCATGACCCAGATAATCATGATGATGTGATCACTAATCTAGAGCCACACATCCTGGAATGTGAAGTCAAGTGGGCCTTAGAAAGCATCACTACGAACAAAGCTATCGGAGGTGATGGAATTCCAGTTGAGCTGTTTCAAATCCTGAAAGATGATGCTGTCAAAGTGCCACACTCAATATGCCAACAAATTTGGAAAACTCAGCAGTGGCCGCAGGACTGGAAAAGGTCCGTTTTCATTCCAATCCCAAAGAAAGGCAATGCCAAAGAATGCTCAAACTACCTCACAATTTTCCCCTGGACAAGGAAATGGAAACTCATTCCAGTAAGAGAATCCCAGGGACAGAGGAGCCTGGCAGGCTATAGTCCATGGGGTCACAAAGAGTCGGATAAGACTGGAGCAACTGAGAACACAGGCACACACACATAAACAATCAGATTGGGTTACATTTAAACTGAATTAGGGAGGCGGTCCTAAGATGGCGGAAGAATAGGATGGGGAGACCATTCTCTCCCACAAATTCATTGAAAGACCATTTGAATGCTAAGCAAATTCCACACAACAACTTCTGAACACTGGGGGATGATACCAGGCACCTAGAAAGGCAGCTCATTCTCTTTGAAAGGAGGTAGGGCAAAACGTAAAAGATAAAAAGAGAGACAAAAAATCAGGGATGGAGACGGGTCCTGGGGAGGGAATCATGAAGGAGGAGAAGTTTCTAAACACCAGGAAACCCTCTTACCGGTGAGTCTGTGGGGAGTTTTTGAAATCTCAGAGGGCAACATAACCAGGAGGAAAATAAAAAACAGAAAACCCCACAGATGACACACGTAATTGCAACTCCCAGGGGAGAAGTAGCCTAGACACTCACATCTACCAGCAGTGAGCAGGGGATAAACAGGGAGGCACAGGATACATTGCTTAGGGTAAGGACTGGGCCTGAATGCCCTGAGGACAATCTGAGGTAGCTAATGTGAGAGAGCAGCCCAAATTGGGGGATAGCCAGAGAGAGAAGAAGAGAGAGAACTTTCCCACAAAAAGCTCTAAGGCACAGTCTGGTGCACTCACAGAACAGAGGATTGAGAGAATACCAGAAGAGAGCAGACTGGCCCGTTCCCCCTGCCACAGGCGGAGAGACAAGCGGGCAACAGCCAGAGTCGGAAGGCGAGGGGCAATCTCGGCCCCAGAGACGTATCCTCCACCAAACTGTGAGCAGGGGCCCAGTTGCTAACCAAGTCTTCCTGGGATCCTAGATGGTTGACATCCATCAGGAGGGTCACAGTCAGAGATCAGCCCCCCAGAGGAGACACACAGCACATATGGCACTCTCACCGTGCACCAAGGAAACCAAGCGGCTAGGGCCAGGGAAGTGATGAGACGCACCGCCCACCTGGGAGAGTGCGCTTGCCAAGCACCTGGTTGCCTGAGCTGCTCAGACCCGGGAAGGGCACAAAACGCAGGCCCACCGAGTCTGTGCCTTTGTGGAATACCCCAGAACCTGAACCTGAGCGGCTTAGACCTGGGAAGTGCACGCAACCCAGGGACCGCTTTAAACAGTTCCCCTGCAGAGCAACCTGGAGCCTGAGCAGTGTAGAACAGGAAAGCACACACACCGTGAGCAGGGGCAAACCCAGTGTGGCCCCAACACTGCACTCCCCACACACACTAGTGACATTTGTTTTCAGTGTTCCTCCCTCCCCGCAACACAACTGAACAAGTGAGCCTGAATAAGTGACCACCTTTGCCCCCTTGTGTCAGGGCAGAAATTAGACATTGAAGAGACTTGCAAACAGAGGAAGCCAAAATAAACAAAGAAGAGGGAACTGCTTTGGAAGTGACAGGTGCAACAGATTAAAACCCCGTAGTTAGCACTGACTACATTGGAAGGGGCCTATAGACCTTGAGAAGAAGTATAAGCTGGAACAAGGAACTATCTGAAACTGAACTAACCCCACACTGCCCTCAACAGCTCCAGAGGAATTCCTGCTGCTGCTAAGTCACTTCAGTCGTGTCCGACTCTGTGTGACCCCATAGATGGCAGCCCACCAGGCTCCCCCGTCTCTGGGATTCTCTAGGCAAGAACACCGGAGTGGGTTGCCATTTTCTTCTCCAATGCATGAAACAGAAAAGTGAGAGTGAATTCGCTCAGTCATGTCCGACTCTTAGCGAACCCATGGACTGCAGCCCACCAGGCTCCTCCGTCCATGGGATTTTCCAAGCAAGAATACTGGAGTGGGGGTGTCATTGCCTTCTCCAAGGAATTCCTAGATATATTTTATTATTTTCATGGGACCTAATTAAACTGAAAATCTTCTGCACAACAAAGGAAACTATAAGAAAGGTGAAAAGACAGCCTTCAGAATGGGAGAAAATAATAACAAATGAAGCAACTGACAACATCTTTAAAATTTTTTTATTTTTAAGTTCTTTATTACTCCTTTAATTTTCATTTTTATAACCTACTATTACCTTGCAAAAAAAGACCCTATTTTAAAGCAAATTTCATATATATATATTTTTCATTATATATATATATTAATTTTGTGATTTTTTTAAAATACTGTATTATTGAGAGTCTAACCTCTACTCTAGATTTTTAATCTTTGATTTTTGGTATTTGTTATCAATTTTGTAACTTTAAGAATCCAATCTTCAGTACCCATTTTTACTTAGGAGTGTGATTACTGATTGATTGCTCTCTCCCCCTTTTGACTCTCCTTTTTCTCCCCCAGGTCACCTCTATCTCCTCCCTTCCCCTTCTCTTCTCTATCCAACTCTGTTAATCTCTTTGAGTATTCTGGGCTATGGAGAATACTTATGGAGCTGATCACAGGCTAGATTGGTCTCTCCTCTGTTGACTCCCCCTCTTCTCCTCCTGCTCACCTCTATCTTCTTCCTCCCTCTTCTCTTCTGTATGTAACTCTGTGAACTTCTCTGAGTGTTTCAGACTGTGGAGAACACATAGGGAATTGATTACTGGCTAGATTGCTCTCTCCCCTTTTGATTCCCCCTCTTCTTCTCCTGGTCACTTCTATCTCCCTTCTACCTCTTCTCTTCTCCACGTAACTCTGTGAACCTCTCTGGGTGTCCCTCACTGTGGAGAAGCTTTTCACCATTAACCTAGATGTTTTATCATCGGTACTGTATGGATGGAGAAGAGCGGGAGTCAAAAGGGGAGAGACCAATCTAGCCTGTGATCAGCTCCCTAAGTATTCTCCATAGCCCAGAATACCCAAAGAGATTCACAGAGTTGGATAGAGAAGAGAAGGGGGAGGGAGGAGATAGAGGTGACCTGGGGGAGAAAAAGGAGAGTCTATCTAGACTTTAGAGTCTATCTAGATAAGTAGCCTGGAGACAAGGATTGAGATGATGGAAGAATTGTTTACCAGAAACCTAGAGGAAATAAAAAAAAAAAAACAGAGTCAACAAATAATGAATAATACAATAACTGAGATCAAAACACTCTGGAGGGACCTAACAATAGAATAACTGAGGCAGAAGATAGGATAAGTGAGGGGAAGATAGAATGACGAAAAAATGAAGCAGAGAGGAAAAAAGAAAAAAAAAGAATTGAAACGAGGACAATCTCAGAGACCTCTGGGACAACGTTGAACATCTGACAATAACCCAATATTGGAATCATAGGAGTTCCAGAAGAAGAAGACAAAAAGAAAGGCCATGAGAAAATACTTGAGAAGATAATAGTTGAAAACTTCCCTAAAATGAGGAAGGAAATAGCCACCCAAGTCCAAGAAACCCAGAGAGTCTCAAACAGGATAAACCCAAGGTGAAACACCACAAGACACATATCAATTAAATTAATGAAGATCAAACACAAAGAACAAATATTAAAAGCAGCAAAGTAACACACAAGGGGATTCCCATAAGGAAAACAGCTGCTCTTTCAATAGAAACTCTTCAGGCCAGAAAGGAATGGCAGAACATACTTAAAGTGATGAAAGAGAAAAACCTACAACCCAAATTACTGTACCCAGCAAGGATCTCATTCAGATATGAAGGAGAAATCAAAAGCTTCACAGACAAGCAAAAGCTGAGAAAATTCAGCACCACTACACCAGCTCTCCAACAAATGCTAAAGATCTTCTTAGACAGGAAACACAGAAGAGGTTTATAAACTTAAACCCCAAACAACAAAATAAATGGCAATGGGATCATACTTATCAATAATTACCTTAAGTGTAAATAGGTTGAATGCCCTAACCAAAAGACAAAGATTGGCTGAATAGATACAAAAACAAGACCCATATATATGCTGTCTGCAGGAGACCCACCTCAAAACAAGGAACACATACAGACTGAAATTGAAGGGCTGGAAAAAGATATTTCATGCAAATGGAGACCAAAAGAAAACAGGAGTGGCAATACTCATATCAGATAAAATAAACTTTGAAATAAAGGCCATGAAAAGAGACAAAGAAGGACACTACCTAATGATCAAAAGATCAATCCAAGAAGATGATATAACAGTTATGAATATATATGCACCGAACATAGGAGCACCACAATATGTAAGGCAAACGCTAGCAAGTATGAAAGGGGAAATTAACAGTAACACAGTAATAGTGGGTGACTTTAATACCCCACTCACACCTATGGACAAAACAACTAAACAGAAAACCAGCAAGGAAACACAAATTTTAAATGATACAATGGACCAGTTAGACCTAATTGATATTTATAACACATTTCACCCCAAAACAATGAATTTCACCTTTTTCTCAAGTGCACATGCAACCTTCTCCAGGATAGATGATATCTGAGCCATAAATCTAGCCTTGGTAAATTAAAAAAAAATATTGAAATCATTCCAAGCATCTTTTCTGTTCAAAATGTGGTAAGATTATATGTCAACTACAGGAAAAAACACCTCATGCAAAGAGTTGACTCATTGGAAAAGACCCTGATGCTAGGAGGGATTGGGTGTAGGAGGAGAAGGGGATGACAGAGGATGAGATGGCTGGATGGCATTAACAACTCAATGCACATGAGTTTGGGTGAACTCCGGGAGTTGGTGATGGACAAGGATTCTCGGTATGCTGTGATTCATGGTGTCGCAAATAGTCAGACATGATTGAGTGACTGTACCGAATTGAACTGAAAAGAAAAAAAAAAAAACTATTAAAAACGCAAACATATGGAGGCTAAATAACACCTTTCTGAATAACCAATAAATCATAGAAGAAATTAAAAAAAAAAAACAAATCAAAATATGCATAGAAACGAATGAAAATGAAAACACAACAACCCTAAACCTATAGGATTCAGTTAAAGCAGTGCTAAGGGGAAGGTTTATAGCAATACAAGCTTACCTCAAGAAACAAGAGAAAAATCAAATAAATAACCTAACTCTACACCTAAAGCAACTAGGAAAGAAAGAAATGAACAACCCCAGGGTTAGTAGAAGAAAAGAAATCATAAAAATTAGGGCAGAAATAAATGAAAAAGAAAGGAGACCATAGCAAAAATCAACAAAGCTAAAAGCTGGTTCTTTGAGAAGATAAATGAAATAGACAAACCATTAGCCAGATTCATCAAGAAAAAGAAGGGAAAGAATCAAATCAGCAAAATAGAAGTGAAAATGGAGAAATCACAACAGACAACACAGAAATACAAAGGATCATAAGGGACTACTATCAGCAACTATATGCCAATAAAATGGACAATGTGGAAGAAATGAACAAATTCTTAGAAAGGTATAACCTTCCAAAATTGAACCAGGAAGAAATAGAAAATCTTAACAGACCCATCACAAGCACAGAAATCGAAACTGTGATCAGAAATCTTTGAACAAACAAAAAGCCCAGGACCAGACGGCTTCATAGCTGAATTCTACCAAAAATTTAGAGAAGAACTAACACCTATCCTACTTAAACTCTTCCAGAAAATTGCAGAGGAAGGTAAACTTCCAAGCTCATTCTGTGAGGCCACCATCACCCTAATACCAAAACCAGACAAAGATGCCACAAGAAAAGAAAACTGCAGGCCAATATCACTGATGAACATATATGCAAAAATCCTTAACAAAAGTCTAGCAAACAGAATTCAAAAACATATTTAAAAGATCATACATAATGACCAAGTGGGCTTTATCCCAAGTGTGCAAGGATTCTTCAATATTCACAAAATTATGATACACCACATTAATAAATTGAAAGATAAAGTCCATATGATTATTTCAATAGATGCAGAGAAAGCCTTTGACAAAATTCAACATCCACTTGTCACAAAATCCTCCAGAAAGCAGGCATAGAAGGAACATACCTCAACATAATAAAAGCCATATATGATAGTTCAGTTCAGTTCAGTCACTCAGTCGTGTCTGACTGCGACCTCATGAATCACAGCATGCCAGGCCTCCTTGTCCATCACCATCTCCTGGAATTCACTCAAATTCATGTCCATCGAGTTGGTTATGCCATCCAGCCACCTCATCCTCTGTCATCCCCTTCTCCTCCTGCCCGCAAACCTCCTAGCATCAGTCTTTTCCAGTGAGTCAACTCTTTGCATGAGGTGGCCAAAGTATTGGAGTTTCAGCTTTAGCATCATTCCTTCCAAACAACACCAAGGACTGACCTCCTTCCTTGCAGTCCAAGGGACTCTCAAGAGTCTTCTCCAACACCACACTTCGAAAGCATCAATTCTTTGGCACTCAGCTTTCTTCACAGTCCAATTCTCACATCCATACATGACCACTGGAAAGACCATAGCCTTGACTAGTTGGAACTTTGTTGGCAAAGTAATGTTTCTGTTTTTGAATATGCTGTCTAGGTTGGTCATAACTTTTCTTCCAAGGAGTAAGCGTCTTTTAATTTCATGGCTGCAGTCATCATCTGCAGTGATTTTGAAGCCCCCCAAAATAAAGTCTGACACTGTTTCCACTGTTTCCCCATCTATTTCCCATGAAGTGATGGGACCGGATGTCATGATCTTTCTTTGTTTTCTGAATGTTGAGCTTTAAGCCAACTTTTCCACTCTCCTCTTTCATTTTCATCAAGAGGCTTTTTAGTTCCTCTTCACTTTCTGCCATAAGGGTGGTGTCATCTGCATATCTGAGGTGACTGATATTTCTCCCAGCAATCTTGATTCCAGCTTGTGCTTCTTCCAGCCCAGCGTTTCTCATGATGTACTCTGCATAGAAGTTAAATAAGCAGGGTGACAATATACAGCCTTAACGTACTCCTTTTCCTATTTGGAACCAGTCTGTTGTTCCATGTCCACTTCTAACTGTTGCTTCCTGACCTGCATATAGGTTTCTCAAGAGGCAGGTCCAATGGTCTGGTCTTCCTATCTCTTTCAAAATTTTCCACAGTTTATTGTGATCCACACAGTCAAAGGCTTTGACATAGTCAATAAAGCAGAAATAGATGTTTTTCTGGAACTCTGTTGCTTTTTCAATGATCCAGCAGATGTTGGCAATTTGATCTCTGGTTCCTCTGCCTTTTTTAAAACCAGCTTGAACATCTGGAAGTTCACGGTTCACGTATTGCTGAAGCCTGGCTTGGAGAATTTTGAGCATTACTTTACTAGCGTGTGAGATGAGTGCAATTTTGCGGGATAAATCCACAGCAAATATTATCCTCAATTGTGAAAAATTGAAAGCATTTCCCTTAAAGTCAGGGATAAGACAAGGGTGCCCACTCTCATCACTATTATTCAACATAGTTTTGGACGTTTTGGCCACAGCAATCAGAGCAGAAAAAGAAATAAAACAAATCCAAATTGGAAAAGAAGAAGTAAAACTCTCAGTGTTTGTTTGCAGATGACATGATCCTGTACATAGAAAACCATAAAGACTCCACCAGAAAATTGCTAGAGCTGATCAATGAATATAGTAAAGTTGCAGGATATAAAATTAACACACAGAAATCCCTTGCATTCCTATACACTAACAATGAGAAAACAGAAAGAGAAATTAAGGAAACAACTCCATTCACCATTGCAACAAAAAGAATAAAATACTTGGGAGTATATCTACCTAAAGAAACACAAGACCTAAAAATAGAAAACTATAAAACACTAATGAAGGAAATCAAAGATGACACAAATAGGTGGAGAAATATACCATGTTCATATATCAGAAGAATCAATATAGTGAAAATGAGTATATTACCCAAAGCAATCTATAGATTCAACGCAATCCCTGTCAAGCTACCAACAGTATTTTTCAGAGAACTAGAATAAATAATATCACAATTTCTATGGAAATACAAAAAACCTCGAATAGCCAAAACAATCTTGAGGAAGAAGAATGGAACTGGAGGAATCAACCTGCCTGACTTAGGCTCTACTACAAAGCCACAGTCATTAAGACAGTATGGTACTGGCACAAAGACAGAAATATAGCTCAATGAAACAAAATAGAAAGCCCAGGGATAAATCCATGCACCTATGGACAACTTATCATTGACAAAGGAGGCAAGAATATACAATGGAGAAAAGACAATCTTTTTAACAAGTCGTGCTGGGAAAATTGGTCAACCACTTGTAAAGATGTGAAACTATAATACTTTCTAACACCATACACAAAAATAAACTCAAAGTGTATTAAAGATCTAAGTGTAAGACCAGAAACTAAAAAACTCCTAGAGGAAAACATAGGCAAAACACTCTCTGACATAAATCACAGCAGGATCCTCTGTGATCCATCTCCCAGAATATTGGAAATAAAAGCAAAAACAAACAAATGGGACCTAATTAAACTTAAAAGCTTTTGCACAACGAAGGAAACTATAAGCAAGGTGAAGACAGCCTTCAGAATGGGAGAAAATAATAGCAAATGAAGCAACTGATGAAGAATTAATCTCAAAAATATACAGCAGCTCCTGCAGTTCAATTCCAGAAAATAAACGACCCAATCAAAAAAATGGATCAAAGAACTAAACAGACATTTCTCCAAAGAAGAAAATGCAAATGAAAACCACAATGAAGTACCATCTCATGCTGGTCATAATGGCTACTATCAAAAAGTCTATAAACAATAAATGCTGGAGAGGGTGAGGAGAAACGGAACCCACCCTCTTACACTGTTCCATCAGCAGACGAAGGGATAAGAAAGCTGTGGTACATATACATGATGGAATATTACTCAGTTATTAAAAAGAATGCATTTGAGTCAGTTCTAATGAGGTGGATGAAACTGGAGCCTGTTATACAGAGTGAAGTAAGTCAGAAAGAAAAACACCAGTACAGTATATTAACACATATCTATGGATTTTAGAAAGATGGTAATGATGATCCTGTATGCAAGAAAGCAAAAGAGACACAGATGTAAGGAATAGACTGTTGGACTCTGTGGGAGAAAGTGAGGGTGGGACAATTTGAGAGAATAGCATTGAAACATGTATACTATCATATATGAAACAAATCGCCAGTCCAGATTTGATGCATGAGACAGAGTGCCCAGGGCTGGTGCACTGGGATGACCCTGAGGGATGGGATAAGGAGAGAGGTGGGAGGGGGGTTCAGGATGGGGAACACATGTACACCCATGGCTGATTCATGTCAGTGTATGGCAAAAACCACTACAGTATTGTAAATTAATTAGCTTCCAATTAAAATAATGAATAAATTTAATTTAAAAAAATGTAATATTCAAGTCTTCAAGAAAAATAATAAACTGAATTATGCATTTATTTTTCTTTTTTTTTGACTCATAAAATGACCAGATTAACTACGGGCAGAATACAGGTGTGATATTTTCTCTGTACCTGGGAGTCTCATGTGAGTGCACTGTGGCCCAGACATGTATCGTCTCCACTCCTTCTCCCCTCACTCCTAACAAAACTCAGTACATTTCATATAGGAAGCTCTTCTGTGATATTCCTGAGAGACACCTTTCAAACCAAACCTGACTATCTCCAGAAGCATGGAGGTCGCTGCCTGGTGGACCAGGGCTTGAAAATAGGCACTTCTGAAACCTTTTGGAAAGCTGTAGGTCCTGTCCCTGAGAAACCACCCACTCACCTGCCCTTTGACCCCATGGAGCAGATGGATCTTCGTCACGGTTTCCATCCTTATCTACTACTAGAAGCAAAACCAAATTCACCCTTCCACCACCTGAGAGTCTGCACAGACCTGAGTCTGACCAGGGTGAAAGCTAAGGCTTAGGCTGGCATTTTTTAGGTGCTCACAAGCGTCAGCAATGAGTCACTAACCACCAATACCCACCCAACCACAGCTTCTCAGAGAACAAAATCTCTGCAGGGGCAGGAAGTTTTGTCTGTTCATTACTCTACTTGCAGAAATGGCAGCACTTGTTGAATGAATGAATGCATGTCCCATGACCCTCAGATGTTTATCATATAAATTGTTGCCTAAATTTTGTGTTTACGTTATATTGATTGTAAAGAACCGTCTGCAGGACTTCATGTTAAACTTGATAGAACACTGACCTTTCCACTTGTTTTCAAGACAGCACTGCAGCCTGCTTCTGTCTTTTGGATGCATCTCCTATCATGTTTTTTCTGCCTTCCATTGTGCGCCATTCTGCATATTTGATGAGTGACAACAGTCTGCTAAGTAGGACTGCAGCTGTGTCTGGAGTGGGGACAGAGGGTTGAAAGGGGCAGGACACAGAGAGAATCACAAGCAATTACAAGAGATTCCATGGAAACTTTCTGAGGCTCATTCTTAAGAGAAGTAGTGTGAGTCCCTATCAGACGTCATTTTAGTGGAAGCTAATCTGCGGGGGCGGG
>SJYG01000137.1:4023369-4039729 GCA_006410535.1 Litocranius walleri | reverse complement strand
GGGGCGGGGGCAGGGGGAATAACTTTTACCTGGCATGAAGACAGGAGGGCTGGGAAAGGATTCACCCCAGCTGGCATAGTGGGAAATGAATTAATAGAGTTAACAGAGTTGTGTTTTTCCAGTAGTCATGTACAATGTGAGAGTTGGAACATAAAGAAGGCTGAGTGTCAAAGAATTGATGCTTGGGAACTGTGGTGCTGGAGAAGACTCTTGAGAGTCCCTTGGACTGCAAGGAGATCAAACCAGTCAACCCTAAAGGAATCAACCCTGAATACTCATTGGAAGGACTGTTGCTGTAGCTTAAGCACCAATACTTTGGCCACTGGATGTAAAGAGTGGACTCATGGGAAAGACTTGATGCTGGGAAAGACTGAAGGCAACAGAAGGGGGTGGCAGAGGATGAGATGGTTGGATGGCATCACTGACTTAATGAACATGAGTGTGAGTAAACTCTGTGAGATGGTGAAGGACAGAGGAGACTGGTGTGCTGCAATTCATGGGGTCACAAAGAGTTTGGCATGACTTAGTGACTGAACAACAACAAATAGTTGTGTACTAGAGTCATGTGCCAAAGTAACAGAACCAATAGGATGTGTGTGTGTGTCTTTGTATGTGTGTCTGTATGTGTTTGTGTGTGTCTGTGTGTATGAGATACATATATCAAACAAGGAATTGGCTCACATGACTGTGGAGACTGGCAAATCCAGACTCTATAGGGTAAGCTGGCAGTCTGAAGACAAGGGAAGAGTTGCAGTTTGGATCCAGTGGAAGTTTGCTGGCAGAATTCCCTCTCCCTTGAGGGAGTCAGTCTCTTTCTTAGGGCCTTCAACTGATTGAATGAGACCATTCCATATTATGGAGGGCAATCTGCTTTCCTGAAAATCTGTTTAACCCCATCACTCCCTGCCAAATACCTTCACAACAACATTTAGAGTAGCATTTCTTCAATATCTCTGCACCATGTCCTAGCCAAGTTGACACATAAAATTAACCATTATCACAGCACCATTTAGGAAAACCTAATACAAAGCATCTGGGTTTGTCCAACAGCTGCAATAAAGCAATATTCTAACCCTCCTGGGCACATACTTTCAAGTCCCCTTTGTAAGGGCATGGCAACCCACTCCAGTATTCTTGTCTGGAGAATCCCATGGACAGAGGAGCCTGAGGGGTTTCTGTCCATGGAATTGCGAAGAGTCAGACAGGACTGAGCGGCTAACACACTTAACACCTGTAACGTCATATGCCGTGCCTCCTTATCATTATGGACTTGACCTGGAATCCTTCAACCTTGCTTCCTTTACCACTGGAAAAAGTCTCCTCTTCTTTCAAAGTCAGATCGAGTGTCAACTCTGGGATGCACATTGCATCCCCTCCTGAAGCATGAACTCCTTCTTGGGTCCTTTTTCCATGTGCTTTTATAACACTGATCTCATTGCTCTGCGATTATTTGTACAACAAACATCAGATTAGCCAAGTGGTTAAACATGTATCCTTTGGCTTCAGACTTCCCTCCATTTAATTCCTAGCCTTGGCAAGTGATCCGACCTCTTTATGCCTTAGTTTCTTCATCTATGAGATGGGACTTAAGCAATACTATACCAACAAACTTGTGCTGAGGACCTAATGACTTACTATATGTAAGACTTTTAGAAATGCAGGCAGCAGCCTCTCCAACGAAGACTGAAAAGTGAAAGCGAAAGTTGCTCAGTCATGTCCAACTCTTTGTAGCCAGTCCCGGGAATTCTCCAGGCCAGAATACTGGAGTGGGTAGACTCTCCCTTCTCCAGGGGAATCTCCCCAAACCAGGGATCAAAACCAGGTCTCCCACATTGCAGGTGGTTTCTTTACCAGCCGAGCCACAAGAGAAGCCCCCTAAGAAGGGTGGTTATTTTCATCCTTACTGTTACTGTTGCTCTCCGTGTCCTGTGGAAAGACTAGGTGTCTCTGGAGGTCAGGCATATTGTCATCTTCCTCTTAGCATCTTTCCTAGTATTGAGTGAAATATACCAAGAGTCTCTAGACATTTCTCGGAATGCGTACTGTCTTATATGCACAGGTGCCAGCCAGTACACAAAGGCTGGCAACACTATCATCCATGTAACATCACTTTGCTGACTAAGGTCCATGTAGTCAAAGGTAAGGTTTTTCCAGTAGTCAGGTACAGATGTGATAGTTGGACTATAAAGAAGGCTGAATACCAAAGAACTCATGCTTTTGAATAGTGGTGTTGACTCTTCAGAATCCCTTGAACAACAAGGAGATCAAACCAGTCAATCCTAAGGGAAATCAACACTGAATATTCATTGGAAGGACTGATGCTGAAGTTGAATTTCTAATACTTTGTCCACCTGATGTGAAGAGCCAACTCATTGGAAAAGACGCTGATGCTGGGAAAGATTAAAGGTGGGAGGAGAAGGGGGCAACAGAGGATGAGATGGGTGGATGCATCACCAACTCAATGGACATGAGTTTAAGCAAACTCCAGGAGACAGTGAAGGACAGGGAAGCCTGGCATGCTGAAGTCCATGGGGTTTAAAGGGTCAGACACAACTTAGTGGCTGAACAACAGCAAAAAACTCATTACAACATTGCAAGGTCATTAATATTCCCATTTTATAGATATTAAGTGAATCGTCCAGCATCACAGACAGGCGGCAAGTGGCAGTCTCTAACTCCAAGATCAGTGAGAAAGAAGTACAGAGATGCTATAAATTCAGAAATTCTTCTTTTCTGGTACACATACTGCCCTCCCCTCTTCCACTTGCTTATTCTTTCTGCCAGTAACACAGACATTCTGGACTGTGAAACCTGGAAGAAGAAAAGGGAGGTTTCCATTCACACCAAAAACGGTGCAGGTTATTAATACAAGATGTCCTCAGCTGTGACCGTGGCCTCTTCTATCTTGGCCTTGATCTCCGGCAGGGGGATCTGACTGATGGCCACCACCACCAGGTTAGTGGCGTGGGCTGAGGCGCTGGCCACACAGATCCAGAAGGACTCCTCGTACTGTTCCTCCACCACCACGAAGCGAAACAGCTTCTCCTGGAAGTTGGTGATTCGTTCTGTCAGGTGGTGAAATTTTACCGAGGTCATGAAGCTGGCGATGGCCAAGGCCATGACTCCACCTGAAACCCGGAAAGCACGTCCTCATACACAGCCCTTTTTTCTGTAGTTCGACTCCTAGAGGTGAGGTGGCTTTTCTGGGGCACAAGCAACAGAGTTTTGAGATTTAGGTTGCTTGGCTGTGTCCAACTCTTTGCGATGGATCCCATGGACTGTAGCCTTCCTGGCTCCTCTGTTCATGGGATTTTTCCAGGCAGGAATGCTGGAGCGGATTGCCATTTCTTCCTTCAGGAGATCTTCCCAACTTGGGGATTAAACCCACGTCTCCTGCATTGGCAGGTGGGTTCTTTACCACTGAGCCACCAGGGAAGACCCTTAAAACATTCTGAGGGTGACACAAATTTTAATTTGCTTTTAAAAGCGGCAGATAGTTCACTGTGTGAGGGGCAAGAGGTGTGGGAATAAGCTTCCTATCAGATCAACTTTGAATCTCAGGCCCTCTAATTTTTTTCTTTACCCAGTTTAGGGCACTTACCCACGTTGGATAAGCTCAGTCTCTAACTAATTCAGCCTTTGGATGCAGACCTTGAGGCTATAAGGAAAGACACAAGAGCATCTTAAGGGGTGGCCTGGAGGATCAACAGAGGGCTAGACAGTTCTCTCCTCTTTAATATCCTCCTTCCAAGCTCAGTGATAAGAAGAGATAAGAGAAGGAGGAAAGGAGAGGCGAGAGGGACAGACTACATCTTTTTTCCTACCTGCTGCTTTGGACTTGGACCTTCCGGCTTCTCTCTGTTTCTCTTTCTCTCCCCATCTCTCTCTCTTTTGCTCAACTTTTCTCCTACCCTGATTTTAATTAATATTTTAAAAACACATTTATTATTCTCTTTCTTTAGATTATTATTCTTTCCTTGAAAAAAACTTGGACATCCAAGAAAATCATAAAGATGAAAAGACAAATTTGCTTTTCCCCTAAAAGTCAAATGAAAACACTTGGAACATTTTAGTATATTTCTTTACATTTCTCTCTTTTTAACAGAATTAGTATTATGGTACTTCTACTGATTTACACTTGATTTTTTTCTCTCTAACTTGAAAAAAAATTTTTTCCATGTTGCTAAATATTCTGTTACAGCACCACTTTAAATTGATCTATGATGCTTCATAACAGTGACACACTTAATTAAGTTTAATTAAGGGTAACTTAATTTCTGGATTTCTAGATTGCTTCCTATTTTTTATATTATAAGGTGCTGCAGGAAACACCTTTTAATGTATATTTTTGTGCTCTTTTCCAGTTATTTTCTTAGCATAAATTACTATATGGGGTTGTTTAATCAAAGGCTATTCATATTTTTAATGCCTTTTGAGAGTCAAGTTTTGTCAAATTGCCTTCTTAAAAATACTCAGCTGGAGAGTACTGCCTCAAGGAGGAAGGAAATTGACCTAGATAAGCATTTATTTAAAGAGTGAGATTGAACACTTTCTACATGCCAGTCACTGTGAGGATTCAGGCAGAGATATGCAAGTCTAGAAGGGAGTGAGCCACGTCTATAAGAACGTCTACACGATGGCCACAGTCTGCAAACATAGGCATTATGTAATAACTGATTTGCTGACCTTAGGTTCTAATGCATGATAAAGCAACATTGCCATCATTGTTCAGTCCCTAAGTCATGTCCAGCTCTTTGCAACCCCACTGAGGGCAGCACTCTAGGCTCCCCTGTCCCTCACTATCTCCTGAAGTTTGCTAAAATCCAGGTCCATTGAGTCGGTGATGCTATCTAAATACCTCATCATCTGTTGTCTCCTCTTTTTGCCTTCAATTTTGCCTTCTTTTTTTTTTTTTTAAGTGGAGAAAACCAACATTACTCGTTTTTATACTTGCTGGTCATCCTGTAAGGCAGTGAGGTAGTGATGGGTTATTGACATCAGGATGCCTTCACCATTTGACCTGGATTTTATGAAATCATTTTTTGGGATTTTGTTACTTTCATTACAGGTGATTTTTTTCAGTGCTGAACTAAAGGTGAATTAATTTCTGTATACCAGATACTCTCCTAAATCAACACACCTGCACACACTTACACACATCTTTTGACTTGGGTTTTGTCTTCGAAAATAGGTCATGGTACTCATAGATGACACCATGGACTAATGAAAAGACAAAAGGCTTAGACTCAGTTACACCTGGGTTGGAATTTTGCCTCTATTACTCATGACTATGTGAATTTCAGTGCATCTTTTAACATCGCTGAGCTTCAGGTTCTTCATCTGTAACTATGGGTCTAATAATATGGCAGAGTCCCTTGGATTGCAAGGATATCAAACTAGTCAATCCTAAGGGAAAGCAGCCCTGAATATTCACTGGAAGGACTGATGCTGAAGCTTCAGTATTTTGTCCACCTGATGCACAGAGGTGACTCATTGGAAAAGACCCTAATGCTGGGAAAGATTGAAGGCAGGAGGAGAAGGAAGAGGCAGGGGATGAGATGGTTAGATAGCACCATGGGCTCAATGGGCATGAATCTGAGTAAACTTCAGAAGATATCGAAGGACAGGGGAGCCTGGTGGGCTGCAGTCCATGGGGTCCCAAAGAGTCAGACATGACTTAGCTACTGAACAACAACAAACATAGGGAGGTTGTGAGGGTTACATAAAATAAGGAATGTGAGCCCTCAGGTTCCTTCTCCTCTGTTCTTTGTGACGTTCCTCCAGCTTCACGGCAGCAGCTCCCCTACCGCTGGTCCCAGGGTCCCCATTTCTCCAACCCCCATCTTTCTGTCTTTCCTTGTCTCTCATCCCAACCTCTTTGCTGCTCCAAGTCCTCAGCCACTCATACACACTAAGACCTGATTCTTCATGATGACAGCTCTTCTTCAACTTTTAGTAAGAAGGACACTGGGGCTGATCAAGAAGGTAACAAACCCAGGGAAGTGAAGCTTGAGGTGGGGTATTTTCACTCCTTCACACCTTCTGCCCACCTGCTTGGAACTCAGCCTGCTCGTGGGCAGGAATCTCTCTCCCCATGGGGCCTCCCTTACCTGCAAGAACATTCCATAGACAGATGCCCCCAGGGCCGTTGACTGCCCGGTACGGAACTTGGATCATGTTGAGAATGGCAAAGCCCATGCTGACCAGAGCCAGCACCAAGGCCAAGAAGAGGAGCAGCAGAACCGTGACGTGGAGGCCTGCGTTGAGCTCCTTCACCAGGTGTGGGAAGACTGCGGAAACAAGAGCCAGCCAGCACGTCAGCCTCAGAGCTCAGCTCAAGGTACACGGCCCAGGCTGCTTACCAGGAAGGCGTTAGCACAGCGGAGTGAGGGCAAGGCAGCAAGCGCTGGGCTTCCAGAAAGCAAGAGACTTCCCAGATAAACTTACCCTTTATCAGTTGCCCAGCAACCTTTGCTTCCTTAGGGAGGATGCAAAATCGGAATATACCTCAGCTGGGTGTTTAAGCTGCATCAGCCTTGCGGCTCTGGGATCTGGTGTGAGTTGATCCACACAAGCCCCAGGGGTGTCTCTTTAGCAAAGGAGCCTGGTACGAGAAGCAGTCTAAGAAGGCCGATCACAAAGCTTTCATCAGGGTCAGAGTGCTGTTTGTCCAGATCTTTTGCAACCCCCTGAGCTGTAGCCCACCAGGCTCCTCTGTGCAAGGGATTCTCCAGGCAAGAAGACTGGAGTGGATAGCCATTTCCTTCTCCACGGGATCTTCCTGACCCAGGGATCGAACTTGGATCTCCTGCATTGCACATGGATTCTTTACTGTCTGAGGCACCAGGGAAGCCCCGTAGCCCTTTATACCATATGGTTTGTAGAGTTGAGAGTCACTGGTTTCAGTTATTATATATGAATGATTTGAAACAATGAAAACGGGGACTTCCTGGTGGTCCAGTAGGTTAAGACTTGGCCTTCCAGTTCAGGGGGTGCAGGTTTAATGCCTGGCTGGGAAAGCTAAGATCCCACATGCCTCATGGCCAGAAAAACAAAACATTAAACAGAAGCAATGACGTAACAAATTCAATAAAGACTTAAAAAATAAATGATGAAAGCTAAAAAAATAATAATAAAAACACCTAGGCAAACACCTTCCTCAGCAGCTACTCTGAGGTTCCTACTGAATACTTCCTGGTCTAACCTGGGTCCATCCTGTGCACTCCCGCCTCCCTGCTTCACTACTTTGCACCAAACTGACCAGCCCATCTCCCACCCCAACTGAGATCCAGGACTCAAAGCTCTCCTGGCTCCACTCTCTGCCTGACCCTGCCCCCTCCCTCCCCCGCTCCTTTGCTGGCTTACCTGCCCAGTTTTACTCAGAGAAGGCTGGTGTCTGCCAAGTCTGAGAACAAGAATTTTGGTCTCTGTCCCTTTAAAGTGTCCTTTCCACTCAGAAGTTTCCAGACACAGCACAGTTACATCTTTAGTTCGGATCGAATTTTCCTTTTAGTTTTCCATGTGTATTTATCTTCATGTGGTTATCTCCTCGGCCTGAGAAACTTTACCCTGGAAAAAGTTTCTGAACAACTCCTTCCCATGGGACTCTTCCCTGTAGGGCTTCTCATTTTCATTTCCACTCCTTATATCTTAGTGTCCTTTAGATTTTTATTTTTTATTGCAAACTCTCAGCACTTTTTTTTTTCATTCCAAATGTGGTATCTTGTGCCTGATTACCTAATTGTTTCCTTATCCCCTTACTTGCTCATGCAATCCTTAGGACATATGACCAGCATAATAATCCTCACCAAATAGTTAGAAAATCATCACCTATGTGATTGGCAAAGACCAAAGGTTCGCTAATACATGGTGTTGATAAAGGTATAGGGAAGGAGATGCTGTCAAGTCTGGTAGTGACATTAATTTATACAATTTTCTTTGAGAGGAATTTGGCAGCATGTCTCATTTTCTCCACGGGATCTTCCTGACCCAGGGATCGAACTTGGATCTCCTGCATTGCACATGGATTCTTTACTGTCTGAGGCACCAGGGAAGCCCCGTAGCCCTTTATACCATATGGTTTGTAGAGTTGAGAGTCACTGGTTTCAGTTATTATATATGAATGATTTGAAACAATGAAAACGGGGACTTCCTGGTGGTCCAGTAGGTTAAGACTTGGCCTTCCAGTTCAGGGGGTGCAGGTTTAATGCCTGGCTGGGAAAGCTAAGATCCCACATGCCTCATGGCCAGAAAAACAAAACATTAAACAGAAGCAATGACGTAACAAATTCAATAAAGACTTAAAAAATAAATGATGAAAGCTAAAAAAATAATAATAAAAACACCTAGGCAAACACCTTCCTCAGCAGCTACTCTGAGGTTCCTACTGAATACTTCCTGGTCTAACCTGGGTCCATCCTGTGCACTCCCGCCTCCCTGCTTCACTACTTTGCACCAAACTGACCAGCCCATCTCCCACCCCAACTGAGATCCAGGACTCAAAGCTCTCCTGGCTCCACTCTCTGCCTGACCCTGCCCCCTCCCTCCCCCGCTCCTTTGCTGGCTTACCTGCCCAGTTTTACTCAGAGAAGGCTGGTGTCTGCCAAGTCTGAGAACAAGAATTTTGGTCTCTGTCCCTTTAAAGTGTCCTTTCCACTCAGAAGTTTCCAGACACAGCACAGTTACATCTTTAGTTCGGATCGAATTTTCCTTTTAGTTTTCCATGTGTATTTATCTTCATGTGGTTATCTCCTCGGCCTGAGAAACTTTACCCTGGAAAAAGTTTCTGAACAACTCCTTCCCATGGGACTCTTCCCTGTAGGGCTTCTCATTTTCATTTCCACTCCTTATATCTTAGTGTCCTTTAGATTTTTATTTTTTATTGCAAACTCTCAGCACTTTTTTTTTTCATTCCAAATGTGGTATCTTGTGCCTGATTACCTAATTGTTTCCTTATCCCCTTACTTGCTCATGCAATCCTTAGGACATATGACCAGCATAATAATCCTCACCAAATAGTTAGAAAATCATCACCTATGTGATTGGCAAAGACCAAAGGTTCGCTAATACATGGTGTTGATAAAGGTATAGGGAAGGAGATGCTGTCAAGTCTGGTAGTGACATTAATTTATACAATTTTCTTTGAGAGGAATTTGGCAGCATGTCTCATTGCAATTTCACTTCTAGGAAAAGCACTCCCACATGTGTTCAAAGCTGTATATATGTGTGTGTGTGTGTGTGTGTGTGTGTGTGTCTGTGTATCAGATATTCATTAAAGTAGCAAAAGGTTGGAGAGAAACAAAAATACGGACTGGTGCTGTGCTGATTCCTGTCCAGCTCTTTTCAACCCTATGGACTGTAGCCCCCCAGGCTCCTCTGTCCGTGAAATTTCCCATGCAAGAATTCTGGAATGGGTTGCCATTTCCTCCTCTAGGGGAGTCTTCCCAACACAGGGCTAGAACCCGCGTCTCCTGCATCTCCCGCATTGGCAGGCAGATTCTTACCACTGAACCACCTGGGAAGCCCATGAATCAGTAGGAGACTGATTTAATTAATTAAAGCACAATCCACACAATATAGCTTTTAAAAAGAATTAATCAGATCCATGTAGTGATATGAAACCATCTCCAGATTTGCTCTAATAAAAAATTGAGAAATAACCAATTACTATGATGGGCGAGGGCATCTGGGGGCATATGAAGTGATGTGGGGGCTTCCCAGGTGGCACTGGTGGTAAAGAACCGCCTGCTAACACAGAAGATGTAAGAGATGCAGGTTCGATCCCTGGGTTGGGAAGATCCCCTGGAGGAGGGCATGGTGACCCACTCCAGTATTCTTGCCTGGAGATTCCCATGGACAGGCGAGCCTGGCGGGCTGCAGTCCATGGGGTCACAAACAGTCAGACATGACTGGAGGGATTTAGCACACACACGCAGCATAGCAGGAAAATCAGATAACTTGGATAAGCAAAAATGTAAAAATTTAGTTCTTGCAGAGCTGACATTCTAGAAGCTTTACTTTGAATTTGAATATTCCTTTTTAAAAAAGAAACGCATTTCTTACTGGCTGCATCAGATCTTCATTTCAGCACGCGGGGTCTTCCCTCTTTAGTTGCTCCCTGCATTGAGAGTGTTGAGTCTTAGCTCCTGAACCACCAGGCAAGTCCTGAATTTGAATAAGTGTTCCTATTGTGTACAAAAGCTACCTTGCTTGAATCCCAGAAGGGATTAATCAACCTATCAGCATCTCAAATTAGATAATTACCTTATTATTACATAATTTGTAATATCCTAGAGACATCCACAGGTCCTTTTTACCCCTAGCAAGGCAAAAAGTAATTTAAAAAAGAAATAATTGATACATTAGATTTCATTAAAATGGAAAAAAATTCTGCCCTTTGAAAGACAGTGTCAAAAAAAAAAACAAATCAACACACTCACTAAACAGGAGAAAATATTTGTAAAAGACATATCTGAGAGACGACTGTTATCTAAAATAGACAGTAACAAGAAAAGTGTGAGATCTGAAGTCAGTTCCAGGTCTAGCTGTGGAGGGAATATTTGGAGGTGAGAGATGATGAGGGCCCCAGCAAACTGAAAATGATCAAGCACATACTACCTTTCAGGAACTACATCAGCTGCTTTTACAGAAATTATTTTATTTATTGGTTTCTCTGATCCTCAGTTTCCTCATCAGTTAGATGGGCATAAGTAAGATTTTTTTCTCCAGCACAGAAATGGATGAAGGAAATGAACAAAGGAAGCTTGTGACACTAATGTGTCACTGCTCAGGGATCACTTACTGCCTTTCTCTTTCCAGGATGGGAAGCTTCTAATGGCAGACACTCCTCTATTTAGTTCATCCCTGTTTTCCTCGAATACCAAGCCCACAAACACTCTACAGTATGGGTGAATATGTGAACACGGCTAAATAAGCATCTGTCTCTTTCTCTTCACTCAAATGGCTAGGTTGTTTTGCTTTTATTTCAGAAAGTCTGGGTATAAACAAGGATCTTAATCACGATTGTGCTGTATATGTGAGTGTTTATATATGTGCTCAATTGCAACCTCAGGCCTGTAGCCCACCAGGCCCCTCTGTCCACGAGATTTCCCAAGGAAGAATATTAGAGTGGGTTGCCGTTTCCTTCTCCAGGGATATTCCCTATCTAGGGATTGAACCTGAGGTCTCCTGAGTCTCCTGCATTGGCAGGCAGATTCTTTACTGCTGAACTGCCTGGGAAGTCATCCTGTATATATAGCTCTTTGCTTTTCTCCCTGGTTGATTTGGAAATTGACCTTCCTGGGTGACTCTAGGGGAGATCCCTATGAAGGTGGGAATGGAGGCTGTTTGTCTTATGAGACCTAACCAAACCTTCCTAACTCCAGTTTATAAAGCACTTTCACACCCACCCGCCTGCACACAGGCCCTAGGAGCAAGACTTTTTAAAATTTCTGTGGATAGTAGCAGGTAAACCCTGATTCCACCTTGGGGGTGGTGGGCTCTGATGCACCCCCTAGGGAGGTGATGTTGGCTCTAGGAGCTGTACGTCTAAAGGCAGCGAGAAATATACTCTGCTTTCTCTTCACATCATATAAATCTTTCACCTTTTACTAAAGGTAGCAAGACTCACTTCTGATGATGAGAATATCCAATACAGAACAAAAATTTTGCAAATTATCTACAACTGTTTTAAAAATTGTGCCATCTCTCACTAAATTTTTTTTTTTATGTATAAGTGGTTTTGAGATAACCTTAATGCTACCAATAATTTTTTTTTCCTCCCTGAACCATATGAGTACTTCAGGGACAATTTCCTCAAAAAGGGCATTCTCTTTGACAACCATGATACAACTATGAAAATCATTAGGTTAACACTGGCTGCTGTTTAGTCCTGACGCCTGGTTCAGGTTCCATCAATTATCCTAGTGACGTCCTTTACAGTAAATGGACCCAGCTCAGAACCAAGTACCGCACACAGTTGTCATCATTTCCTTTCAGCTTGTCCTATTTCTTTGTTATATTTATTTATTCATGTTAAATGTGTTTTCAGCTTTCTATGTAATTTTTATTACATTTTATTGGAGTATAGTTGCTTTACAATGTGGTTGTTAGTTTCTACTGTACAGCACAATCAGATTTGCTGATATATTTTACCCCCTCATATTCTTAAAAGACCCAGCTATTTTTTCAGTATCCCTTGTCCAGTTTAATTTCTGGGTAAATATAAATATTCCCCAAGATTTTTTTAATTGCTATACCTAACAATTTTTAATCTATATCCTTCATGTATATAAGTGAAGCCGATTTGCATTATTTGTCAGTGGTTCCAGTTTACTCTCTTTATATGTTTAAGAAGATACTCTGGCTAAAGAAAGAAAGTGAAGTCTCTCAGTCGTGTCTGACTCTTTGAGACCCCACAGACTGTAGCCTACAAGACTCTTCCTTCCATGGAATTTTCCAGGCAAGAGTACTGGAGTGGGTTGCCATTTCCTTCTCCACTACAATCCTGGCATATAGAAATCAAATAAAGAAGAAAATTCCTCATTCCCTTGTTTTTCCATTCTGTGGGTTACTTATAAATTTTTAGGCTGTGGTTCTCACCGGCAATCTGTTTCATTCTGAAGACATGCAGAATATTGGCCTTTTGGGGTTGGCTTTTCCTTCCCAGAGGACCCTCCATACCCTGGGCTTGGATTCGGGCTCTGTTTACATGCAGAGCAGCTCTGCTGTGACCTGGATGTCCACCGGCCCAGGTCAGTACCTGCTCACGTTCACAGACAGCAGCTGTGCCAGAGCTCTCCCTGCCAGGAAACAACGAGTTCGGGCTTTGAACCCAGGTAGTCTGATTCCAGTGTTCGGATGTAGAGCTCTTTGGCTTTTTCTCAGACTCTGAAGCTTTTATATTAATATAAACAGAAGTGTAAGTTTCATTTCAGCACCTGGTCTACACTCGCAGGCCAGACTGGCTGAGTGCACTCCAGTTGCATGGCCTGCATCTAAAGTCTGACACTGTTTCCTGGCTGGTTGACCTCAGGCAAGTTAGGTAATAAACTCTCCAAGTGTCCGTGTAACCCTCTGCAAAATGGGAATGTTAAAATGCCTTCCTTATAAATTTGTTACAAGGCTTAACAGAGACAAGCCGTGGAAAGCATTTCGTAGAATGTCTGACGCATTCAACATATTAATAGTGATTATTCATAGAGGTAGGCTACAAAGATCTACAGACCTCCACAGAAAGAAAAAAAAAAAAGATCTTTTCTTGATGCTGAACAAGAGGAAGTCCTTGGCTTACTGTGGATTTTGTCATCATGCCTTAGACCGAAGCAGCTCTTCATTTTTGCACTTAAACACAAGCCTACTCCAGTATTCTTGCCTGGAAAACCCCATGGACAGAGGAGCCTGCTGGGTGGGCCACAGTCCATGGGGTCGCAAAGAGTTAGACGGGGTGATTGCGCGCGCATGCACACACCCCATACAAGTATTTACAAATAAGTGTTCTAAAGCAGCTTCTGTGGCCGCAGCATACTCACTCGTGAACTGGGACTGGCGGCCCCCCAGCCCGCACTGCCGCACCTTACACCCGCGGAAGAGTCCGTAGTAAATGTCTCCGATGAATTTGGCCAGCTCTGGATCCGTGGCGTTGACGAGGTCCACGCCCGTCTGACAGAGGATTTTCCCACTCAGCCAGTGGGGCAGTGCCAGAGCAACGACGGTCAGGATGAAGGAGGAGAAGCTGAGCAGAGAGGCCAGCCCGTACCACGCCTTTTTGAACCATCCAGGCATGTTGCTGGGTGCCGGTCATGCCCCAGGGGTCCCAGCAACCCCGGGGGTCCTCAGCATCTTCCGGACACTGGGTGATCCACTTCTTCAGGGTCGGCTCTCCCAGACACACCGGCTCAAGAGTTCAGGTGCATCTCCTGGTCCTCCCTCAGCACCTGCCCCCACAGCCCATGTTTACTACAACCACACATGGGAAGTCTCTACAGAGACGTCTTCACCTGACTGCAGTGTGGAGGCGTGCGTTACCCGAGGAAGTAACCCTATCTCTCCCACTAGACTAAGGTTTCAGCAGAGGGTTTAACTGTTCTTCATTTCGAGTATTTGAATAACCCTGCTGCGGCTCTCTTAATGATGAAGGAGCTATTAGCAGGCAAAATCAGGCAGATCTGAGTCTTAAGAGACAGCACGCAGTCTCACAAAATGCAAACGGTGGAAGGAAAACAAAGACGGAAAGACTAGCCTTGGAATGGTACCAACAATGCACAGTATCAGATGCTGATCTCTTTGGTGCCTGCCTGGGCTTTGCTTTCTCTGAAATGTCACTGCTGTCAGAACCCCTAGAAGTGTTATTAAGGCTATGAAATGACCTCTGTTCCCAACCCTTTTAATTGAAATGCGTAAGCAAGATTTTATGATTCTTGAATTTATCACTGGGTGGATCCGCTGTGGGTAAAACTTCAGCTTTGAGATGGCTTGGGGCAGCTTGGACCCAACATTTACACACATACACACCCTCTTTATCCCTCACAGGTCATGTCATCTGAATGGGAAAGTGTTTTTCTAATGTTTTAGCAAATAATCTTTTCCCATCACCCTGCTGCGGTCTTTGTGTCTTCTGGTAGTGAAGATCCCCTAGAGAAGGAAATGCAACCCACTCCAGTATTCTTGCCTGGAGCATCCCTTGGACAGAGGAGCCTGGTGGGCTGCAGTCCATGGAGTCGCAAGGAGTGGGACGAGACTGAAAGACTGAGCACACAGTGGTGAAGATAATGTCACTTTCTTTTCACTTACAGGCACAAGGAATGCAATATTCCTTAATTTCTATCTTATACTTGTATGTTTATAATTTTAATTTTTAGACAATCACCTAATGTCAACTTCATGTCACATGAGGCTAGCAACAGCCACTCGGATAGGTTTGGGGGCAGTGGGGTTGAAGTGGCCCAGTGAAATTCCTCCTTTGGTCTCAGATCTCTGGAGGCGGTCCTGGGGGTTGCATTGTTAACCAACAGGAGTTCAGGGAACCAGGCTCACCTCTGCCAGTACTGCAACCCATTGTGGCAGGCAGGGGACGGGCCATTCCAGACACTTCTTTCCTGAGAAAACTGAAGGTCTGGGTTGAGGCTGGAGATCAGCTCTTTGAAATGCTTCTTCATCATAATAACCTTGACATAGCAATTCTTTTTTTTTTTTTCTGGTAATGAACAACATACAGTAAAATGAAAATATCTCCTGCCATATCAATAAACAAGGGATGAAACAGCCATCAGCCATTGCTGGCCTCCAAAGGTGAATGAGGGCTCCCAGACTCATTGTGATCCATGTGATCCAGTGGATGTGGCGCCCTCCCCGCCCCAGGATGCCCCCAGCCCCAGTTGCTGAGGAGCTGGGAGAATGCAAGAAGCAAGGTGAATAAGGAAACAAGATTGGCCCCAGATAGCTGAGGTGCATATGAAAGAATGAATTCAGTGCGTACGGAGGCTTGCTTCTTCCCAGACATAGGAAGCCAAGTTCCTTAACTTGATACCTGATCTTTGATGTTCAGACTGCCTGCTCCCTTTGTTGCAAACTTGTATGTAGCCTGACTTCCCCTCCTGCTTCCTGGGAGCAGTTTTCTCAGAGGTACTGAGATGCTGTCTCCCAGGTTCTGGGTTCTAAACTTGACCACCAAATGAAATAACTCTCTAATTTGAGGTTGTGAAAATATTTTTTACTCGACAATTCATATAACAGGGCTTTCCAGGTGGCGCTAGTGGTAAAGCATCCGCCTGCGGATGCAGGAGACAGACGAGCACAGGTTTGAGCCCTAGGTGGGGAAGATCCCCTAGAGTTGTTCTTTTTTCAGTCTCTAAGCCATGTCTGATTCTTTGCGAGCCTGTGAACTGCAGCACACCAGACGTCCCTGTCCTTCACTATCTCCTTGAGTTTGCTCAGACTCGTGTCCATTGAGTGGGTGATGCCATCCAACCATCTTATCCTCCGTCACTCCCTTCTCCTCTTACCCTAGAGTAGGAAAAGGCAATCCACCCCAGTATTCTTGCCAGGATAATCCCATGGACAATGGAGCCTGGTGGGCTACAATCCATGGGATCGGAACAGTCGGACACGACCAAGCAATACACACACACACACACACACACACACACACACACACACAACCTGTCCCAGGCTTGTTGTGCAAAGGAAAATGAAGCAGCACTTGGAGATCACGTCTCCCAGTGGGTGTCACGCCGGGCGTTACTGAATCGAGTGCCCTCCTGAGCGCGAGGCGGGCCCGGCCGAGCTCCGGCGGTGGCGCGCGCTAGGCGGCAGCAGCGGGCTGGGCGGGGGCGCGGCCGCGGCGCGGGCCCCTCTTGGCCGG
>SJYG01000137.1:3971839-4020305 GCA_006410535.1 Litocranius walleri | reverse complement strand
GCGGTGACCATGGAACATTTAAGGACTGCCAGCCCAGGGCCAGGCACTAAACTCCTGCACATCAGAGCCCCTACAAACTCTTAGTTCCATTTAGTCTTTCCAGTAACGTTAATACAGAGTTAAAACATGTATATATAGAATCCAGAAAAATGGTACAGATTCCTGGAGATCAAACCAGTCAGTCCTAAAGGAAATCATTCCTAATATTCTTTGGAAGGACTGATGCTGAAGCTGAAGCTCCAATACTGTGGCCACCTGATGTGAAGAGCTGACTCATTAGAAAAGACCCTGATGCTGGGAAAGACTGAGGGCAGGAGGAGAAGGGGGCGACAGAGGGCTAGGTGGACACGAGTTTGAGCAAGCTCCACGAGCTGGTGAAGAACAGGGAAGCGTAGGGTGCCACAGTGTATGGGGTTGCAAAGAGTAGGACACGACTGAGCAGCTGAACAAACAAACAGCTGATTCACGCTGCTGTGCAGCAGAAGCTAACACAGCATTGTAAAGCAGTTATCCTCCAATTCAAAAAGAAATACAGGGCTTCTCTGTCCATGTGTTACAGATGCAAAGGCTGTGCTTCCTCTCGGGGCGGGGTGGGAGGGTTGTACGGTGGGTGTCCTTTCACGTGGTGAATCTGGAGAGCTGACTTAACTGTGACTGTCTATCCCTCCCTTCCTTCCGGGGAGCTCTGGGGGCTCTGGGATGAGCTATTTCTTTGTCTCAGTACCCTCCTCACTGTGACACAGAGCAGTGAGTGTTTTGAATGGATGCTCTGTTCTTCAAAGCTAGTGGGGGAGATGTTTATCTCTGGGGCCTTCAGACTGCAGGGCCCTGGAGCGTTCTGAGTCAGCACCGAGTGTCAGCAGCCGATATTGTTCAGTAGCTCAGTCGTGTCCGACTCTTTGGGACCCCATGGACTGCGGCATGCCAGGCTCCTCTGTCCTCCACTATCTCCCACAGTTTGCTCAAACCCGTATCCATTGAGTCTGTGATGCCACTCATCTACCATAGCATCCTGCATTTCATTTAATTCTCTCGCTAACCCGGTTGATTGCTGACAGCCCTCATTTTGCATGGGAGGAACCTCTGCAGAGTGGGTGGATGAGAGAGTCGCTGTATGGCAGAACCAGGATTCAAACTCTGACCTGATATCCATGCCCACAGTCATCCTTTTGTGCTCTGGGACAAGGGTTGGAAAATTTCAGTTCTCCGCTGGCTGGATCTTGCCTGGCACCTGTTATCACAGAGCGCAAGAGCTAAAAAGGAGTTCCCCATTTTTAACTGGTGAAAAGAAATCCAAAGAAGAGTAGCCATGTGTGAACATTATATATCATTCATAATTCCTCGACTGATGTCTTCTCGGCACACAGCCAAGCTCTTCCATCGATTCCTGGGCCGTTTTCTGTGGCTGCTTTCTAGCTGTGATAGCAGAGTTGAGTAGTTGCAGCAGAGGCTGTGTGGCTATCACAGCCTGAAAGACTTAGCCTCTGGCTCTTTAAGGAAAGGTTTGCAAATCCCTGGTCTCGGGCATCTCTGCACCAGCAGGGTTTGGCTTTCAGAGGCGAGAGTGGAAGGGGAGGAGGTGTTTGGAGGCAGAGTGGACTGGCCTGGGGATCAGCAAGGGGCACGCTGGCCAAAGCCAGAAAGCCTTGCAAGGGCTGCTAGAGGTCAATTGCTAGGTCCTTCCTTTAGTGGGTTTTCGCTTAAGCCTCTAACTTGTCTCCAACTCCCTCCTGAATCTGTCATGCCTGACTGCCTCTTGACCAAACCTGTTTTCTCTTCGCTCCAGTGGGTTGCCAGCATCGACGTGCAGGAGAACGAAGAGGCCAGTGCCAGCGTCGTGGTTAAAATGACAGACTCGTTCACGGAGCAAGCCGACCAGGTGATTCCAGGGAAGCAGTGCACGTGGGGTGCAGAGCCCTGGGGAGAGGGCTCCATGGGTGGTGTGTTCTCCTCCTTTCAGATGTTGTTTCTCTAATTATGAGAGCCATTGTGCTCACGGAGGGAAATTTGGAAAAAAAAAATACAAAGACAAGTAGCCCATGATCCACGTCTAGTTAGCTCACTAGTTAGTTCACATTTGGCCCATTTTCTTGTGCTTCCTCTGCATACTGTAAGTCTTACAGGTTGAGATAAATTCATATTTTATAAGCTATGGTCAGCTTCTCTTTTTTCAACTTAACTTAGCTTGAATTCTTCCTCAAATCACTTAATAACACCTTTGTGTCAACTTTTAATTTTTCTTTGTATGGATTGGTCACAGTTTCTTTGGTTTGACCTTGTACATTTAAAAATTTTTTGGCAATTTTTCTTTTTTTACTCTAACTTCTTTTACTTGCTAATGTTCAGAATACTGTGGTGAACATCTTCATCTCCATCTCTTATTTATTGAAGATACGTTCCAGAAAGCGGAGCTCCCCCTACCCAAAGCAAAAATACTAACACACTAGGGCATTTCCAATAATAAAGTGAAAATGACAGTGTTAGTCTCTGAGTCACGTTGGACTCTTTGCGACCCCGTAGACTGTTGTAGCTCACCAGGCTCTTCTGTCCATGGGATTCTCCAGGCAAGTATATTGGAGTGGCTAGCCATTCCCTTCTCCAGAGGAATCTTCTCTACCAGGCGTAATGTAAAGAAGTCAGGCAAAACTCTACAGCTATATAGATAAATTGTGAAATATCCCTCTTTCTCCCTGTGACTGTGCCTCCGAGGAGGAACTATTGACAGTTCGTTGGATGTCTTGGTATAAGTATATCTGAGATGCTCTTAAGCAGGTCTGCTTTTCTGGAAGAGCCCTTTCCACCAGCTGCCTGAAGGATGTGCTATCTGTGGTCTTCATGCCAACCCTGCAGCCCAAGGAAACCTCCTAATGATTCCTGTGCTTAATGCTCTAATTGGTTTTATTGGACTTAATAGGAAAACTCAGTATGGCTTTGTTGTGTGTCAGACATCGTAAGAAGTGTCTTATTTGCAATAGGCCGCTTAATCTCTTTAACACCCCCAAAGCCAACTGTCTCATCGTATCTCCCTTTTAGAAAAGGGTATGGAAGTCCCAGGTATTTGCTCAGACAGGTTGTAGGTAGCAGAGCTGGGATTTGAACCTGGGCTCTGGTAGGGGGTGGTGCCTGTGCTCTTAACTGCATGTTAAAGTTGCTTCTCAGCAGGATAGCTTCGTGTGAATAAAGCAGGGAAAACTGAAACCAGACGCGAGGGAGGCCCTGGGCGTGCACAGCTGCAGCTCCTCCAGACATGGTCCTCTGCGGCCAGGGTCTCTGCTGCTCCTTTAGCTGCAGGTTTCTGATGTCTCTGTCCCATTTCGAATGTGACATTGTCCACATCTGAGACTTGACTATACGGTGCATCTTTAGGATGAAGACTGGGAAAAGCTTAGCTTTTAACATCTTTAACCCCTCCTGCGCCTTCTCATCCCCCAGTCGCTCAATCAGGAATTTCTGGACAAACAGCATGACATCCAGGTTTTGATTCTAAAGCTCTAGAAGAAGAAGTTCAATCTTAGGACATGCAAATTAGGGCTTCCCAGATGGCGCTAATGGGGAAGAACCCGCCTGCTAGTGCATGAGACTTGAGATGCATCTTCAGCCCCTGGGTGGGGAAGATTCGCTGGAGGAGGGCATGGCAGCCCACTCCAGTGTTCTTGCCTGGAGAATCCCATGGATAGAGGAGCCTGGCGGGCTACAGTCCATAGGGTCGCAATCCGTTGGACACGGCTGAGTGAGCACACACGCGGGCATATTTAAATTGGCCCCCTTAGGCTGAAAATTCACTAGTGACAGAAGATGAAGAAGTGAGAAAAAAACTAAACCTATAGAAGGCAGTTGGATAGGCAGAAGGAAGAATTTAAGGGTGAGGAATTTTAAAATGCCTCATTTTAATTTTATTATAAAAATAGAATACAGAGGTGGTAAAAAAAAAAAAAAGAAAAACAAATCAAGTAGGAGCATTGTTGCTGTGGGCTCTGTGCTTCCCTAAAAGGTAGAGCTCAGATTGTGTGCGGGTGCAGAGGTTGGGGAGATGACGCAGCTTCTGGTGGATGAGATCTCGCTGTCAGCAATGGGATGTGGCTTAGAAATGAAGGGGAGGCAGCCAGGGACCCGGGGTAACAGGAGGAAGATCTCACAAGCTGGACCAGGGTTACGTCAGGTTCTTGCCAAGGGATGGTCAGGAATCTACTTAAATTGCAAGATTTTGGTATAGAATGTAGAGGAGAGGAAAGATTGGTTTCCATTGCCAAATCGGTCTCTATGAAAGAATAATTTATTTATTTCTGGCCATGTCCCATGGCTTGCGGGATCCTAGTTCGCAAACCAGGGATGGAACTCATGCCCCCTACAGTGAAAGTGCACGTCTCCCAGGAATGTGTACGTCTCCACCCTTTAGAATATTCAGAAGACGCTAGGTTGCTTTATAAAAATCACACTGAAATGCAGTCAGGCTTTACTGTCCAAAATGTTCATTGTAAATTGGTCCTGCATCTGATTTTCAAAGTGTTAATTGCCGGGTACTGTAAACTGACTTACAAAGAAGTGAAAGCTCAATGGAGGTGACTATAGCATCAGCCTGTCGAGGTTTACCTGACAATCTGTGCATCTTTGCTGGCCCTTCTGTTTCAGGTGGCAGCTGAGGTGGGGAAACTCCTGGGTACAGAGAAGGTGGACGCGATCCTTTGTGTGGCTGGAGGATGGGCTGGGGGCAATGCCAAGTCCAAGTGTAAGTCCTTTTCTGAGTTAATCTTTCACCTGCTCTGCTCTTTGTCCAGGTGCACGAGTCGGGCCTGTACTATGTGCCAGGCTGGATGCTTTCCCGTCTGCTGCCCAGAACCTTTTTAGTTGCTGTAAGGTGGGGATCAACACCCTGTTTTATAGAAGAAGAAAAAACCTCCCATAAAGGAGGTCAGGGGGCTTCCCTGGTGGCTCAGCAGTAAAGAATCCACCTGCAGTGCAGGAGCCGCAGGAGGCTTGGGTTCCATCCCTGAGTCACAAAGATCCCTTGGAGGAGGGCATGGCAACCCACTCCAGCATTCCTGCCTGGAGAATCCCATGGACAGAGGAGCCTGGCGGGTACAGTCCATAGGGGGCAAAGAGTCAGACACGACTGAAGTGACTTAGCACGCACGGACGCTCAGAGGAGGTAGGGCAGAGGGGCCTTGAGATTAAAAAGGAGACAGGACGAAGTCAGCATGGTCCCCACCTCAGTCTTTCAGGGCTCGTTACTGGGAACTGGGAAAGTGAATGGAATGGAGAGATCATTCAGAAGTTCACAACTGAGCTTTTGTTGAGGCTGTGAGTTTGCTATTTTTTTATTGTGAACATTTTCAAATATACAGAAAAGATGAAAGAACCATTCAGTCCTTGTTAATGTTTGCCATACTTGCACGCTCATGCTTTCTTGCACGCGTGTCCTCTGTGTGTGCTTTTTTGCTGCTGCTGTTAATCATTTGAAAGTGCTCTGACACTTGACTGTATTTCAGTATGTCTCTCCAAAGATTAGGCCGTTCTCTCACGTTAGTGTAATGCCATTCTCATGCCTAAGAAAGTTACCAGTAATTTTGTAAGATGAATAGTATCAGCCCATGTTCCAGCCACCTCAGTCGACTCCATAACTGTTTCCCTAGGCTTATTCTAATCAGGGCTTATGTGCTGCGTTGTTTTATTGTTTGAGTCTCTTGATCTAGAATCTTTTTTTCTTTCCTGTGATAGGCTTGGCAGGTCTAAGGCAGTTTCCACGTAGAATGTCCCCCACCCTGAATGTGTCAGACTGTTTCTTTAAGGTGTCATTTACCTTGTTCCTCTGTCCCTGGCGTTTCCTGTGAACTGGAAGGCAGGTCTGGAGACTTGCTTAGATTCAGGTTAAATGCTCTGGAGCTGAGGATGCTTGCTGAGTGCTGTGGACTTCACTCTGCACCCCTAGGAGTCCTCACCGTATCCCACGGCCTGCTCCACCGTCCATCCAGAGTGATGCCAGCTTTGATGCTGGATCAGGCTTAAGGTGATAGAGCTCAGTCGTAAAGTCCATTTTTCTATTTGCAATTAGTAAGTGACCCATGGGATGGTGCTTTGCCATCATGTATGAGTATCCTGTTCCCAAACACCTTGAGAAACCCAAATTCCCCAAAACTAGTGGTTGTAAACATCCATTGATGATCTACCTGAATCCATCATTCCACTGGGGCTTGGAAAATGGTAGTTTTCCAGTTCCGTCATTCCTTCTACATTTATCAGCCAAAGTGATTTAGATAGGAATTGATTTTCTGTGTGCGCGCACATGTGTGTGTGTGTGCTCAGTCGTGTCCGACTCTTGGCGACCCCAGGGACTGTAGCCCACCAGCCTCCTCTGTCCATGGGATTCTCCAGGCAAGAATACTGCGTGGGTTGCCATTTCCTTTTCCTTCTCTGCGAACCACACCTAAATGTGAAATTGTCAGTTTGTCAGTGATCAGCTTGGCAGAGCAACTGATGGCCTTTTGCATATTTGGGGAACAGGAAGTGGTAATTGTGGGTCCACCCTTTTCCCCCCTCGTTCTTCTTAACTGGGGAGTGCAGCGCCTTGGTCGTCACCCTTGCAGACCCTCCTTCTGTACCAGGAGGGCTCTGTCTCAGGGTCACGGGGCCACTGGGTTCCGTGTATCCTGTGAGCGGGGAAGGGGATGGTCGTTCAGCTGGTGATGTGACCTCCCTTACCAGTTGTTCCTCCTCACGTCTCTGGTGAGGCCAGAGGGTTAAAAAAAATGCGAGGTAGTTGTTATTTCAGCTTTCTTTTAAAGAGTCTTCAAAGTTGGCATTAAACTTTCAGCCATAAAACCCTGTTACTCCATGAAAGTCCTCTTTATGTCGTCATAGTCCCTGAGATCTTTTATCACAGATAAAACTTGACTTAGACATACAGGTTCTAATTAAAGATCTGAAGTCTTTTATTTATATTTTTAATTAAAAAAATTTTTTTTTGGCCACACCATGTGGCTTGTGGGGATCTTAGTTCCCCGACCAGTGATTGAACCCAGACCTTGGCTGTGAGAGCATGGAGCTCTAACCACTGGACAACCAGGGAAGTCCCCTAATGCCATTTATAAAGTAGGGCAGTGTTTGAATTAAAGCCAGTCCCACCTGTCTGTCAATAGCCCTTATTTATTGGTTGATGTTTGCCAATTTGGTTTCCCCGGTGGCTCAGACGGTAAAGAATCTGCCTGCAGGACAGGAGCCCCGCGTCGGGAAGATCCCCTGGAGAAGGAAATGGCACCCCACTCCAGTATTCTTGCCTGGAGAATCCCATAGACAGAGGAGCCTGGTGGGCTACTGTTCATGGGATCGCAGAGTCGGACATGACTGAGCTACTAACACTAACCAGTTTACAGGTGGGGAAGCTGAGACTTGGCTGATCACGTGGCCTGGATTTGAACCTGCATCTCTGAGCACAAGCCCTGGGCTGTGTGTATGTGTGTTAGATTTCCCTGCAGACCCGGAGTGGCTATGTGGGTTTCCTGGAGCGGTGGGTGCTGGGGGTCAAGCTCACCCTTCAGTTTCTTCCCTGTGAATGCTGACCTCGTGTGTCTCTTTGCTTAGCGCTCTTTAAAAACTGTGACCTGATGTGGAAGCAGAGCGTCTGGACATCCACCATCTCCAGCCACCTGGCCACCAAGCACCTCAAGGAAGGAGGCCTCCTGACCTTGGCGGGGGCCAGGGCCGCCCTGGATGGGACGCCCGGTGAGCCTCCATTTCCCCATCTGTGCAATGGGAACGCTCACACTTGCTCGCTTGCTGGGGTGCTGAGCGCTTCCGTGGGAGGAGGAATATTAGAGCCCTTTACCCTCTAGGGCTGTTTGCAGTTGGGTGGACTTTGCTCCCTGTTAGGCCCACATCTTTTTAGGGATAGTGCCCCTCGTCTTTTCACAGGCATTGTCCTCACAGTCGTGCTGGCCAAGGACCACTGTCCTCTGGCACCTGCTCATCCCGTGTGTGTGTGTCTGGTACCCACCCCGGGAATGGGTGGCGTTGCAGTGACTCTCACCTCGTTAATATGGGCTTTTCCCTGGTGGCTCAGATGGTAGAGAATCCACCTGCAATGCAGGAGACCCAGGTTCAGTCTCTGGATCGGGAAGATCCCCTGGAGAAGGGAATGGCAACCCACTCCATTGTTCTTGCCTGGAGAATTTGGATAATACTGAGTTGCTAAGTCACTTCAGTTGTGTCCGACTCTGTGTGACCCCATAGATGGCAGCCCATCAGGCTCCACCGTCCCTGGGATCCTCCAGGCAAGAACACTGGAGTGGGTTGCCATTTCCTTCTCCAGTGCATGAAAATGAAAGTGAAAGCGAAGTTGCTCAGTCATATCCAACTTAGTGATCCCATGGACTGCAGCCTACCAGGCTCCTCCATCCATGGGATTTTCCAGGCAAGAGTACTGGAGTGGAGTGCCATTGCCTTCTCCGAATACTGAGCGACTAACACTTTTACTGAAGTGCAGGCAGGGGATGGTTAAGACTTCACCATCTGAATTTAGTGAGGGATTGGGCACAGTTCACTCTCCCTTTGGATTAGGATAAAGAAAGGGATTTAAGCAGGGACAGGGGACTATAGTTCAGGGAGCCAGAACCTGTCTCCACCACCTAAATTAAACTCTTAAGAAAAAAGAGGGGAAGTGTTTTAGGACCTCTTTAGTAAGTGGTGAATCCTTGAGCATCTTTTTCAGTTTTCACGTAGTGAACTGAACTGTGAAGCTTTTACAAATTGATAATTTTTTTGCCACTCATTTTATTAGGTTTCACAGAGAAAGTGATCTTATAAATCCATGGCTCTTGCAGTAATTCACAGTGTAAATGTTCAGTGGTAGTCTGGCTGAGATATGATTTTTGTTAAAATCAGAGACTCTAGAGAGTAAATACAGAAATGAGTAATAGCTTGACATTGAAAAGAGAAAACCCTAGGACTGAAACACTAATTTTTCTGAAGGACAAAAACAGCTTTCTACCCTTGCTTTTGATTTATTAGTATCATTCTTTGCTTATAGTTTCAGATACTGGTTAAGACTGTAGGATCTGGAACTATACAGGTTGGTTTCGTATTGTGGTTTTGCCGTTTGGTCGCGGTGTGATATTTACTTAACCTCTCTGAGCCTCAGTTTTGTCATTTGTATAATGAGAAGAAACAGTAATACCTCCTTTATATGGTGGTTTGGACTTGTAAACATCTTAATGGATGTAAATGGTTTAAGACAGGTATTGCAGAGAGTCAGGAGTAAATGTGAACTGTTATTATTTACTCCAGGTTTCTTTTTGCTCAGTTACTCCTTCAGATGTTGATAAGTTTGTTCCTCTTTTAGCTCTTTAGTTAGATGTTGTTAAACTTATTTGAGTCATGAAATCTTTTCACTTCGATTTAGACTCCAGAAAAGTCTGGGAAAGTCTGAAAGCAGGCGATGAACAGGCTTAATAGTCCCTGAAAACCCAAGAAGAGGTGTTCAAAAATGACAAGTTTTAAATGTGGAAACACACTGAGAAACCCCCCACCCCCCTCCTGTTTCCAAGGTTGTTTATTTGTGGACAGTCCACTGGAGGATAAATGGTATCCAAGAGATGGTGATCTCTCTCCTGTACCATTTAAGGATCTGTGCTGTGTTTAGGAATCAGTCTTTAGGGACTACACTGATCACTTTATACTTATCTTCTTGATGAAGTGCATTCTTTCCCCATATTTTGCACATGATCCTCACCAGCATTGTACAGCATTCTGTGGAATTCAACCTTTAGGGCTACTGGTTGCTGCTTGCTTATTTTTCTCCTCATCCGATTTCTTGCTTTCATGCTGTTTGAATGGGATGAAGAGAGAGTCCTGGGAGAAGAGAGAGTGCTGGGGATGGACTGGCCGGATGAAATTCATGCGTTAGTTTGTTTACAGCTGTTGGAATGGTGATTTTTCGCTCATTAATTTGTTATAATCTTTATTGGAGTAGAACTGCTTTAGAATGTGGTGTTGGTTTCCACTGCACAGCAAATAGAATCAGCTCTACGTACACATACATCCCCTCTCTTTCGGATTTTCTTCCCATTTAGGCCACCACAGAACCCTGAGCTATACAGTAGGTTCTCTATTAGGTATTTTTTTTAATCTCATCAAATTTATTTATTTTTATTTTATTTTATTTTATTTCTTTTAATTAATTAATTTATTTTTTTAATTACAATACTGTATTTGTTTTGCCACACATTGACATGTATCAGCCACAGGTGAACACAATCTCCCAATGCCGAAGCCCCCTCCCACCTCCCACCCCACACCATTAGCTATTAGCTATTTTATACATAGTAGTGTATATGCAGAGAAGGCAATGGCACCCCACTCCAACACTCTTGCCTGGAAAATCCCATGGGCGGAGGAGCCTGGTAGGCTGCAGTCCATGGGATCACACAGAGTCGGACATGAATGAGCAACTTCACTTTCACTTTTCTCTTTCATGCATTGGAGAAGGCAGTGGCAACCCACTCCAGTGTTCTTGCCTGGAGAGTCCCAGGGACGGGGGAGCCTGGTGGGCTGTCTATGGGGTCGCACAGAGTTGGACACGGCTGAAGCGACTTAGCAGCAGCAGCAGCAGCAGCAGCAGTGTATGTCAGTGTCAATGCCAGCCTCCCAACTCACCCCAGCTCTTCCACTGGTTTATTTTAATCGCTACAGAGTTTGTTAGATCTTCATGCCATGGTCGGCCTTCTGCCCCTAATTAAGCCAAGAAAACCAGGCATGGTGAAATAGTCTTCTTGAGCTTCTAAATAACTTTTTGAGACCTTGACCCTCTTGTGCAATGTGAGTCCCTGTGGAAGCAGTTCAGCGATTGGCTGCTCCGCTGGGCTGTGGGTCCCGCCTCCCACCAGACTGGTGCCTCTGGAGTTGCCGACCTGCTGGGGTTTTAGGGAGCGGCCGACCTTTGGAAGCAGTGGTTTTCTGAAGGCGGAGGGGTGTTGGCAGCAATGAGGCGTTCTTTGTTGCTGTGATGGCTGCATTTAGTGCACCTACAGCTGGGAGCTGTGGGGTGCTTCTGAGACAAGAGACACCTCGCCTGCCATGTGTCTGTGGGACAGACGGAGCCCTGACCTGATAAGCTGTTACATACAGACTGAGTAAGCAACGGATCATACTGTATCACACAGGGAACTAGTCAATATCCTGTGATAAACCCTAATGGAAGAGGATATTAAAAAAGAATGCATATATATATGTGTGTGTGTGTATATGTGTGTGTATATATGTGTGTGTGTGTATATGGGGCTTCCCTGGTGGCTCAGTTGGTAAAGAATCCACCTGCAATGCAGGAACCAAGGGTACAAGCCTTGGGTCGGGAAGATCCATGGATAAGAGAATGCAACCCCCTCCACTATTCTCGCCTGGGAAATCGCATGAACAGATGAGCCTGGTGTTTTGTTGCTGTGATGGCTGCATTTAGTGCACCTACAGCTGGGAGCTGTGGGGTGCTTCTGAGACAAGAGACACCTCGCCTGCCATGTGTCTGTGGGACAGACGGAGCCCTGACCTGATAAGCTGTTACATACAGACTGAGTAAGCAACGGATCATACTGTATCACACAGGGAACTAGTCAATATCCTGTGATAAACCCTAATGGAAGAGGATATTAAAAAAGAATGCATATATATATGTGTGTGTGTGTATATGTGTGTGTATATATGTGTGTGTGTGTATATGGGGCTTCCCTGGTGGCTCAGTTGGTAAAGAATCCACCTGCAATGCAGGAACCAAGGGTACAAGCCTTGGGTCGGGAAGATCCATGGATAAGAGAATGCAACCCCCTCCACTATTCTCGCCTGGGAAATCGCATGAACAGATGAGCCTGGTGGGCTACAGCCTGTGGGGTCACAAGAGTTGGCCATGACTCAGCGACTAAGCCACCACCGTGTGTGTGTGTGTGTGTGTGTGTAACCGAATCACTGCTGCACAGCAGAAATTAACACCTTATAAATCAACTATACTTCAGTTAAAAAAAAGAAAGACATGCCTTGCTTCTATCAGCAAGTGTTCACTGACGCGTGGGAGGAAAGGAAGGCTGATAGGAAGCAAGCATACACATATGCTGCGATTGCTCAAATAGTGTGGTTTATTTTTTAATTAATTTTTTTGGAGTCTAGTTTATTTTCAGTGCTGTGGTAGTTTCTGCTGTACAGCAAAGTGAATCAGTTATATATATATACGCATATAGCCACTGCTTTTAGATGCCACGTGTAGGCAGTGTCATATGATTCAAATGGTGTCCTTTAATGGGAGCTGGACTCCAGGGCACAGCGCTTATGTTAATATGATGGGCAACATATATGGAGGTCCTCCCCTGTTCTGAGCCTAGAACTGAGTACTTTATCCCCATTTTTACAGATGGGAAAACTGAGGGTTAGAAAGCTCGTGAGAACCTGCCCAGAATTTCTGTAGTGGTAAATGGGAAGGCCTGGGCTTTGAACCTGCACAGCCTGACTCTAAAGCCTGTACTTCAAACTACTGCTTGATTTTGCCAACCCACAGGGCACCCAGCGGTGTGTGCTGGCTGCTCAGAAGCTGTTATGGATTGCAGGGTTCAGAACCCTGGCCTGGCTTTCCACCTCTCCGCTGCCCTCGGTAGGAGTCTGTGTGTGAGCCTGGGCCTGTCCAGGCCTCCGTTTCCTTAGCAGTAGAACTAGGATTAGCCTCGCGGCTTCTCTGATAACCTTTAAGTCCCAGGTGAATAGTAGGTTATGTCCTTCCCAATTTCCCTTGTTCTCTCTTCCCGGCCTCCTTGGGACCTTGGCATGCTGCCCTTTGGACGTGCCAGTGGCGGCCGGTGGTCCCTGAAATGTTTTCTCCCCGTTTCCCAGGGATGATCGGCTACGGCATGGCTAAGGCCGCGGTTCACCAGCTCTGCCGGAGCCTGGCCGGGAAGAACAGCGGCCTGCCGCCCGGCGCTGCAGCCATCGCCCTGCTCCCGTAAGTGGTTGGGGGTCCCTCCATGCCTGACCCCCGCCGAGGGTTCACATCAGTCCTGGAGCCACTCCACACCAGGGATGAGTGCGTGCTGTCACCTCGGCCCCCGAGAGTCGCCAAAGGCCCTGACGATGCTTGTTCAGCTTTTGGATTATCCTGGGCTTCCCCGGATGGTTGCTTAGCTGATAGGATGGGTCTTCCTGGCCTGCGTCTTCCTCATTTTCTGTCCGTCTGTCCTTCTTTATTAAGAAATAGTGGACACATTTAATTTTAATATCTGTAGCTCTTGTCTTTCAAGTCATGTTAAGGTCAGCATGGAAGAAAGACTCCTGTTTGGTCTGTGGATCTGGGAAGAGAATTTGGGGAGAATTTGGGGAACTCTGGGAGATGTTTCCGGAAGGATTTTCAGACCAAAGACCTTGTCTCTTGGCTTTAGTCCTGAAAGATGATGTTGGTGTGCTGGGGCACTGGACGGTCCTCTCACCTTTCATTTCTGAGATTCTGTGACCTTGTCCTAGGGCTACTAGTTTGAGTGATTTCCTAGGCCTGAAAGTTCTGGGGAAAATCATTCATCTCAGAATTCTGTATTCTGTTATTGAATGTCATAAGATTCCCTGGAAAACAGTACGCAATGAAGGATGAGGCTGTCTTTCCCCCATATTTAAAGAAATATTATCATTACACTTAAAAAAAAATCCTGAGAAATGAGTCTGCCGCCTTTTAGGGAGGGAATGGAGACACAGGCAGAAAAAGAGTTTACTGCAGTAAAGACTGTTTTAGAAAAAGGCAAAATGTGACTCTTACCCAAAGTGCCTGCTGGCTCAGGGCTGGGCTGGGCTGTAGTCTCTGATCGGAGGTGGCTTCCCAGCCTCCCTGGTGAGCTTCAAGTAGTCTGTTCACATCGGCGTGGTCACCCTTGGTGCCGTCTCCCGGGATTGGGGACACACATGTGACAGGCTTGTCTCTGCTCTGCAGGGTCACCCTGGACACCCCGGTGAACAGGAAGTCAATGCCCGAAGCTGACTTCAGCTCCTGGACGCCCTTGGAGTTCCTGGTCGAGTGAGTATCACAGTCGCATCACTGACTCAGCAGCTCCCGGCCCCCGTACCTCCCTCTTGCGGGTGAAAGGACAGGCCCGTGTTCTCCTGGCTTATCAGTCAACCCGGCTGCTCCACGAAGTCCTGACCTCCAAGGGCACCTTGCAACTCTGTGTGAACCTCTCAGGCTGAAGGGGTTAATGATGCCTCCCCTTCCATCAGAAGTAGTTCAGTTCCTCTAGGCCTCAGTCTCTCAGTCTGTACAATGGGGGTCCATGATGACCTTCGGGAGGGTAAGCCGTCGTAGAGTGGGACAGGCTCTCAGGCCACGTCGGACCCACAGGAGTGCTGGGTGAGCCCGGTGCCTGGAACACTGGCTCTCTCTGTTACAAGCACAGCTGCGTGGAGTGAGCCACTGACCTGGGTGGGACCTCTGGGCCCACATGTCTGAATTAGTGCTGAGCCTCAGAAAAGCATCCTTTGTTCCCCAGATCATATTCGGCCCCCGAGGCCCTTGGTGAATACGAATGGCTTTGGAAGGTGAGGAGAGGATGTGCCTTCTGCTCACTTGTGTTCACCTGGATCTCAGTTCCCCCAGACCCCTCTGTTTAAGGGGTGCTGAGCACATGTTCACTGAGCACCCACTGGGGCTGGGGGCTGTGCTGGGCCTGGGGACGATGATGAGGGAGCAGGGACCACCTCGCCCAGCAGAGTGAGTGGTGAGCCGCCTGGATGGCTGTGTTCATATGGGATGTTTGTAGAGCTTGCGATGTGCTTCTGGGCTGTGTTCTTATGGGATGTTTGTAGAGCTTCTGATGTGCTTCTGGGCTGAGGCTGCCTTTTATTTAGATGGAGTTGGGAGATAGTTGGAACCTTTATGTTTGGAACAAGCACTTACATAGCACCTATGTGCCAAGCCACTTGACTTTATAACCCTGGTCTTATTAAATGCTTGTAGCAGGGGCTTCTTCACCCCATTCCAGTACTCTTGTCCGGGAAATCCCATGGACAGAGGAGTCTGGTGGGCTGCAGTCCATGGGGTCGCTAAGAGTCGGACACGACTGAGGACTTCACATTCACTTTTCACTTTCATGCATTGGAGAAGGAAATGGCAACCTACTCCAGTGTTCTTGCCTGGAGAATCCCAGGGATGGGGGAGCTTGGTGGGCTGCCGTCTCTGGGGTCACACAGAGTCGGACACGACTAAAGCGACTTAGCAGCAGCAGCAGGGGCTTCTTAAGTGGCTTGGTGGTAAAGAATCTGCCTACCAATTCAGGAGACTCAGGAGATGGAAGTTCGATCCCTGGGTCAGGAAAAGCCTCTGGAGGAGGGCGTGGCAACCCACTCCAGTATTTTTGCCTGGAGAACCCCATGGAGAGAGGAGCCTGGCAAGCTGCAGTCCATGGGGTCGCAAAGAGTTGGACAGGACTTAGTGCCTGAACAACAGCAGCAACAGCTTCTCTGTACCTGCTCAGCCCCTGGTCATTGGCAGCTCAAATGACTGGACAGCCGAAGGCCAGCTCTGGTCCAGCAGGCTACTCATTGCCACTGAAGACCTCAGGAGCTCCTGAGGACTTTCCAGTGAAGGAGGGGCCACAGTCCCACCTGTGGGATGGGGGATGTCAGAGGGGATAGCATTCTCAACAGCAGGAGTTAATGCTTTAAAAATGACCAGGGGACTTCCCTGGCAGTCTAGTGGTTAAGACTATGTGTTCCCAATGCAGGAGACACGGGTTCAGTTCCTGATAGGGGTACTAAGATCCCGCATGCTGTATGGTGTGGCCAAATTAAAAATAAATAAAAATTACCAGTCTCTTGTTAAACCTTAATAATTCCTTGTACACTTTTTCTTTCCTTGTTGTTGTTTTTTTTTGTGTTGTGACTGCTAGATTTTACTGAGATATAACTGACAAAAAATAATATAGGTTGAAGGTACAGAGTTTGAGTTTTTATATTCATGTACATTGTGAAAGGGCTTCCCTGGTGGCTCAGACAGTAAAGAATCTGTCTGCAATGTGGGAGATCTTGGTTTCCTCCCTGACTCAGGAAGGTCCCCTGTTGAAGGGAATGGCAACCCACTCCAATATTCTTGCCTAGAAAATTATACGGACAGAGGAACTTGGCAGGCTGCAGTCCATGGGGTCACAAAGAGTCGGACATGACTGAGTGACTGACACACACGCACATTGAACCACAACTCCCCCAGGCAACCCACACCCCTCCCCACACAGAGCTGGTTATTAAATGCCCCATCCTGGCACTGAATGTGTTTTATTGCAGTAATGTGTTTTTTTTTAAATATTTCTTTCCACTGCATGGCACAGCCATGGATGCTCCATAAATGTTTGTTAAGAAAATAATAATAATTTTTTCTCTTTAACTTTCTGGGAGGTACTATAAAAAAGTATAAAGTATTCTCCCCATGTCTCTCTTTTTTTTTTCTAACTTTTTTCCATTTATTCTGTTTCCTTAATTTAAATATATATTAAAAAATTTTTACAATGTTGTGTTGGTTTCTGCTGTAACAACAATGCAAATCATCCCCTCCCTCCTTCCCCTACCCCCTTCCCATCCCTCCTGGTCATCACAGAATGCCAGACTGGTGCCCATGTCTCTTAGGATGAAGTCATGAAAATCTTTCTTTAATCACATAAAATCACTGTGTTCCAACAATGCAGATTCCAGCAACACAGGAAAATAGCCAAGTGAATAAGATATTCCTAGCCACTCAGGAGCTGCGGTCAGTGAAGTCCTAGACTCGCTGGGGACCTGGGTGTGTGTCCATGAGGCCTTGGGGGCTTTTTTCCAGCTGCTGCTTGGCCCTAAGGTGAAGATAAGCCTGTGTCCAGATTTTTGCTTTTGGAATGTAAAGCTTTTCTTCCTTTTGTTCTAGAACTTTCCACGACTGGATCACGGAGAAGAATCGACCAAGCTCAGGAAGCCTAATCCAGGTGGTGACCGCGGAGGGGAAGACGGAGCTTACCGCAGCATCTCTATAAGCTTCGTTCCACCGTCGGTCAGAAAGGTCATTGGTCCATCCACGCGGCCAAGCGTGGCCCTCGTTTTCTGTGATCCTGTTTGTGGGACGTGATTCTAAGTCCTGTTTTCCTCTCGCCTAATGTGCGTTTGTTCTCCTAGGACGGTGTCCAAGTTTGTGTGAAATAAAAGCATATGAGGCTCACAGACAGCGCCGTGGGTCAGTGTTATCCTCGAGATTTTGGGAGGTCTCAGCACGACCCCCTCTGCATCGGTGTCGTATTGAATTGCTTTTGAGACTCTGCGTCTGAGTCCTTGTTCAGAGATTTGTTGGGAATGGGGACATTTGGAGCCTGACTTGTTTCTGAATGTTGTGCCTGTATCACAGATGTAGTTTTCGTAGCCTTGAATTCATCTGCCTTAAAACTCCTTCTACGGTATAAGCAAAATCCTGTGGACTCTGTCAAGGTGTCTTTTTCCTGTGAAGTTGCCGAGTGCCCCAGGGAGCTTCTTGTGATGTTGTGGCATTTATCCTCCTAATAAATGCACTTCACTTACGGTATTGTCTTCTCTAAGCAAAACGCATCTTATGAACGGTCGTGGCTGACTGCACCAGAATCGTGGGCTGCCAGTGCTCTTTAGCCTGATGTTCTAGAAAGGGGGTTGAAGTCAAACCTTTAAATAAGTGTTTTCAGCACAGCGGCAAGAGGCACGATTCCCTCGGGGCATACCAGAATCTGCAGGGTGGCCCGCGTGTTTAGAAGCAGGGCTCCCTGTGACTTCACACAGGCTGCTCTGAGAACTGGTGGTGCAGTGCAACCCATTTTACAGGTGGCGAAACTGAGGCCCACAGCAGTGCCTTGTCATCCTCACGGTCAGTAAGTATCAGAGTGAGCCCCGAATCCCAGTAACCAGATGGTTGTGGTTCACAAAGGCCTTTACCATGTTTTTCCTCTCCTTAATTCTTTTAAAGACTTTTTTTCATTGAAGTAAAATTCATATAACATAAAATTGGCCATTTTAAAGTGAAAAATTGGGGGGCATTCACTATGTTCACAGTGGTCTGTAACCGCCTCCTCTGTCTAGTTCCCAAACATGTTCATCATCCCCAAATCCAGCTCCTTAGCCACTAAGCAGTCAGTCTCCTTCCTCCTGCCCCCAGCCCCTGGCAACCAACAGTCTGCTCTCTGTCTCCGTGAATTTACCTGTTTGGAATGTTCCAGAATGTAAATACAGTCATGCATGGTGTAGACTTCTGTGTCTGACTGATTTGACTTCCCAGGTGGCTCAGTGGATGAAGAATCTGCCCGCCAGTGCCGGAAACGTGGGACACATGGGTTGGATCCCTGTGTTGGAAGAGCCCCTGGAGGAGAAAATGGCAACTCCCTCCAGTATTCTTACCTGGGCAGTCCCATGGGCAGAGGAGCCTGGCAGGCTATACAGCCCATGGGATCACAAAGAGTCAGACATGACTGAGCACACGCGTGTATTTTACTTAGCATGTTTTTCAGGGTTCATCCACCACATGTGCTTAGTCACACAGTCAAGTTCATATCCTCGGGAGACGATTTTATGAGTCCAATTCTTGCAAGAACCATACTCCTAGACCAACAAGCCACCATAATTAGGATGAGATGAGGTCATAGGGTGAAGAACTCATGAACAGGATTAGTGTCCTTACGAGAGTCCTGGACACCTCGCTTCCCTCTGCTCTGATCTCCACCCCGGGTGGACTCAACGAGAAGCTGGCCGTTGCAGCTGAGAAGTGGGTCTATACCAGGACCCAGACATGCTGGCCACCCAGTGTCAGGCTTCCAGCTCTCAGAACCTCCAGAACTCACATTTCTGTCATTTATAAGCCACCCCATCCAAGGTAGTTGGTTACAGCTGCCTGAACTAAGACACTAGCAAAACAAAATGTGTGCAGAGAAGAGAGAGATGCCCAGGAACTGAGCGCTCTTAAGACTGGGAAGAAGAGAGAGCTCAGCAAAGGACACTGGAAGGAACAACCAATCGGCGGAATGTGCTGTCTTAGGAGTAAAGTGAAGAAGCATATTGAGGTGGAAAGAACGCACAGGCCACATGCTACTGAGAAGTTAAGGAAGGCAACCGCTAGAAGCAGACCACTGGACTTGGCAGCAGGGAGATCCTGGGTGACGCTGGCAAGCACTTTCAGTGGAGCGGTGGGGGTCAGAGATTCGGGCAAGCTTCAGAGAGGGCTTCCCTGGTGCCCCAGACAATAAAGATCTGCCTGCTGGAGACTTTGGTTCAGTTGCTGGGTCGGAAAGATCTGCTGGAGAAGGGAATGGCAGCCTCCTCCAGGATTCTTGCCTGGAAAATCCCATGGACAGAGGAGCCTGGAGGGCTACAGTCCTTTGGGTCACAAAGAATCAGACGAGTGGGCGACTGACTTTCACGTCGGAGAGCAGGGAAGAGAGGGAGTGAGTGTGTGGACACCTCTGTCTCAGTTTCCTTTTTGAGATGTCTGTTCATGTTGCACTGCGTCGGGTGTCGGCTGCGGCCCGTGGCCTCTGTCGCTGGCATGCGGGCGCTCGTTGCAGAGCGCGGGCTCTAGTGCCCACGGGCTCAGCAGCTGTGGTGCTGGGGCTTAGCTGCCCTGGGGATCTTAGTTCCCCGACCGGGGAGCGAACCCACGTCACCTGCATTGGCAGGTGGGGTTTTAACCACTGGACTGTCAGGGAAGTCCCTAACTCAGTTTAAGTATTTTGTTGGAGTCTCCTAAATGTTATTCTTTTTTTATTTAAATATGTATTTATTTTAATTGGAGGCTAATTACTTTACATTATTGTAGTGGTTTTTGCCATACGTTGACATGAATCAGCCATGGGTGTGCATATGTTCCCTGTACTGAACCCTCTCCCTCCTCCCCCCGCTCATCCCATCCCTTAGGGTCATCCCAGTGCACCAGCCCTGAGCACCCTGTCTCATGCATCAAACCTAGACTGGCGATCTGTTTCACATATGATAATACACACGTTTAAATGCTATTCTCTCAAATCATCCCACCCTCGCTTTTTCCCCACAGAGCCCCAAAGTCCGTTCTATACATCTGTGTCTCATTTGCTGTCTCACATATAGGGTCATCATGACCACCTTTCTAAATTCCATATATATGTGTTAGTATACTGTATTGGTGTTTTTCTCTCTGGCTTACTTCACTCTGTATAATAGGCTCTAGTTTCGTCCACTTCATTAGAACTGATTCAAATGTATTCTTTTTTTTTTTTTTATTAACAAGAGCTTTTATTAACTCACAGGGCATTCATGACATAGTTAGCACAATTAAGCATGCCACTTTAAGCAAAAGAATTAGACACCATTCTCTGAATCAACTCCAATCCTTATTCCTTTAAGATACAGATGGTTCCTGAAGGCAGAATGGTATTTATTCTTAAAGAGCTCCATACCATGAAGGAAACATTCTCTTTATCAATTCATCTCCTGACCCAGAATCACTTCATACTTTTTGCTTTTTAATTTCTCCCTGCTTATGTTACCTACTAGCTGTATGACTTTAGATAACTTTTTTCTCTTTCAAAAGCTCAGATTCCTATTTCAAAGAATACTATTTTAAAAGTGTATCATATAAATATAAATAGCATTAAACTCATAAGTGACTATACAGATATGTCTTGCAGATATTGAAGGTTTGTTTTCAGAGCACTGCAAAATAGTGAAAATCACAAAAAAGCAACTCACATGATTTTTTTCAGTGTCCCAGTGCATGTAAAAGTTAGGTTTACAGTATGCTATAGTCTCTTAATTGTGTAATAGCATTATGCCTTTTAAAAATGTACACATTTAATTGGAAAACATCTTATTGTGAAAATCTGTTAATCATCATCTGAGCCTCCAGAAAGTCATAATCTTTTGCTAATAGAGTGTCTTGCATTGATGATGATGGCTGCCAACTAGTGAAGGTGGTGGTTGCCGAACCCTGGCTGCAGCAGATTCTTTTTTTTTTTTAAATACTTTATTCTACGTTACAATACTGTATTTGTTTTGCCATACATTGACATGAATCAGCCACAAGTGTACACGATCTCCCAATGTCGAAGCCCCCTCCCACCTCCCACCCCATATCATCTCCCTGGATCATCCCGTGCACCAGCCCCAAGCATCCTGTATCCTGTATTGAACATAGACTGGCACTTCATTTCTTATATGATAGTATACCTATTTCAATGCCATTCTCCCAAATCATCCCACCCTCTTCCTCTCCCTCAGAGTCCAAGAGTCCATTCTATACCTCTGTTTCTCTTTTGTTGTCTCACATAGAGGGTCATCATTACTATCTTTCTAAATTCCATATATATGTGTCAGTATACTGTATTGGTGTTTTTCTTTCTGGCTTACTTCACTCTGTATAATCGGCTCCAATTTCATCCATCTCATTAGAACTGAGTCAAATTTATTCTTTTTAAGGGCTGAGTAGTACTCCATTGTGTATATGTACCACAGCTTTCTTATCCATTCATCTGCTGATGGACATCTAGGTTGTTTCCATGTCCTGGCTATTATAAACAGTGCTGCAATGAACATTGGGGTACATGTGTCTCTTTCAATTCTGGTTTCCTCGGTGTGTATGCCCAGCAGTGGGATTGCTGGGTCATAAGGCAGTTCTATTTGCAATTTTTTAAGGAATCTCCACACTGTTTTCCATAGTGGCTGTACTAGTTTGCATTCCCACCAGCAGTGTAAGAGGGTTCCCTTTTCTCCACATCCTCTCCAGCATTTATTGCTTGTAGACTTTTGGATCGCAGCCATTCTGACTGGTGTGAAATGGTACCTCATTGTGGTCTTGATTTGCATTTCTCTGATAATGAGTGATGTTGAGCATCTTTTCATGTGTTTGTTAGCCATCCGTATGTCTTCTTTGGAGAAATGCCTATTTAGTTCTTTGGCCCATTTTTTGATTGGATCGTTTATTTTTCTGGAGTTGAGCTGCATAAGTTGCTTGTATATCTTTGAGATTAGTTGTTTGTCAGTTGTTTCATTTGCTATTGTTTTCTCCCATTCAGAAGGCTGTCTTTTCACCTTGCTTATAGTTTCCTTTGTTGTGCAGAAGCTTTTAATTTTAATTAGATCCCATTTGTTTATTTTTGCTTTTATTTCCAGTATACTGGGAGGTGGATCATAGAGGATCCTGCTGTGAGTTATGTCGGAGAGTGTTTTGCCTATGTTCTCCTCTAGGAGTTTTATAGTTTCTGGTCTTACATTTAGATCTTTAATCCATTTTGAGTTTATTTTTGTGTATGGTGTTAGAAAGAGGTCTAGTTTCATTCTTTTACAAGTGGTTGACCAGTTTTCCCAGCACCACCTGTTAAAGAGACTGTCTTTACTCCATTGTATATTCTTGCCTCCTTTGTCGAAGATAAGGTGTCCATAGGTGTGTGGATTTATCTCTGGGCTTTCTATTTTGTTCCATTGATCTATATTTCTGTCTTTGTGCCAGTACCATACTGTCTTAATGACTGTGGCTCTGTAGTAGAGCCTGAAGTCAGGCAAGTTGATTCCTCCAGTTCCATTCTTCTTTCTCAAGATTGCTTTGGCTATTCGAGGTTTTTTGTATTTCCATACAAATCTTGAGATTATTTGATCTAGTTCTGTGAAAAATACTGCTGGTAGCTTGATGGGAATTGCATTGAATCTGTAGATTGCTTTAGGTAGTATACTCATTTTCACGATATTGACTCTTCCAACCCATGAGCATGGTATATTTCTCCATCTATTAGTGTCCTCTTTGATTTCTTTCATCAGTGTTTTATAGTTTTCGATATATAGGTCTTTAGTTTCTTTAGGTAGGAATATTCCTAAGTATTTTATTCTTTTCGTTGCAATGGTGAATGGAATTGTTTCCTTAACTTCTTTTTCTACTTTCTCATTATTAGTGTATAGGAATGCAAGGGATTTCTGAGTGTTGATTTTATATCCTGCAACTTTACTATATTCATTGATTAGCTCTAGTAGTTTTCTGGTCGAGTCTTTAGGATTTTCTATGTAGAGGATCATGTCATCTGCAAACAGTGAGAGTTTTACTTCTTCTTTTCCAATTTGGATTCCTTGTATTTCTTTTTCTGCTCTGATCGCTGTGGCCAAAACTTCCAGTACGATGTTGAAGAGTAGTGGTGAAAGTGGACACCCTTGTCTTGTTCCTGACTTTAGGGGAAACGGTTTCAGTTTTTCACCATTGAGGATAATGTTAGCTGTGGGTTTGTCATATATAGCTTTTATTATGTTGAGGTATGTTCCTTCTATTCCTGCTTTCTGGAGAGTTTTTATCATGAATGGATGTTGAATTTTGTCAAAGGCTTTTTCTGCATCTATTGAGATAATCATATGATTTTTATTTCTCAGTTTGTTAATGTGATGAATTACATTGATTGACTTGCGGATATTGAAGAATCCTTGCATCCCTGGGATAAAGCCCACTTGGTCATGGTGTATGATCTTTTTAATGTGTTGCTGGATTCTGATTGCTAGGATTTTGTTGAGGATTTTTGCATCTATGTTCATCAGTGATATTGGCCTGTAGTTTTCTTTTTTTGTGGTGTCTTTGTCAGGTTTTGGTATTAGGGTGATGGTGGCCTCATAGAATGAGTTTGGAAGTTTACCTTCCTCTGCAATTTTCTGGAATAGTTTCAGTAAGATAGGTGTTAGCTCTTCTCGAAATTTTTGGTAGAATTCAGCTGTGAAGCCGTCTGGACCTGGGCTTTTGTTTGCTGGAAGATTTCTGATTACAGTTTCAATTTCCATGCTTGTGATGGGTCTGTTAAGATTTTCTATTTCTTCCTGGTTGAGTTTTGGAAAGTTGTACTTTTCTAAGAATTTGTCCATCTCTTCCAAGTTGTCCATTTTATTGGCATATAGTTGCTGATAGTAGTCTCTTATGATTCTTTGTATTTCTGAGTTGTCTGTCGTGATCTCTCCATTTTCATTTCTAATTTTGTTGATTTGATTTTTTTCTCTTTGTTTCTTGATGAGTCTGGCTAATGGTTTGTCAATTTTATTTATCCTTTCAAAGAACCAGCTTTTTGCTTTGTTGATTTTTGCTATGGTCTCTTTTGTTTCTTTTGCATTTATTTCTGCCCTAATTTTTAGGATTTCTTTCCTTCTACTAACTCTGGGGTTCTCTATTTCTTCCTTTTCTAGTTGCTTTAGGTGTAGAGTTAGGTTATTTATTTGACTTTTTTCTTGTTTCTTGAGGTATGCCTGTATTGCTATGAACTTTCCTCTTAGGACTGCTTTTATAGTGTCCCAAAGGTTCTGTGTAGTTGTGTTTTCATTTTCATTCGTTTCGATGCATATTTTGATTTCTTTTTTGATTTCTTCTGTGATTTGTTGATTATTCAGAAGGGTGTTGTTCAGCCTCCAAATGTTGGAATTTTTAATAGTTTTTCTCCTATAATTGAGATCTAACCTTAGTGCATTATGGTCAGAGAAGATGCTTGGAATAATTTCGATTTTTTTGAATTTATCAAGGTTAGATTTATGACCCAGAATGTGATCTATCCTGGAAAAGGTTCCGTGTGCACTTGAGTAAAAGGTGAAATTCATTGTTTTGGGGTGAAATGTCCTATAGATATCAATTAGGTCTAACTGGTCTATTGTATCGTTTAACGTTTGCGTTTCTTTGTTAATTTTCTGTTTAGTTGATCTGTCCATAGGTGTGAGTGGGGTATTAAAGTCTCCCACTATTATTGTGTTATTATTAATTTCCCCTTTCATGCTTGTTAGCAGTTGTCTTACATATTGCGGTGCTCCTATGTTGGGTGCATATATATTTATAATTGTTATATCTTCTTCTTGGATTGATCCTGTAATCATTATGTAGTGGCCTTCTTTGTCCCTTTTCACAGCCTTTGTTTTAAAGTCTATTTTATCGGATATGAGTATTGCTACTCCTGCTTTCTTTTGGTCTTTATTTGCATGGAATATCTTTTTCCAGCCCTTCACTTTCAGTCTGTATGTGTCCGTTGTTTTGAGGTGGGTCTCTTGTAGGCAGCATATATAGGGATCCTGTTTTTGTATCCATTCAGCCAGTCTTTGCCTTTTGGTTGGGGCATTCAACCCATTTACATTTAAGGTAATTATTGATAAGTATGCTCCTGTTGCCATTTACTTTATTGTTTTGGGTTCGGGTTTATACGTCCTTTTTGTGTTTCCTGTCTAAAGTCTATCCTTTAGTATTTGTTGGAGAGCTGGTTTGGTGGTGCTGAATTCTCTCAGCTTTTGCTTGTCTGGAAAGCTTTTGATTTCTCCTTCATATTTGAATGAGATCCTTGCTGGGTACAGTAGTCTTGGCTGAAGGTTATTATCTTTCATCACTTTAAGTATGTCTTGCCATTCCCTCCTGGCCTGAAGAGTTTCTATTGAAAGGTCTGCAGTTATTCTTATGGGGATCCCCTTGTGTGTTATTTGTTGTTTTTCCCTTGCTGCTTTTAATATTTGTTCTTTGTGTTTGATCTTTGTTAATTTGATCAGTATGTCTTGGGGTGTTTCGCCTTGGGTTTATCCTTTTTGGGACTCTCTCGGTTTCTTGGACTTGGGTAATTATTTCCTTCCCCATTTTAGGGAAGTTTTCAACTATTATCTCCTCAAGTATTTTCTCATGGTCTTTCTTTTTTTATTCTTCTGGGACTCCTATAATTCGAATGTTGGATCATTTCATATTGTCTTGGAGGTCTCTGAGGTTGTCCTCATTTCTTTTAATTCGTTTTTCTTTTTCCCTCGCTGATTCATTTATTTCTACCATTCTATCTTCTATTTCACTAATCCTATCTTCTGCCTCCAATATTCTACTATTTGTTGCCTTCAGAGTGTTTCTGATCTTATTTATTGCATTATTCATTAAATGTTGACTCTTTTTTATTTCTTCTAGGTCCTTGTTAAACCTTTCTTGCATCTTCTCAATCCTTGACCCCAGGCTATTTATCTGTGATTGCATTTTGATTTCAAGATTTTGGATCATTTTCATTATCAGTATTCGGAATTCTTTCTCAGGTAGATTCCCTATCTCTTCCTCTTTTGTTTGATTTGGTGGGCATGTCTCCTGTTCCTTTACCTGCTGGGTATTCCTCTATCTCTTCATCTTGGTTATATTGCTGCATTTGGGGTGGCCTTTCTATATTCTGGGAATTTGTGGAATTCTCTTTATTATTGAGCTTCCTCACTGTGTGTGGGGTTGTATCAGTGGCTTGTCAAGGTTTCTTGATTAGGGAGGCTTGTGTTGGAGTTCTGGTGGGTGGAGCTGGATTTCCTCTCTCTGGAGTGCTGTGAAGTGTCAAGTAATGGGTTATGAGACGTCAATGGTTTTGGAGTATTTTGAGCTGCCTGTATATTGAAGCTCAGGGGCTTGTTCTTGTGTTGCTGGAGAATTTGCATGGTATGTCTTGCTCTGGAACTTGTTGACCTTTGGGTGGTGCTCAATTTCAGTGTAGGTATGAAGGCGTTTGATGAGCTCCTATTGGAGAATGTTCCCTGTATTCAGGAATTCTCTGATGATCTCAGGATTTAGACTTAAGCCTCCTGATTCTGGTTTTCAGATTTATTTTTATAATAGCCTCATGATTTCTCCATCTATTCAGCACTAATGTTAAAACATCTAGGTTAAAGATGATAGGTTTCTCCACCTTGAGGGTCACCCCTTGAGGATCGCTGAGTTACTTGGAGGAGAGAAGAGGGAGGGGGTAGTTAGAGGTGAGTGGAATGGGATGAGGTGGAATCAAAAGAGGAAAGAGCAAGCTAGCCCGTAACCACTTTCTTGTGTGCGCTCCGAAGTCTGGACCTCTCAGAGGTGGTCACAGAGTTATACATGGAAGAGGAGAGGGAGGAAGTAGATAGAGGTGGACAGGAGGATAAAAGAGGGAGATGGAAATGAGGAATACAGATCCGGCCAGTGACCAGTTCCCTGAGTGTTCTCCACCTTCTGAAACACACAGAGATTCATAGAGTTGGGTAGAGAAGTGGAGGGGAAGGGAGGAGACAGAGGCCACCTGGTGGAGAAAAAAGAGAGTCCAAAGGAGGAGAGAGTGGTTAAGCCAGTAATCTCGCACTCATGTAAAACTGGGTACTGAAGGTTAGGTTTTTAAATGTACAAAATTGGCAACAAACACCAAAATGCAAAGATTAAAAATCTGGAGTAGAGATTGGATTTTCAAAATTTAGAAAAGAAGAAGGAGAAAAAATTAAAAAAAAATTTTTAAATAGAAGACTCCAGAATTATTAAAAGATAACAACTTCCACCACCAAAAAGACTATATATGGCGTTTGCTTTAAAAACAGGGTTTTTTTTTTTTTGAAAAGTGATAGTAGGTTATAAAAATAATAAATAGAGATATAGAGGATTTAAAAATTTAAGAAAGTTAAAAAAAAAAAGACAAAAAAGAAAAGAAAAAAATTTTTTTTCAAAAAAAAATTTAAAAAAATTCTTAAAAAAAAAAATCACGCTTCCACATCAACACCCCCCCAAAAAAAATTTTGATCATAAAAGTAGTAAAGGTATATCTGGTGGTTTATCTGGCATTGTGGGCTGTGGGGGTCACTACCAAGGCAGTTCTGTTTGACTTCCTGTGTTTGCTGGTCCCTTCGGTGTCTGATTTCTGTCTTGACACAGGGAGGGTGGTGATGGACTCTGCGCTGGGCTTGCCCCTGCTCGCGGATAACTGTCTGAGGCCTGCCCTAGGCTTCATGCACCTCTCCGGTCTAAGCCACTCAGGTTTGGTGCTCAGGAAGCCCTCTGAGGCGCAGATTTGGTTGAGCCTGCGCTTTGTGCCCTTCCCAGGTCCTAGTAGCTAGGGACTTTGGCGCGCGCAATTGCTGTGATTTCTGGCCTTTCCGTGCTGCCCAATTTTCTGGGAGTGCTGCTGGGGCTCTTTCTCCGGCAGATGAGACTGTCCAGAGCCCCCCAGAAATCTTAATTAGCAAAGAAACCTGCTTGCAATTTGGTAGGTAATGTCTCTCTTGAGCTGCGATTGCCTCCTTCCAGCACTTAAGGCTCTGGCTGCCTGTCGCCGGAGGGGAATGGTCTGCAGCTGGCTATTTCCGATCCGTGCTTTGTTCTGTGCGCGGGCCTGTCGGTGTCTTATGTTTGAGCATTTCGCGTGTTACCTATCCCACAGTCTGGTTTGCTAGTCCAAGATAGTTCGTCTGGCCACACGCAGACCCGATTCTGGCCACTTTACGACCCGATTCTGGAGAAAAGCCCTGCAGCCTACGTCTCCTGTGGCCCAATTCTTAGAAAGCACTGTCGCTGGTGCCTTGCGCTCCTCCCTGCCCAACCTCCACTTGGTGCTGTCGGATGCAGGCGTTTGCACTGCTTATCCGCTGGGGGTTTTACTGTTGAACTCGTAATCTGTTGGTTTTAATTATTTATTTATTTTTCCTTCCTGTTATGTTGCCCTCTGTGCTTCCAGGGCTTGCCACAGACTCTGCTGCGAGAATGTTTCCTGATGTTTGGAAACCTCTCTTTTTAAGAGTCTCCTCGGGAGATGGGATTCCCTTCCTGGGACGGGGCTCTCTCCCTACCTCCTTTGTCTCTTTTTTCATCTTTTATATTTATTCCTACCTGTTTTTGAAGCCAATGATCTGCTTTGCTGGATGCCTGATGTCCTCTGCCAGCAATCAGAAGTTGTTTTGTGGAATTTACTCAGCGTTGAAATGTTCTTTTGATGAAGTAGTGACGGAGAAAGTGTTCTCACCGTCCTATTCCTCCACCATCTTTTCTCTCCTCCTCCAAATGTATTCTTTTTAATGGCTGAGTATATTCCATTGTATATATGTACCACAGCTTTCTTATCCATTCATCTGCTGATAGACATCTAGGTTGCTTCCATGTCCTGGCTATTGCAAACTGTGCTGTGATGAACATTGGGGTACACGTGTCTCTTTCAATTCTAGTTTCCTTGGTGTGTATGCCCAGCAGTGGGATTGCTGGCTCATATGGGAGTTCTGTTTCTTGAACAGAATCTGGCAAAGTCTACCAGGCATTTGGCTCTGCTTTCCTCTCAGCTTCACTTTATGTCTGAAGTCTTTTCTGGAGAGCTAAGCTGAAACGTGTGATTTGCAGCCTGCTTGAGGGCATTTTCTGATTGCCTTCACCTGAGCGCACCTGAGGGTCCCGGGCCCAGGTGCCCACTTCCGGCCATGCTCCATGCTCTGCTTTGTCCCCGATGGGCTCTCACCAGCTCAGAGGTCAGCATCCTGGCTGCTCCTCCTCATGTATCCTGAAGAGGGTCCACACCCAGGGGTGGTTTTCACAGGAGCCTATCTGTCCCTCTCTTCAGGCCCTCACCCCGGGACAAGGAGGACAAGGACTCACCTGACGGGAGAGGCTGGGCGTGAAGAGTGACCAGCCACTGTATGGACCAGGGCCCAGGGCCCCGCGTGGACTTTGGGCAATATGTATCTCCCACCCACCTGCCCTCCCACCCTGGCCCTCAAGGAGCTGACTTGTACCACCCTGGCCTTTTTCTCTCCTGCTGCCTGCTCCTGATGGTTAAGAAGGTGGAGGAGGGGAGGAATGAACATTCGATGCCCCTGGGCCCTGGCAGCATTGCTTGCCATCTTGTTTCTCCTCGTCCTCAGTGTTCTGAAGAAGGGAATGTTAACCCCCTCCAGTCTTCCTGCCTGGAGAATTCTGTGGCCAGAGCAGCCTGGCCTAGTCCATGCAGTTGCAAAGAGTGGGACGCAACTGAGGTATTAACGCAGGTAAACACATCTTCACTTGTTCAGTAAATGAATAACCAGACGGAAGGCTGGCTCATAGCAGTTAGCTAACTAACCTGTGTGCTCCCAGGGTGAGATGCAAGTAGGTGAGGCAGCCAGCTGTCTGCAGATCCCCTGCCCCGTGTTGCTTGTTAGATGCTCTGGTTAGAGGACTGTGTGCTGCATGCCGTGATAAGTTGCTTCATGTCTGACTCTTTGTGACCTCATGGACTGTAGCCTGCCATGCTCCTCTATCCATGGGATTCTCCAGGAATGAATACTGCAGTGGGTTGCCATGCCCTCCTACAGGGGACCTTCCCAACCCAGGGATCAAACCTATGTCTCTTAAGTCTCCTGCATTGGCAGGAGGGTTTTTTACCACTGAGCCACAAGGGAGGCCTCTACTCAATAAACTAGAACATGATTATTTACTCTTATTACCATATTTCTGGAGAAGGAAATGGCAACCCACTCCAGTATTCTTGGCTGGACAATCCCATGGACATAGGGGCCTAGTGGGCTACAGTCCATGGGGTCACAAAGACTTGGACACGACTGAAGTGACTTAGCACGCAAGCATCCTATTTCAGGGGGAAGTAGTGGGCCTGTTTCAGGAAAGAGTCTGCTTTGATGTCTACAGTTTTAGTTTGCCCACACAGTCACTGGTGCTCAAGCTCGCAGCATCCACTTCCCTGTAGGGAGGTAGTGACAATGTCATCACTCACGCTTCTAGACATGCGTGAGGGGCTGGATCCGTGCAGCTGAGTGCCCAGGCGCTGGAGCGAGGGCTTCCCAGTGTGACTGTGGTCCGTGGCAGGTGGCTGAGAGTCTGGGAGAGCCAGCTGCTGCTCCAAGCTTGTTCAAGTCACAGCTGTTTACAGTCCCAGGAAATGGAAAGGCTAAAGCATCATGTCTAAGGAAAATGTGAAGGCTGGTGCTTCATCGACCGTGGAGTCGAGAGGGGATCCGGGGGCTTGGAAAAATGGATAGGGAGGCTCTGATTCCGGGTTCCATTGGTGGAGCATAATCAAGGTGAGGCTAATGTTCTCCCCATAGATCAGTTCTACTGTGACACTATCATCTTGTTGCTCTTCAGTTGCTCAGTCATGTCTGACTCTGTGACCCCGTGGACTGCAGCACACCAGGCTTCCCTGTCCTTCACCATCTCCTGGAGTGTGCTCAGATTCATGTCCATTGAGTTGATGATGCCATCCAACCAGCTCATCCTCTGCCACTCCCTTCCTCTTTTGCCCTTCATCTTTCCCAGCATCAGAGTCTTTTCCAGTGAGTTGGCACTTCGCATCAGGTGGCCAGAGTAGGAACTTCAGCTTCAGCATCAGTCCTTCCAATGAATATTCAGAGTTGATTTCCTTTAGGATTGATTAGTTTGATCTCTTTGCAGTCCAAGGGACTGTCAAGAGTCTTCTCCAGCACCACAGCTTGAAAACATCAGTTCTTCAGTGCTCAGCCTTTTTTATGGTCCAGCTCTCACATCCCTATGTGACTACTGCAAAAACCACAGCTTTGACTAGATGGACCTTTGTCAGCAAAGTGATGCCTATGACTTTTAATATGGTTAAAATAAATACTACTTGGGACATTCTAGTGAGAAAGAAAGAATAAATCATCATGGAGGCTAAGAGAAGCACATCTAAGCCAGAGGCATCTGCCATCTGGGGTTCCAGACCAGACTATGTGCAGGGGATTATGGATAGAAACCTGATGTGTTTCTAGAATGTTCTTAGCACTGAGAGACTGTGTCCTGGGGAATACTCCTAAGTCCCTTTCTGTCCTCTGCCTCAATGTCCCAAAGATATATTTGCTCCATTTTCAGCGAGAATTTCTAAATTAAAAAATGTTTGTTTTTAATTGGAGGATAATTGCTTTACAATGCTGTGTTGGTTTCTGCCATACACCCACATCAGTTACAGGTATACACACGTCCCCTCCCTCCTGGATCCCCTTCCCACCTCCCACCCCATCCTGCCCCTTTAGGTTGTCACAGAGCACGGGATATGAGGTCCATCTTCAGGGATAATTTTCTTTCCAAAATGTTTTGCAAAGTAGGTTATCTCTTAAAGTAGTTTGAACTAGAAATCTGACTGAGAGGAAAATTAAATGTCCCACCTTACTCGTTATTAAAGAAATGCAAATGGAATCAGCGAGATAGCAGGAGTGATCATGAACCATAGGGGGGCAAGATCTGTCCCCTCAACATGTATCTCTTTGGCAGGAGGGTTGTTTTGGGCTGATTATCTATTTTTTTTTTAATTTGAACTTTGTTTCTTGCTTTTATATTTTTTGGCGGCAAGTGGGACCACAGTTCTCTGACCAGGGACTAAATTCTCGCCTCTGTATTGGGAGCTCAGATTCTTAAGCCCTGGGCCACCAGGGAACTCCTAGGCTGACTAAGAATGAGATTTAGGACTTCATTCTTTTGACCTTTCTCTTAGACTAAGAAGATCAAACCAGTCCCTCGTAAAGGAAATCAGTCCCGAATATCCATTGGGAGGACTGATGCTGATGCTCCAATACTTTGGCCACCTTGATACTAAGAACCGACTCACTGGAAAAGACTCTGATGCTGGGAAAGATTGATGGCAGGAGGAGAAGGGGACAACAGAGGACAGATAGTGTCATCAACCCAGTGGACCTGAATTTGAGCAAACTCTGGGAGACAGTGGGGAACAGGGAAGCCTAGTGTGCTGCAGTCCAAGGAGCTGCAAACAGTCAGACGTGTCTTAGCGATGAAAAACAACAAAAAGAATCAGGTGCCTAAAGAATCTAGATAAAGAGCTTGTTCTGAGAACAGAGCCGCCTCCAGAGAGATCTGAGAAGAGTATGGGCTGGGTGTGGTGGGGGGAAACCAGAGTCCACACCATGTCCCTCGTCTCTGCAGGGTCCAGCAAACATCTGTTTATTCTTTTCCATCTTCACACGGATTGTCTTTCTCCCCTTCCATATTCCAAACCACTGCCCACAGGGTCCTCTTTTGTCTTCAGCTGAAGATGGTATTTAAGAGCAGGACTTTGGCCATTTTCCTGGGTCTCTTCCAGGGTACATGTCAATAAACTTTTATTTGCTTTTCTCCTATTAATCTGTCTCATGTCAATTTAATTCTTAGACCAGCCAGAAGAACCTAGAAGGGTGGAGGACACTCTCTTCCTCCCTGACACAAACCAGCAACTATTTTCAATGTGTGTGCTGACATGTGTTTTCCAGTCCTGCTGATCGGAGGGTCACGTCAAAGCTTTCAGGAGAGTCATCGGATCTCTATCAATACTCTTAAGACTTTACAGCATTTGATCTAGTAGCCCCGTATCTTAGATTCTGTGAAATAATCAGAAACAAGATAGAATGAATAAGCAACAAGGTCCTACTGTATAGCACAGGGAACTATATTCAATATCCTGTGATAAACCATAATGGAAAAGAATATACACACACACACGTATATAACTGAATCATTCTGTAGTCACAGCAGAAATTAATACAACATTGTGAATTAACTATACTTCAATAAGATAAAAAGACACAAGAAGGGCTTCCCTGGTGGCTCGGTGGCAAAGAATCTACCTGCCAATACAAGAGACATGGGTTTGATCCCTGGTACGGGAAGATCCCACACGCCACAGAGCAACTAACCCTCTGCCACAACTATTGAGTCTGTGCTCTAGAGCCCAGGAGTTGCAACAAAAGAAGTCACCCCAGTGAGGCTGCGACTAAAGAGAAGCCCGAGCAGCAACTAAGACCCAGCACAGCCAAAAAAGAAATCAGAAAAAAGAACAAGGAATTACAACAAATATATTAATTTCTGCAATCTTTGAAACAATAGACCAACAATGAAACATTGTTCAGTAATCATTGTGGTCCCATCACTTCATGGGAAATAGATGGGGAAACAGTAGAAATAATGTCAGATTTTAGTTTGGGGCTCCAAAATCACTGCAGATGGTGACTGCAGCCATGAAATTAAAAGATGCTTATGCCTTGGAAGAAAAGTTATGACCAACCTAGATAGCATATTGAAAAGCAGAGACATTACTTTGCCAACAAAGGTCCGTCTAGTCAAGGCTATGGTTTTTCCAGTGGTCATGTATGGATGTGAGAGTTGGACTGTGAAGAATGCCGAGCACCAAAGAATTAACGCTTTTGAACTGTGGTGTTGGAGAAGACTCTTGAGAGTCCCTTGGACTAAAAAGAAAGCCAACCAGTCCATCCTAGAGGAAATCAGTCCTGGGTGTTCACTAGAAGGACTGATGCTGAAGCTGAAACTCCAATACTTTGGCCACCAGATGCAAAGAACTGACTCATTGGAAAAGACCCTGATGATGGGAGGGATTTGGGGGCAGGAGGAGAAGGGGATGACAGAGGATGAGATGGCTGGATGGCATCACCGACTCGATGGACATGTGTTTGTGTGGACTCTGGGAGCTGGTGATGGACAGGGATGCCTGGTGTGCTGTGATTCATGGGGTTGCAAAGAGTTGGACATGACTGAGCAACTGAACTGAACTGAACTGAATCACTGTAGCTAACATTATCAAGCACTTTCTTTACTTCCAGCTTTACAAGGATTAACCAGTGCTCACAATTCTACTGAAGAAACTCCTGTGTTTGTGTCCATTTTACAGCTGAGAAGAATGAGGCATAGAGAGAAGTTACTTGCCCAAGTGTACACAGGATGTAGTGAGAGCCAGCATTTGGAGGTGATCAGACTACAAAGTTTGTGCTCTTAGTCACTATACTACAGCCGCCTGCAAACAAGCCATACGACTAGCGCAACTTAGCTATGCTAATGACAGATCAATGTCACTATTAAAGATGACATTTTCAAACAGTTTTTACTGATATGAGAAAATCCTCATGGAATGTGAAAAACACCTGTTGTGGAGAAGCAGACTTTTGTTAATAAAAATTTCATGCAGAATGACTTTTCTTCCTTTTTTTTTTTTTTTAACAAGTTTATTTCTATGGGCAGAACCTGACTCAACATTTTGAAAAAGCTTTTCCAACATCACTTTTTTGGTGTTGTTTGTTCTGAATTCAGTTTTCCTACATTACCTTCCAAACCAGACTTCTCAGGAGGCAGAGGAGAGGGGCTTGCCGTTTAGGAGGCCACTAGCTGTCCCACCTGTTGCAGGAGACCTGGGTTCAATCTGTGGGTCAGTAGATCCCCTGGAGAAGGGAATGGCTACCCACTCCAGTGTTCTTACCTGGAGAATCCCATGGACAGAGGAGCCTGGTGGGCTACAGTACATGAGGTCACACAGAGTGGACACGAGTTAGTGACTAAACAACAACGAAGCTGGTCGGCAGGAGAGACAAACAGGCTCTGAGTCAGCATTTCAGCCAGTGGTGATGGGGGCTTTAGGTGGCTGTGGCTGCAGGTGTAGGAAAGGAAACCACTAAGATGAGAGGTGTTTTGGTTTTTAATTGGCGTGTAGTTGCTTTGCAACGTTGCGTTTGTCTCTGCCGTGCAGCAAAGTGAATCAGCCACACACATACATACACCCTCTCTTCCTTGGATTTCCTTCCTGTTTGGATCCCCACAGGGCATGCATTTCCCTTCGCTATACAGTCTGTTCTTATTAGTTATTGGCTTTATACATAGTGAGATGGTTCGATAGCGTGACTGACTCAAGGGACATGAGTTTGAGTAAAGTCCAGGGGACAGTGAGGGACAGTCCATGCGGTCACGAAGAGTCTGACAAGACTTGCGCCGCTGCGGCTGCTGAGTCGCTTCAGTTGTGTCCGACTCTGTGCGACCCCAGAGGCGGCAGCCCACCAGGCTCCCCCGTCCCTGGGATTCTCCAGGCAAGAACACTGGAGTGGGTTGCCGTTTCCTTCTCCAACGCATGAAAGTGGAAAGTGAAAGTGAAGTCGCTCAGTCGTGTCCGATGCTTAGCGACCCCGTGGACTGGAGCCCACCAGGCTCCTCCGTCCATGGGATTCTCCAGGCAAGAGTACTGGAGTGGGGTGCCGTTAACAACACAGTGTATATTTTAAAATGTCCACTTGGTGGTGCTGTGAGCTTAGCTGGAAGTGTGACTGGCTTATCTGCAAGTGTCTCTGGAGCTCTTTCAGTGACTCTTAGAACTGCTGCCCCAGAACACTGCCTAGCTCCTTCAAACACAGATTCAACAGTCATAGCTAAACAACTTGCAACAAGAAGAGGAGTACGCTCTGGGGATTTAATGCACAGGATAAGGATTATAGTCAACAATACTGTCTTCTATACTTCAGAGCTGTAAGAGAGCAGATCATCACAGAGATGATAATTCCGTGACGTGATAGACGCCTCCTGGAACGCTGCGGCGGCCGTTGTGTTGCTGTATTTAAGTGTATCACATCAGCATCCTGTACACTGTGAACTGACCCAATATTACATATCAGCTATTTCTCAACAAAATCCAAGATCACAAAACGATGTTTGCCTGTTGCAATAATCACTTCATGCCAAATAGATGGGGAAACAATGGAAACGGTGGCTGACTTTATTTTCTAAGGCTCTAAAATCACTGCAGATGGTGACTGCAGCCATGAAATTGAAAGAACTTGCTCCTTGGAAGAAAAGCTATGGCAAACCTAGATAGCATATTAAAAAGCAGAGACATTACTTTGCCAGCAGAGGTCCTTATAGTCAAATCTATGGTTTTTCCCGTAGTAATGTACAGATGTGAGAGCTGGACCATAAAGAAGGCTGAGCACCAAAGAAATGATCCTTTTGAACTGTGGTGTTGGAGAAGACTCTTGAGAGTCCCTTGGACTGCAAGGAAATCCAACCAGTCCATCCTAAAGGAAATCAGTCCTGAATATTCATTGGAAGGACTGATGCTGAAGCTGAAACTCCAATACTTTGGCCACCTGATTAGAACAGCTGACTCATTGGAAAAGACCCTGATGTTGAGAAAGATTGAAGGCAAGAGGAGAAGGGGACGATAGAGGATGAGATGGTTGGATGGCATCACTGACTCAATAAACATGAGTCTGAGCAAACTGCTGGAGATGGTGATGGACAGGGAAGCCTGGCATGTTGCAAAGAGTAGGAAATGACTTAGCGACAGAACAACAAAATTGCCTGTTGCACCCAGATGCTGTGAGCTTCGTGGAGGCACTGAACAGAGAGACACCAAAGGTCAAGACCCAGATACCTTGCTCTGGCCCTGTTCTGCCTCTGACTTGAGTCATCAGAGGATCGTCTAACGAGTTTGTTAAAAGCGCATTCCTGGAGCTCTCCTCCATTCTCAATCACAGTCGTGGGTGGGGCCACTTGCTAGTTCTCTGTTGCGGCGTAACAAACAGTGGGTTAAAAAACCATTATTTCTTATCCTCCTCAGTTTCTCTTTTGGAGGTGGCTAGTTTGGGGATCCTGGCTCAGGGTCTTCCTGAAGTCGCTGTCAGATGTCATCTGGGGCTACATTCATCTGGAGGCTTGCTTGGGGCTGGTGTGTTCACCTCCGAGGGTGCCGGTAAGTTGGTTCCAGGAAGAATGCAGGACCAGGAGGGTGTGCTGGACTGATGCAGGCATATTCAGCCACAGGCACTGTCTGGGAATGGCAGTTTTACAGGCTAATTATTTCATCGAGTACATCTCAGCTGGAGTCCTCTAGCCACTGCCTCCAACCAGCAACGCTTAATATAGCTTTCTCTTCCAGCAGGTGTAACCCTTGGCTACTAGGCTGCCATGAAAGTGAAACAAAAGTGAAAGGGTTAGTCGCTCAGTCATGTCCAACTCTCTGTGACCCCATGGACTGTAGCCCATCAGGCTCCTCTGTCCATGGGATTCTCCAGGCAAGAATTCTGGAGTGGGTTGCCGTGCTCTCCTCCAGGGGATCTTCCCAACCCAGGGGTCGAACCTGGGTCTCCTGCGTTGCAGGCAGATTCGTTATGATCTGAGCCCCCAGGGAAGGAACTGCCATCGCTACCACCTTCTGGTGCCACGGAGCCTTTCTGTGTTGGCTCCTTTGTCCCGCTGGGCCTCTTCTCCTGGGTAGCGTCCTTCCCAGGAGGCCTTGACGTTGGCTCCTTCCCACATGGCCACCTCCGGCTTGCCCCGCGAGTCTGAGTCTTCCTCTCTCTAACACAGAAGGGAAGGGACGAGCCTCAGCTCTTCAGTAGCTCATATCTCCCTCTCCATCCTCTCCTCTGTCACAAGCTGGACATAGGTGTTCAAGGACTCTAGCAGAGACTTCCCAGGCTCTCGAGGGGCCCCACACCATCGCAGGCACCGGGTAGTTATCATGCTCTCCCTTGCAGGCATCAACAGAAAAACTGACCCCCCAGGTCCCTTTCAACCTCCTGTTTCGCCTCTCCGCATTCTAGTGCTGAAGCTTCCCTAATTACTAGACTCCGGTTCCTATCTGCTTATTGACCCTTTCCACTGTGGTGTCCAGAGGGAACTTGAATGTGTTATGTCAGAGCTCAGCATCCATCCCTGTCTTAATTCATTCTGGCTGCTGAGACGCCAGCCTGCTGAGGGCTTACCAATAACAAAACTTTATTTCCTGGAGCCTGAGACTGGAAGAAAGTCGGATCAGGGTGCCAGCAGGACTGAGGAGAGCCCTCTTCTGGGTCCCAGACTTCTCAATGTGTCCTCACATGGCAGGAGGGGCTAGGGGCTCTGTGGGGCCTTGTACAAACCTGTCATAAGCGCTCTACCCTTATGGAAGCAGTGACGGACTTCATTTTCTTGGGCTCCAAAATTACTGTGGCTGGTCACTGCAGCCATGGAATTAAAATAAGCTTTCTCCTTGGAAGGAAATCCATCACAAATCTAGACAGCATATTAAAAAGCAGAGCCATCACTTGGCCAAAAAAGGTCTGTCTGGTCAAAACTATGGTTTTTCCATAGTCATGTATGGATGTGAGAGGTGGACCATAAAGAAGGCTGAGTGCCAAAGAGCTGATGCTTTTGAACTGTGGTGGTGGAGAAGACTCTTGAGAGTTCCTTGGACTGCAAGGAGATCAAACAAGTCAACCCTAAAGGAAATCAGTCCTGAATATTTATTGTAAGGACTGATGCTGAAGCTAAAGCTCCAATACTTGGGCCACTTGATGTGAAGAGTCAATTAATTGGAAAAGACCTTGATCCTGGGAAAGACTGAAGGCAGGAGGAAAAGTGGACAACAGAGGCTGAGATGGTTGGATGGTATCATCAACTCAACAGACATGAGTTTGAGAAAACTCAGGGGGCTAGTGGAGGACAAGGGGGCCTGCTGCAGTCTGTGGGGTTACAGAGTCGACATGACTGAGCAACTGAACATCGACAACTATCCCATTCGTGAAGTCTCCACTTTTATGATCTAACCACCTCCCAAAGGCCCCACCTCCTAATTCTATCTTATTAGACATTAGGAGTTCAGCATAGGGATTTGGGGGGAGGGTGTGAGTACTCAATCACTGAAACCATAGCAATCCACAGAAGGGCAAATCTTTTCTGTCTTGGACGGTAGCATTCAGGCCGGTCACCCAGAGTCACCGACCACACTGACTATTGTCTCACCGAACCCTGCCCACCTTACCTCCTGCAGAGACCCCTTGACCGCCCCTTCCTCTACCTCTGCCCTCAGTCCCCCTGGCATTGCCCCAGTTCAGTCCTTCAGCAGTCTGTTCCCCCCACCCCCGATGAGGGCAATGTGATCTAGCCCTGGGGCAGTGATTCACTCCAGGAAACTCTGGGTGATGAAACCCCAGCTCTTTGACCAAAGGCTGAGCTGTGTTAAGGGCCCATCCTCCATGCCTGTGATTACCTGGGCCAGTGTTGGACGCCTCTGATGCCCAGCCTTGCATCCTCTTGTTCAGTTGCCCAGTCATGTCTGACTCACTGCGACTCCAGGGTCTGCAGCATGCCAGGCTTCCCTGTCCCTCGCTGTCTCCTGCAGTTTGCCCAAGCTCATGCCCATTGCATCAGTGAGGTCTCTGTCACCCTCTTCTCTTTCTGCCTTCAGTCTTTCCCAGCATGAAGGTCTTTTCCGATGAGTCAGCTGTTTGCATCAGGTGGCCAAAGTACTGGGGCTTCAGGTTCTTCCAATGAATATTCAGGGTGGACGTCCTCTAGGATGGACTAGTTTGATCTCCTTGTTCAAAGGGCTCTCAAGAGTCTTCTCTAGCACCAAGTTCTAAAGCATCAATTCTTTGAGTCCTGCCTGCCCTCACTTATTCCAGCCATTCCTGGGCCACCAGCTCCTGTCAGGGGCAAGTTGCCCACGCTTCCGCAGCTGTCCCGCTAATTTTGCTCTCTGCCTCTGGGCTTGCCTGACTTTGGGGCTCAGGATGTGTGCAGAGATGCGCTGGGTGCTTGCAGGCACACAGGCCTGGGAGAGTGAGGGAGTCAACACTCTAAGGGACAATCTCGACGGCTGAGACATAAGAGTTGCTGGATAAATGTCCCCCTTTTCAGTCCTCCAGGCAGTCAATATGAGTCACATTCCTTGTGGCTCCTTAGAGAGTCCTCGTGGGCTCAAGCCTCAATTGTCCACAAGATCCCACTTGATAAAGCACCTTCTGTGGGCTTTCTTCCTTGCTCCTCTTCACTCCTCCCAAGTCCCCAGCCCTGTTCCCTAGGACCACTTCCCCAGATGAATCAATGCCTACAATTCTTTATCTTAGGTTTGCTTTTTTGGGGGGACTTCTCTGGTGGCTCAGACAGTAAAAGCGTCTGCCTGCAGTGCGGGAGACTCGGGTTCGATCCCTGGGTTGGGAAGATCCCCTGGAGAAGGAAATGGCAACCCACTCCAGTACTCTTGCCTGGAAAATCCCATGGACGGAGGAGCCTGGTGGGCTGCAGTCCATGGGGTCACAAAGAGTTGGACACGACTGAGCGACTTCACTTTTCTTTCTTTCACTTTTGCTTTTTTGGAGGAACTCAAAATCCCTCAGGGCTCAGATGATAAAGAACATGCCTGCAATACAGGAGACTTCCCTGGGTCAGGAAGATCCCCTAGAGAAGACAATGGGAACCCACTCCAGTATTCTTGCCTGGAGAATCCCATGGACAGAGGAGCCTGGTGGGCTACAGTCCATGGTGTCGCAAAGAAGAGGACATGACTGAGCTAAGAACGCAAAACTACCCTGAAGTCTACCACTGCCTTTGCCAAAATAAAAAATATCATGATTATTTATATTTCTTTCCACTTGACTACGGGTCTTTAAAGGCTGCTTTGTCATCCGTGTAGTTCATAAAAAAACTCTTATTAAATGAATGGTTTAGAGGCAGATCCCCTGGAGAAGGAAATGGCAACCCACTCCAGTACTGTTGCCTAGAGAATCCCATGGACTGTAGCCTGTCAGGCTCCTCTGTCCATGGGATGGAAAGTGCTGGACACAACTTAGTGACTGAACCTTAGAGGCAGAAAGGATGAATTTACAGAGAGGGCTTCCCAGGTGGCGCCAGTGGTAAGGAAGCTGCCTGCCAAAGCAGGAGATGTAAGAGCCTGGAGGAGGGCGTGGCAACCCACTCCAGTATTCTCACCTGGGGAATTCCAAGGACAGAGGAGCCTGGCAGGCCACAGTCCACAGGGTCCCAAAGAGTCGGACACAACTGAGTGACCTGGCACACAGCGCAGAGCAGCTGAGGCTCACTGAGGTGTTTGACCTGTAAGACAGTTTTCATGCTTTATGGCATTTAACCCTACAACCACTCCAGGAGGTAGGTGCTATTATTGTGCCCATTTGACAGATGAGGAACAAGCTCAGAGAGGTTAGGTGACTTGCTCAGAGTCACACAGCTGAGGAGAAAAGGAAGACTGGAGTCTGAACTCTGGTCTGATCCCAGAGTTGGTCTCTGATCAAAGCTGTTATTGGGGGAACTATGAAGGCTGGTGGGAGCGGACACGGAGAGGAGGCTGTCTTGGCAGGGACTGGATCCCGAAGGCTCTTTGTTTAGTGAGTTTTATCTTGCAGGCCCTGGGGACGCTCTGAAAACGGAAAACGTTGTTTTCCACTGTAAGCCCTTCCGTTTCTGAAAAATCCAAGCGATGGGAAGAATGTCCACAGGGGGGCAGGCGTCAGCAACAGATGAGAAGACTGTTGTAGGAAAAGCAGCCCGTGGAACTGGTTCGATTTTCTTTTTCTCGCGGGGCCTCTGCTCAGCTTTCTGAGTAGGCCTAAGATCGATACATAACCTCGGGCACTGGAGACTCGCCGCTGTTCATTCCAACTCCTTTCTCCCTCCCTGCCTTCCTTCCTCCTGTCCTCTCACCCTTTCTCCTCTGGATTCCTCATGCGAACTTTCTTCACTGAAGTGGAAAGTCAGGTTTAAAAAACAAGCACAGTAAGTGCCCCACAGACGAATGGGTTTCCTTCTGAGAGCTCATTTATAAAGCCCAACAGAGTTAGCCTAGGAACCCAACTAACACAATCGGCTATATAGTACTGTACTGTAATGGAGTTATAACACTTTTTATACAAATGATACAAAAAGAACAAACACACAAAAATAAAGAAAACACTTTAAATCTTACAGCAAAGTACCTTGAAAAGTTCAGCAGTGCAGTACAGCAGCTGGTACCCAGCGGCTGGCATTGAGTGAGCAGGCAAGAAGGGTTACTGCCTGGAGGAGGGAGAGGAGGTGGGAGATGGTAGGGATGAAGGGTCATCAGCAATAGGAGATGGAGGGCAGGCTGCGATTTCACTCGGCCTGGTGGGCTGCTGTCCATGGGGTCACACAGAGTCGGACGCAACTGAAGTGACTCAGGATGCACACATGCATGTCATTACAGAAAGCACGTCTGCATCTTTGAAAGCTCATGACTTGAAAGTTCGTACGTGGTGGGCTTACTGTACATCCTGCTTAAACATGACGGAGCTTGCAACATTGTAAAAGCACGGTCCTCCTGTGGACAGATGACAACACAGACATGGAAAACAACTGTGTAGACCGAAAAGGACTCTTCCCCTATCAATACGTCACAAATCTCTGTAAAGGCCCCTTCACCTCTACACACTAGCAGACAGGTTTGTTGCTGTTGTTTAGTCGCCAAGTTGTATCTGACTCTTTGTGACCCCATGGACTGCAGCACACCAGGCTTCCCTGTCTCACTATCTCTGGAGTTTGCTCAAACTCATATGCGTCTAGTCAGTGATGCCACCCAACCATCTCATCTTCCATCGTCCCCTTCTCCTCCTGCCTTCAATCTTTCCCAGCATCAGGGGCTTTCCCAGTGAGTCAGTTCTTCACATCAGACAGAGAGTATTGAAGTTTCAGCTTTAGCATCAGTCCTTCCAATGAATATTCAGGACTGATTTCCTTTAGGATGGACTGGTTGGATTTCCTTGCAGTCCAAGTCTCAAGAGTCTTTTCCAACACCACAGTTCAAAAGCAACAATTCTTCGGCCCTCAGCCTTCCTTATGGGTCCAGCTCTCACGTCAGCACATGACTACTGGGAAAACCATAGCTTTGACTAGACAGACCTTTGCTGGCAGAGTAATGTCTCTGCTTTTTTCACACTGGCCGACATTTTATCTCTGGCCCCTCTTCCTCTCTATTGGGGAAAGAGTGATTTCTACATCCAGGTCTTGAGGGGACAGATTGTAAACAGAACATGTATCAGCACAGTGTTAGAGGCTGGTCCAGCTGGAGGGACCCAAGAGAATAAAGTCTTTGCCAATATCTCAGGGGAATTTTTGTACGTCTTCCTTGTATATCATCTCAGTTAATCCCCACCAGATACTCTGAGACCCAGAGAGGTCATGCAGTGGACTTAATGGACCAGCTGGGATGTTAGTCATGTCTGTGTTGACTGAAGGCCAGTTCTCACATTTGCTGTCATGGACAAACACGCCTGGTCACTGTATTTTACAGATAGGGTGGTCTTGATGGCAGGCTTCCCAGGTGGCTCAGTGGTGAAGAACCCACCCGCCAGTGCAGGAGCGACAGGAGAGCTGGGCTCACCTCTGGACTGGGAAAACCAGGGTTGACGTGGTGTCTCCTGCTTTGCGAGGTGGATTCTTAACCACAGCACCACCAGGGAAGCCCCACAGAAGTAACCTCTGCAAGGCAACTGTGTGTCCTGCCATCCAGCAGCTCCGTCGTGCCTGACTCTTTGCCACCCCATGGACTTCAGCATGCCAGGCTCCCCTCTGCATCACCAGCTCCTGGAATTTGCTCAAATTCATGTTCATTAAATCAGTGATGCCATCCAACCGTCTCATCCTCTGTCATCCCCTTTTCCTCCTTTGCTGAATCTTTCCCAGTATCAGGGTCTTTTCTAATGAATCAACTCTTCACATCAGGTGACCTAAGTATTGGAGCTTCAACTTTAGCATCAGTCCTTCCAATAAATATTCAGGGTTGATTTCCTTGAGGATTGACTGGTTTGATCTCCTTGCAGTCCAAGAGACTTTTCAAGAGTCTTCTCCAGCACCGCAATTGGAAAGCATCAATTCTTTAGCACTCAGCCTTCTTTATGGTCCAACTCTTAACATCCATACGTGACTACTGGAAAAACCATAGCGTTAACTCTACGGATAGGCAACTGCTATAGCCCCACAAAGACTTAATCTAACCTGCAGTCTTAATAAGAAAGACTAAAGACCAGCTGACCCTTCAAGCCACTTGAAATGCTAGCAATTAAAGGCAGGACACCAAGCATAATTAGACTAGTGAGCAGCTCTTTTTAAAATTCAGCGTTTACACTGGATGTCAACCTTTCCTTTGGCCAGGGAACTGTCCTGTACATTGTTAAGTGAAAGCAAGCAGCCAGGTTAAATTCTAATTAAATGTTACCATTGTTATTTGAAAAATAACAGCTTAGTGTTGGTGTCAAATTTACTTTTATCAGCGGATGGAATTAAAGCATTTTGTCATTTTAGGGTTGTCTAATGCATGTGAATAACACTGCCTAAGAAGTCTTCCTTGACTTTCGTTCAGGTTGAAACAAAGAAAATTAATATGGTGAGGATGTAAATGAGAGTACAAGAAGAGGATTATGCTGCGCCTAGTTTTCTTTGAGCCTCCACTGCTGATGCTCTGCAAGCAGGTTGGATGGTTTCCTGGGCTGTGAATTCCAAACATAGCTCGCACTTCTGGTTGGCAGTTCAGTGGACAAGCAGGTCTCCTTCCTGTGTGATTTCCCTAAACTGGCTACCTGAGTAGGGGGATGAGAAACCTTTCCCCAGGGACATGAGGATAAAATGAGAAAGAGAACTTTGAGTTTTAAGATAATACGTACTTGTCAAGGGAGCAAACCCATCAAGACTCGTCTTGGGGTGGGAAGTGAATACAAGGCAGAGCTGCACGTCTACAGAGCTGCCAGGGAGGTGACAGGAGGCAGCACAGAGAATGAGAGGTTTCTTACTGGTTACTGGTCAGTCCTCCTGTCCTGGAGCTCCGTGGTGCCCTTTATGATGGAAGATGGGTCCTGCCTTCAAGGATCTTAGATCCCAGAGCAGCGGGGAAGACCTGCGGTGGAACATGACTCTGAAGTGGACGGCAGCCTCCCATTCCCAAGTCTTCCCATTTCTCTCTACAGGAACGTGGACTCCTTACTGCAGCCCTTGATTCCCAGGCTCCTCGTCTGTGAAGCTGGGACACTGATGCTGTCGAGGGGAAAAGTGGAAATGGTCACAGATTTCATTTTCTTGGGCTTCAACATCACCATGGACGGTGACTGCAGCCATGAAATTAAAAGATGCTTGCTCCTTGGAAGAAAAGCTTTGACAAACCTAGACAGTGTATTAAAAAGCAGAGATATCATTTTGCCTACAAAGGCCCATATAGTCAAAGCTATGGTTTTTCCAGTAGTCACGTATGGATGTGAGAGTTGGACCATACAGAAGGTTGAGTGTGAAAGAACGATGCTTTCGAATTGTGGCACTGGAGAAGACTCTTGAGAGTCCCTTGGACTGCAAGGAGATCAAACCAGTCAATCCTAAAGAAATCCTAAAGAAATTCATTGGAAGGACTGATGCTGAAGCTGAAACTCCAGTACTTTGGCCGCCTGATGTGAAGAACTGACTCACTTCTCATCCTCTGCTGCCCTCTTTTCCTTTTGCCTTCAATCTTTCCCAGCTTTGAGGTCATTTCCTTCTCCAATGCAGGAAAGTGAAAAGTCAAAGTGAAGTCGCTCAGTTGTGTCCGACTCTTCGCGACCCCTTGGACTGAGGCCTACCAAGCTCCTCTGTCCATGGGCTTTTCCAGGCAAGAGTACTGGAGTGAGGTGCCATTGCCTTCTCCGATATCCTTCCTAGTCAATGATAAAGAATGAGAAGTCTACTTGAGCAAGGGACTTCTATCTCTTCTCAGCAGAGCTAACATTTAAGCACATCCCATTCTGTTTTGGGTGAAAGCAAATAGGCTTCATCACCCAGCGGGAAAACGGGCCACAGAGCTGGGTCTCGCTGTAAGACCTTCCACTCCCCTGCTCCCCACCTCAGATACTCCCCTTCTGAGCAGCAAATTAATTTCTAGTTCTTCTTTACAAGTGAGTTCTAGCCCTTTGTAATACCAGCTTTATATGTAGGAATTGGAAGTCAACCTTAGAAAGGGGTAAAAATAACAAGAACTGGCCACCTTGGGCATCTATGTTTTCGGTCGCATCCCTACTTTTCAGCTGCACCCAGGAAAGTTCAACCTCTGTAGGTGTAGCAGAAAACATCAGTGAAAGTTGAGTCTTAGAACTCCATGACCTCCTGCATTTGTCGCGTTTATTTTTGCCCCTCCACACACCTAACCTCTATCCCAGTTTGCCTGGTGATGCATTTAAAAGGTGCTTTTTAAATATTTCATTTCAGGGACTTCCGTGATGGTTCTGTGGTTAGGAATCCAAGTTTCCACTGCCAGGGGCCATGGTTCAATCCCAGGTCAGAGAAGTAAGGTCCCACAGGCCACCTGGTGAGGCCCAAACCATAAATGAAAGAAAATGGGTATCATGTTATTAAAAAAAGATATCATTTCATATTTTAGTGATTCTCCATTAGAAATGTAGTTCAAAGTACATGGTCTGCCACCCTGCCAGAAATACAAGGTGAAGTAAGTCAGGAAGAGAGGAACAATATAGCATATTAATGCCCTTATGTGGGATCGAGAAAAATGGTACAGATGAGCCTTCTTCCAGGCAGGAAAAGAGACGCTGGTGTGGAGAGCAGACACGGGGCACAGGGGCGAGGGACGGGGAGGCTGGATGGGGAGGGCAGCCCCGACACGTGCAGCCCCACGCACAAAGCAAGCAGCTGCTGGGAAGCTGCCGTGTAACGCAGGGAGCTCGGCTCGGAGCCCTGTGGTGACGGAGAGGGGCGGGACGGCAGTGGGCGGGACGGCAGTGGACGGGAGGCAGGCTGGAGAGGGAGGGAAAAACGAACACATGCAGCTGGTTCACGAGCTTGTGCAGGAGCAGCTGACACCACATTGCAAAGCAATCATGCTCCAGTATAGAAACACAAATGTCTGCAACCAAAAAATTAATATAAATAATAAAAAGCCACTCAGCAGTGTTCGGCCCTTTGCGACTGCATGGGCTGAAGCCCGCCAGGCTCCTCTGTTCATGGAATTCTCCAGACAAGAACGCTGGAGTGGGTTATCATTCTTCCGGACCCAGGGATCGAACCTGGGTCTCCCGCGTTGCAGGCAGATTCTTTACTGTCTGAGCATAGGTACAAAACTGACAAATTTGGTCGATGTCCACAGAACAATAATAAATTGTATCCCACTGGAATAAAAAAAGCTCCCATTACTGTATCATCCAGAAAAAGACAGTTGTCTCCCCAAGAAGAGTTTTGTTCCAGCTTTTGAAATATTTCCCCTCGCTGCCACATCTAGTCTCTTCCGTTGATCTGGTCGCTTGTTTATTCATCAAATGTCTGCTGAGAGCCTCCTATGTGCCAGACACTGCTTCAGATGCTGAGATCCTAAGTTTGTGTGTAATGGCTAAGGGAAATATGTATAAAATCAAATGCAACAAGGCCTAAACAGAAGACTTATCTCTTATAAGGGAGAGTTTGTTCTCAAAAAGCTCCCAACTATTATAATATCTTAATTTACATCTTGTCTTTGGGTTGCAAGTTTTGCCAGTCATTTCCAGCATTTTAAGATGTTTATAAATTTGTCTTTGTTTTGGGGCTTCCATAACTGAACCCACCATTGCTTATGTTAAGCTCACGAGTATGTGTTTGAAGCTCAAGATTTGCTGCTGTAGAGGCACGCATAAGGATTTCCACCTCCATCTCAGTTTGTAGTATTTACACATCTACCAGAGTATTAGCATTTTATTTTTTTTCAGATTTATTCATTTTAGGAGACAAAGATCCAATTTTCTACAAATTTGCCAAAGAACATAATAGTTGATCTTGTTGCTGTTGGTTTTTTTTAAATAAACTGCTTAGGTCTCGGAAAAGATGGCGGAGGAATAGGAAGGGAGGAACACTCTCTCCCTCTCTACCTCATCAAAAGAACATTTTAACGCTGAGTAAATTCCACAAAATAACTTCTGAATGCTGGCAGAGGACATCAGGCATCCAGCAAAGCAGATCATTGGCTTCAAAACCAGGTAGGAATTATTTTAAAGGTCGAAGAAAGAGACAAGGGAGGTAGGGAGGGAACCCCGGCACGGGAAGGGAATCTCGTCCCAGGAAGAGACTCTTAAAAAGAGAGGTTCCCTAAAATTCGGGAACTTTCTCACAGCTGTGCATGGGGCGAGCCCTGGAAGCACAGAGGGCAACATAACAGGAAGGAAGAACAAATAAATAATTAAAATCAACAGATTACGAATTCAACAGTATAACCCTCAGCGGATAAGCAGCGCAAACGCCTGCGACCGACAGCAGTGG